>OU696584.1:8165443-8270443 GCA_916048095.2 Sacculina carcini
ACACATACACAGACTGATACACACAAACACACACACACTGACACACACTGACACTGATACACACACTGACACACACTGACACTGATACACACACTGACACACACACTGACACTGATACACACACACTGATACACACTGACACACTCACACTGATACACACACACACACACACACACACACACACACACACACACACACACACACACACACACACACACACACACTGATACACACACTGACACACTGACACACACACACACACAAATACACACACACACACACAGATACACATACACAGACTGATACACACAAACACACACATACACACACACAACGGGCATACAGAGCGAGATGAAAAGATGAGATGACGTAATAATGTTCAGTTTAGTATTGTTGTAGCGGCCTCATGATCAGTACTCACATCTCACGTCTGTGATATTAACATATGTAATATTGCTCACATAGACACTGACACAAACACACACACACACACACACACACATGATCACTCATAAACAATATAATTCATCACAACATCCTATCTTCCCTCCTTTGCTAATTGCCAATCATCAGAATGGTGACCGAGTGTATAATACTTGAAGCAGAAATTTCTCAAAGACCGCCTCATGTAGTCATATTGTCCATATTGCCATAATTAATCATATTATCTCATATCATATATATTATTATTATTAATAGTCCAATTATTAATAAATAGCTCAATAGCTATCTAGTTCCATTCAAATGGAGTCATTTTTTCAACAAAAGTGTGTATGTGTGTGTGTATGTGTGCATGTGTGTGTATGTATCTATGTATGTGTGTGTGTGTGCTTATGTGTGTGTCTGTGTGTGTGCTTATGTGTGTGTGTGTATGTGTCTATGTGTGTGTCTGTGTATGTGTGTGTGTATTTATGTGTACGTATGTGTATGTATGTATGTGTTTATGTTTGTGTTTGTATGTATGTGTATCTATGTATGTGTGTGTTTATGTGTGTTTTTGTGTGTCTATGTGTGTGTGTCTGTGTATGTGTGCGTATGTGTGTATCTGTGTATGTGTGTGTATGTGTGTATCTGTGTATGTGTGTGTGCTTATGTGTGTGTGTGTTTGTGTGTGTCTATGTCTGTGTATGTGTATGTGTGTGTGTGTGTATGTGTATGTTTATGTGTGTGTGTGTTTGAGCGAGTAGATATTGACACAGGAGGATTGGAATGTGGTGTTGTTTAACGGCATGGAGCGGACATCTCCATGGGCCTCACTCTATTTCGTCGTACTGATGACTCTGGGTAACTACGCGCTCTTCAACCTGCTTGTGGCCATTCTGGTCGAGGGATTCTCATCGGAGGTGAGTCAGCCTGTCGTGCTCTCAGAGCCGTTGCGATGAATTATGCCCCCCCCCCCGAAGGCAACACTTGAGGCCCCCCTTATAAATAAATAATGAATGTATTTATTAGACATAATCACATAATACGTGAAGCAACGGGGCCCCTCAACATTCACCCCCCGGCCGGGGGGTACGGGGGGCGGTTGCTACGGCTATGTGTGCTCTATTTAATGCTGTATGTTTTTAATGTATAAAATTCCGTGTGACATGTGGCTAAATATATGATGATTACGATAATAATACTAACAATAATATTAATTAGGCCGATTATGAAGAGTTTCCACACTGATGAGGGAATAAAGCGGGTGTCAAATACAACAACAACAACAACAGCAACAACAACAACAACAATGTATTTGTATAGCGCTCACATAGAAGCAAGCGCGAAAGAGACAACCATGAGAAACAACAGTACAAGATTACAAGATATAATAAATACAAATATATAAGAACATAAGTAATTGTAAATTGGAGTCATAGGGAAGCGTAAGGTGTAAGAGTGCGAGAAGTGGGATCAAAAGATTTAGCAAAAAGATATTTACGAAGTGAGGAGGAAAATCTACTGTAAGATGAAGAGGAAGTGATTGAGGAAGAAAGATCATTGTAGACCCGAGGCGCATAGATAGAATAGGATTTTGCGGACCAAGATGACTAATGGCGAATTAATGAATGACTCAAATGGATAATCAATAGCATTTCTCAGCGGTGCTGCTGTTGTTCACGAAAATGAATGGTTGAGTCATTTCATATTAAGAAGAATGGGGAATCAGTGAATCAGAAGATGGGGGCACCACTGGCGTGTATACATCGCTTTTCCGCACAAGAGCAGCAAATACCTAGAACAAACAGCTTTAATTTGGTCACAATATCCAGTCACTTCAAACTATTCCGCTCTCTTGTTTGTTAGCTAGACTAGTCTTACCTGCAAACTGTTGTTTTATTGTATAATTTTCGATTTTTTATAACAAATTTTCAGTAGATTTTATCTGTATAACTATAAAACGATGGTGCTAAATTGTTTATAACTTATGACATTTTTTACACGTGATTTCGACCATGTTCACAAATGTTTGCACGAAAAACCAGATGTGGATTGCAAATCTATTTCTTAAATAAAAAAAAATAAATAAAATATACACCTGGTTGTCTGTTGCTGACAGGGGTCACGACGGCGCAGCAGACTCAGCATCGCTAATGACACCGTGTTTACCGAGCACGTGCTGGCGGGCACAGGTGGCGCGAGCGAGAGGACAGGTGCTAATGGCTGCTCGAATGGTGACATCGGCGGCGCGGGCTCTGTATTCTCCTCGTCCAACGAGTTCCTGGCTCCAGGTGAGAGGTCACCTGGGTCACTGACACGGGTCAAATATATAAAAAACAAAACAAAACAAGGAAACTTGAAGTTGAACAGAAACTGGGTCAACTCAGTGTGAAAATGCGGGCTGTGACTTTGACCACAGTGTGGTGCGATGCGGCCTGCACATAGGCTAACAGTGAAGTCAGACATTACCGCAGCAAGAATACAGAATTACCAAGAATACAGAATCTAGGGCAACTCAGCAACAACAAAAAATCAACAATAGATATAAGCATGATTCAATAAATAGATGTTCATAATAGAGAGTCGTGTTGAGCCGCACTTTATTATTATTATTATTATTAATTACAGGCAAATCCAGTAGCATGGGAAGAGTGCAAGCACTATTACCACCCTAAGGTGGCCCCATGTACCGGAAGCGCCCAAAAGATTCAGAGAGAAAGAGAGTTCGAAAAGAAAAAAGTCTAAAAAGAGAGTTGGAAAGAAAATAATAAATAAATAACAATAAATAATAAACCATCATCCGATAACAATCCATAATGTCAATCCGCCCATCGGAGTCGGGTTAGACACGTCGACGTGTTCCCAGCCCCGCGGTTTCACGTTCCTCAATAAATAATAACAACAGCAACAACAACAACAAATGTATTTTCTATAGCGCACACAGTAATCAGAGGCGCGAAACATGAAAAATAAATGGACGAAAGAAAAGAAAATAGAATTAAGTAGCTCGGCGGGGGAGAGTCACAATGAGCAGTCGAAGAAAGTCAATATACATGGTAATATTGGAGTAAATATAGAGCAGATACATGAATATGAATACATATATGTAAATGTAGAGTTAGTGAACAAAATTATCAAATAAGTGAAAGTAAGTGAGAGCACAAACAAGCAAGTGGCAATCAATAACAATCAACAAGTAACAATAAACAATATATGTGATTCAGTAAATAACAGCCATCAATAAATAAGAATAAATATTAATAAATAAGTAATAAATAACAATCAAGATAAATAAATATGATTCAATAAGAAACATCCAACAATAAATATAAATATGATTCAATAAGTAACAACAACACAAACAAATATGATTCAATAAACGCACGTACGCACGCTTGTGAGCGGTGCGGTGTAAGTACACTGTTGATGCTAGCACGTGCACCAGTGCAACAGTGACACGCTGACTGTTGAAACAGAAAACGTTACTGGCGGCAACAAACTGGAGGTGCGGACGCCCATAATCACGCGCACGGCAGCCACCCCTCAGTCGTCACCCTACTCCACGCTCAACCACCGCTACAACAACAACAGCAGTCAGCAATATATACCCCCTGTCAGTCGGCCAATACACAAGCACCAGCACACTAAGACTCAGTCACACAGGTTCAAGCTTAGGTCGGTAGTATTGCCTTAGCATCGGCACCTTGTTCTATTTGTTATGTGTTTCTTCTCTTCTCAGTTTGTCATCTCTTTTTTTCTCTGATTCTGCAGAATTCATATATTACTTGCTTCGTCTTGTTTCTTATTTGGTTTCTGAACAGCAGCTCGCCTGCTAGTTCTTCTTCGTCCTCTATGTATGGTCTTTGGAAATGTTTATCATTTCTTGTTTCCTTTCTTCCTTCCATCCTTTCTTCAGAAATTTGATAGCATTACACATATACTATCACACTCCTGCATTATTCAATGGTTAGGTCAGGATTCTTGTATTATTCAAACACGTGATTTTTAATCTCAGCATCTCCTTGATGACACTTAATGAGAAATATTAGCCAATCAAGCTCTATTTTGCACTAAGTTTCAATGTTTTTCTAGTTAAAATATTAATTTAATTAATACATTTGGACTCGGTAATCATTTTTAAATGTATGTGTGTGTGTCTGTGTATATGTATATGTCTGTACCTGTGTCTGTGTTTGCGTGTATGCTTAAATGTGTGTCTATTTGACTGTGTGCTTATCTCTCTCTCTGTGTGTGTGTGTGTGTGTGTGTGTGTGTGTGTGTGTGTGTGTGTGTGTGTGTGTGTGTGTGTGTGTGTGTGTGTGTGTGTGTGTGTGTGTGTGTGTGTGTGTGTGTGTGCGGGTGTCAGTCTCCGTTGTTGTGGAGTCCTGTAAGTACAACTGGAGAGCGTTCTTATCCTGCGTCGCCTCATTTCTCTGACATCACCACTCATGAGCCAATCAGAGAGGAGGCCGCCGCTGGTGAAGAGCCAATAGACGTAAAGGAGACTCATGACGTCATATCTCAGCAACCAATAGAAAGACGCGTCGATGACGTCAGCAGTCAGGAACCAATCAGAAATGAGAATTCAGCTAAGACTTTGTCGCGGTAAGAACTCCCGTTTTATCCCATTATTTAAATCTCAAACAAATATTTAGTGTTTAATAAATATATGTGTATTTGCTAAATATACTAGCTACGTCAGTATTAGAATTGATTTCAGCAAGCCGTTTGCAGTTCTACTTTTTCTAATACTTCTGGTACGAATTTCTGATATTTTCCATCTGCCTAGCGTATGTTACAAGCGTACATTATATTCTCAACACTACATATTTGGTTTGAGTTCTAGTTATGACTGGCTTGCCGAAAATATGATAATTGTCTTATATGCAAGTTTTTATCATAATTTATTATTATTATGATTATATATTATTATGATATATTAAATTATATTAATTTATTATTATTATGATTATATTATATTATATTAATTTATTATTATTATTATTAATATTATTATTATTATTATTATTATTATTATTATTATTATTATTATTATTATTATTATTATTATTATTATTATTATTATTATTATTATTATTATTATTATTATTATTATTATTATTATTATTATTATTGTTATTATTATTATTATTATTATTCACGCGCTGTGTGCAGTATGGACGGCGGAACGTGTGCAGTGAGCGCGTGCCGTCAACACGACGTGCACGTGCACCCCCCCGTGTCACCGCTTCGCTCGAGCTCTTCAGAAGCTGCCACGACGGACAGCAGGTGGCAGCTGACACGAGGCGGTAGCACGTGCAGTCACAGTGGCTGGGGTACCGTGTACCGCGCCACGGCCGACGATGACCTGACCTCGACAGGTCACGACCGCGACCTCGTCACGCACCGGTAATCCTGCCCCACCATTCACACAACACGGTCATTTTCATGAGTTTTTCTCACTGTGGAGGTCATTGACCCGTCATCTACCTCAGGTTCACATTTGTCATTGATTGTTCAATTCTAGATATATTCATAACTAATAATATTAATAGTATTATAGCTTAAATTATGCATAAAAATGTTATGCTGTAATTACCTGATCATATGGCTGGAGCCCCCTTCCCCAAAAAATATTTCAAGCCTCCCTAATCCCCCAAAAATCTTAATCATGGACATTACAATTTCTTACCACTGTAAATGAAGTGCTGTAATTATGGTTCAAGTTTGAGGACTCAATCAGTGTACCCCAGTCCCTTATTATAATATTATGTAGTCAGCGTTCGAGTGTAGTTCTTCATGCTTCGCCAAGCCCCCTCAACTTTTTCTTTAGCCCCCCCTCCCCCCCTCAACCCCCTATCGGAAAAATTCTGGTGCCGCCACTGTATGGTAGGCTGATACATACCAGTGAATCTGGTATACTATTAGCAGTGAGGTATGAGAGAAAATAAGGCAAATCATGCCTTAATTATGGTCTCTGCATATTCTCCTTAGCATGGAGTCCTTACGACAGGAATTCTTAACCGGTGGTTCTCACACCCCTGAGGATGCGAGCCTAGTTTCTAAGGGGTGCCAAGATTCCTGTGAAAAAAATTATGAAAACAATGAAATTAACCATGCTTTATATTTTTTTCTCGTAAAGACTTTTTATTATTATTATTATTAATTACAGGTAAATCCAGTAGCATGGGAAGAGTGCAAACACTATTACCACCCTAAGGTGGCCCCATGTACCGGAAGCGCCCAAAAGATTCAGAGAGAAAGAGAGTTCGAAAAGAAAAAAAATATAGAAAGAGAGTTGGAAAAGAAAATAATAAATAAATAAAAACAAATAATAAACCATCATCCGATAACACTTCATAATGTCACTCCGCCCACGTTCCTCAATAAATAAATAAGAAGGCAACTTGAAAAAACTTTATGTTGTATGAATGAATCATTTTAAAGTAAATATTGGATAAGAAAGGTTTTCTATCACGTCGTTTGTATTTTTATCTTATTCGTACGCCTATCAAGAAAATCCTACTGACTGAGTATGATAGTGGAAGCCACCCAATTGAATCAGTTTATGTCAACAAAAAGTCCATTGCTTGCAAAACTTGACGACGCAGGCTTTTAAGCACAGCACCGGTCTAATTAAACCCATTAGGAAATGGTCGCTTTCAGCACAGAGGATGAATATTACTTTGATAAACTTCTCGCTCGTCTAAAACGCAAGTATATACAGTTGGCAAAGTTTGATGATATTATAGAATATAACTTGAGCGGCTGTTGGTATAACAACGGACTAGTGTGACGTTCAATACACACACACACACACACACACACACACACACACACACGCACACACAGACACCAACACTATAATTCATGTCGAGGCTCTTGTGTTGACATAATTGGGCACCTGTCAAAGCCTCAGGCACGTGCTGCAACGCTTGGCAACCAGTGCGCCGCTTTTGTGCCGCAGTGCGCCATCGATTGCCACCTGTTGACGTCATCTCGTCGTGTCTGTTCGACGTCGGTTGGCAGTTGGGCAAAGTCAAGCCTCGACTGAGTGACGTGCGTGTCGGCTGGCTCGTTTAATGACCACCTTGCAGTGGCGGCGCCAGAGTTTTCCTCAAAGGAGGGGCTAAGGAATAAGATGCGGAAGCTGGGAAATTCATGGCGAAAAATTACATTTTTATTGAAAAATTGGCCGTTTTCCACAAGCCAAATGTTTAGATTGACTCATTTTGACACGGACCAAAGCATCTCACTCTTCATACACTCTCAGAAGGGACATATGGAATTTAACTACTCAAACTATATAAACCCCGGACATTTGAAACATTCTACACAAAGAACCCGGATAGACCCCAAAAAGAGGCCATGTCTGGGTCAAAAAGAGATCATGTCCTTGTCAAAAAGAGGTCGTGTCTGGGTCAAAAAGAGATCATGTCTGGGTCAAAAAGAGATCATGTCTGGGTCAAAAAGAGATCATGTCTGGGTCAAAAAGAAGTCATGTCTGTGTCAAAAAGAGAGGTCATGTCTGGGTCAAAAAGAAGACACAATATCACCCAACCAAACAAGAAAAACTACACTCGAAATGTTCATGGTGATAATTTAGGTTTAGGGGGCTTGGTACAATCTGGAAGGACCCCCATCCCTAAGCTCCCTGCTGGCTCCGCCACTGTCAGATGTCATTTCATCGTCTTTGTGAAGAGAATCTGGTCCGGCCGTATACATGCATAATAGATGATCATTTGGGCCGGTTCTGGGTAAACAACAAACACGACAGCCACATTCATTAGCGGCTCGCGTTGTGATCATCTTGCAAGAACGACGGTGCAATTATCAGGATGATGAGGCAGGCTGAAAGACGGCAGCTGACTCACTGTGCATGCCGTGCCATTTTCTGCCTGCAAATGTTTTTCCACCGGATAATTTTCTCTTTGAGTGTCGGAACTCTAATTATGTCAGTGGAAAATCACACTAGTTCATGCATAAAATACATACATCAGGACTTCAATTCCATATATCCACTACCTCATTCCAAATCGTGTGTTCTTATAGATTTTGCTTGATTATTATTATTGGTTGGACTCCGTGGTGTAGTGGTAGCTCGCCCGCCTCACAAGCGGGAGGTCCGTGGTTAGAATCCCAGCGGAGGAGAATTTCATTGGGCGAATTCTATAATCCAACAGTACCTGTCCACCCAGCAGTAAATGATGGTACCAGATATCAGTCATGTGTTGTGTCATGCATTCTGTGGAGGTGGCCCTCTCTAATACGTCTTCCGTTCTAGTGGCGTCATAGCGTGGAGAGGGTCGGTTCTGCGGTGGCAGCGAGCTGTTAGGAGCACACCTATGTGTTCATAAGCTTCGGCTTCATCCCGTGTAGCAGCTGTCATTTAGGCCTTTAAGATTTAACCTCTAGATCAGCGGTTCTTAACCCTTTGATGGTTCCATACCCTCAATGCATTGTCGAATATGGTCCAATACCTCCTTTACTTGATTGTTCAAACAATAATAAGCAATCCTATTATTTGCCAGTACGTCTTCCAGATCCACGAGTATTTCAATCACTTGAATTTACTGTGTACTTTAGCATACGGATTATTAGGAAAAAACATGACCATTGATAATTATATTATTGATAAACCATTGATGATTTATAGCAGTTCTCGGAAATCGAGTCCCATACCCCCGGGTTTTGGTTACCATAACCCCAAGGGGTATCGATAATCCCCCGGTTAAGAGCATCTGCTCTAGATAATCTTCCAGTCTTCAATGAGTGTTTGTCCGTCTGTCTGCTATTTGTATGTCTGTATGTTGAGTGTTGCGATTACCTAGTGCAATAACTCGACCATAACTGTGAAATCAACTGGTCAACGTTCATAGTGAAAACAGTCAGGTGTTTTAGCGGAGTTTCGTACGATGAAGTTCTACTATGTCAGTGGTTGCCAAACTATCTTACCTGATACCTTCTTTTTTCTTCCAGTAGACCCGCACGTCCCCAATGCCTCTTTTGATATGAACTGATTCTTACATTTATCTACATGTAAATATAACTAGCTTAATAGGAACGGGTGCAGTGACTGCTGTAATTATACTTCGCATGCATGTAATGTCAGATATTTGTCCTTTGAATATATGCCGTGTTTGGTCATTTTTGATATTCGTGCTCAGTGCATGACATTATTCAGGGTCATCTTCTCACTCACTCAACATTTATCGCGGCTCTGTTCGTCCTTCGTATGCGTGTATGCAAATGTAGATGTGTGTGTGTGTGTGTGTGTGTGTGTATCCGGTAGTGTGCTAGAGATTATGTAAGCGCGTGTGTATACTTGTGTACATGTGTATATTTGTATACATCAGTGTTTTCGTAATTGCCGTGAAGTGCCGTGCCCTTCGACTGTGACGTCACAATCAGCTCGCCACTGATTGGCTGATGAGATCTCATTATGCCTCGATGCTGTGTGTGTGTATGTGTGTGTGTGCTAATATCGATATGTGTGTGTGTGTATGTCTATGTGTGTGTGTCTATTTGTGTGTGATTGTTTTTATGTTATTTTGTTGCTTTTTGGGCACATATTGTCTTCTCGCAGGTGATGTGGTCCAGATACATCTTTATATTTATTGTTTCAGGCCGAGTTGCAGTGAGAAATGTTGTGCGTGCACGTGTTTTGCGATCTGTTTCCACGTTTCTGTAATCTCGTGCGTTATGTCGGCTTGTGCTTTTGTCTATCTGTGTGTGCTTGTGTGGTACCGTTCAATCCGATGTGTAGATGTTCAGAGTGGCTTCAATTTGTTATGTATCAGCATCAATTATAATTTATATACGATTTACTTATTATTATAAATTATAATTATATGTTATCAATTACCAATACGTGTCATGATTGACAGATATTCGACTCGACTGCGAAGAAGTCAGAGTAGTCGTGTGCGCACATTTTCCGTGTGCTCACAACCGCCATCTAGCGAGCACTTGGCCAAACTGTGTTGTGCACGGTCGCCACTAGATGGCGCCAGCAGTTCACGACGCAAAACAACGCTTTCCGCCACGTCCAGTCGCCAGAGCTCAACACGAAGTCATGCAGACTCGCTGCTCTACCAGTTGGCGGACTATGAGGCTGGCGGTGGCGGTAGAGGAAGCACGGTGGCCGTCAATCTGCAGCGACATCTCAGCACGCGCAGTCACCACCGCAGCACCGGCAGTACGCGACGAAAACGACGCAGCAGCTCGCAGTCGAGACGAGTGAGTGGCGCACACACACTGTCGCAATCTGGCGGCCGGCCAGGAATTTAATTGCGCTGATGTACTCATGCTATTATTTGTCGCACCGTCATAGCATTCAATTCAACAAATCAAATATATTTGTCATTAAGAAAAAAACATGATATTGACGACGCATCGCAATTGGCGAGGCATAAGAAGCTTTAGGCTTTGTGCTGTCACAAAGCAAGAACACACAAACAATACAAGAAACACGTATGTACACGGAAACCAACAGGATTCATCCGAGGAGGTGGCGAGGACCCACGAGTTTCAATCTGAATAAATATATCATCTCAAACAATGATTGAATATTTATCTTTTGAAATTTGACGTCTTTCATCATATCATCCTATACATGTCCTATATACATCCTGCACCATTGTCATAGCGTCATATACAAAAGGTTTTTTCAGACAGGCTTACAATAATGTGTGTGTGTGTGTGTGTGTGTGTGTGTGTGTGTGTGTGTGCAGATATTATAAGTAGCATATTGAGACATGATAACCGACGAAAAAACAAGTTATTAAAACACACTCCAAAAATTAGGGGAAAAATATATGGTTTAACTTCAAACTATTGAAATATCATTGATTTACAAGTAATAATGATGCCATTAATAGTGTTCGAGTTATTATTTTGACCGCTGTTAATACAAACACCTCATCCAATACACACTCACACACACTCACACACACAACAACACATACATAGCATGCTCCAGCACTTACACTTACACAACACCACACATTGCTTCCATAACTGAGTATTTGGATGTATGTGTGTGTATGTGTATGTGTGTGTGTGCGATTTTATTGTTATTCTTAAATATTCTCTCTGTGTGTGTGTATCAGTGTGTGTGTGTGTGTGTGTGTGTGTGTATGTGTATGTGTGTATGTGTGTGTATGAGATGGTTTGCTGTTGTTAAATATATTTGTAGTGTTTTGTGATGTGTGTATGTATGTGTATGTGTATGTGTATGTATATGTGTATGTGTATTGGTATGTATATGTGTATGTGTATGTGTATGTGTATATATATGTGTGTGTGTGTGTGTGTGTGTGTGTGTGTGTGCGTGTTCTTACCGAGTTGTTCGAGCAGGAATGAGTCAGAAACTCGTGTCTCCTGCCTTCCAGAGATCATAATTTTCTTTGAATTTACTTGTTCTTGGCTGTCCTATTATATTTTGCGGTATTCTATTCCAAAAATCCATACTACGTTGAGGGAAACTGTATTTCTTTATATCTTTTTTGGCTCTACTTTTTTGAAGACTTAGAGCATGTAAACGTGTGGAACTGGTGTGTATGTGTATGTGTGTATGTGTGTTTGTGTGTGTCTATATGATGGCTAGATATCAAGCAGTTCATATCAGAGTCTGTCGAACGCCAAATTGAGTTTTCTGCCACTGGATACGATCCCGTTGCGTCGCAGTCATTCTGTGGTCACGACGGACGCCGGGGCGGATGTGAGGGCCGGCGGGCAGGACAAGCACGCGCCTCCTCGTCTGCTTGGCCTGTGTGCCCCCACCAGCACCATGGTGGCTCGGGCAGACTGGTCACTCTACTTGTTTGCCCCGCACAACAGGTGACTGCACCACACATATTACTGCTGTCGCTGCCACACTGACACACTGACACACTAACACATACACTGACACACTGACACATTTAAACATACACTGACACACTGACACATACACTGACACACACTGACATACTGACACATTGACGCGTTGAAACACTGACACACTGACACATTGCAACACTGACACACTGACACATTGACACATTAAAACATAGGCTGACACACTGACCCACTAACACAGTGTTTCTCAACCTTTTTGGCCCACTGTGCCAAATTGGAACATTTTAGACTGAGTGTGCCGCACCCTCCGGACATTTGTCTAAAAAAAGGTCATCAACTATTGTCTCGAGACTTTTGTCTAAAACGGTGTTTCTCAACGTTTTATTATCTTGTGTCACATACAAACATTTTTACATGGCAGTGTACCACACCACAATCATCGCAAAGATTATCAGTGCGATGATTGAAACTCCTTCTGCTCATTCATGGTGGCCTTGAAGTCCGGCTGCAGATGCGTCGACGCGATCTTGAGAGAAGCCAACAAGTGGGCGTCCGTGAGAGCAATTCTCTTGTTTGTCTTGGTGTTCTTCATCTTTGAGAAGAACTGCTCTGCACAATAGGTGGAACCAAACAGAGAAATGAACTTCTGAGCATTCTTGGTCAGGTTGGGAAAGGTGGCTCGGAGCAGACTCTTGTAGAAGTCAACCAGTTCCTTGTCAACAAACTGTCCCTTGAGCTCAATGCTGGCCTGCAGGTCGCAAAACTCCAACTGCAGCTCAATCGGTGCCTGAGACACGTCGACGTTGAACGGCACACTGAAGAGCTCAAAGTTCCTCGCGCGGAAATCTTTGAACCTCGTGTCAAACTCCTTTTGTAGTTTGCAAACCTCAGATGCGTAGCGCAAGCTACTGAACTCGCCGTCACCATGCTCCTTCTGGCTCTTTAGGGAGGGGAAGTGGGCCAGATTTCCACTTTCCAGCTGAGCTTGCCACAGCTGCAGCTTGGTTTGTAAGGCCTTGATGTGGGCAAACAGTTCGTGGACCAGCTTGTTACGGCCTTGTATAGCCACGTTGAGGGTGTTCAGCTTCTCGGTGATGTCAACGAGGAAGGCGAGGTCACAAAGCCACTTGTGGTCCTCCAGCTCGGGTGCCGGGATGCCCTTCATGGCGAAGAACATGGATAGATGGGTTCTGAGGACCCAGAAGCGCTGCAGCGTTTGTCCCCTGCTCAGCCAGCGCACACCTGAAAAGTGGATGACATCACCTTAGCGGGCATCCAACTCCAACAAAAACTGCCTGAACTGCCTGTGCTTCATGGCATGGGAGCGGATGTGATTGATATGGCCGATTACCTACTCATCACTTCCTTGAAACTGACATTGAAAATCTTTGCACAGAGGGCCTCCTGGTGGATGATGCAGTGGCACCACACCAAGTGCTCGTACGACAGACCCTGGCCGTCCAACTCCGCCATCACATAGCCCTGGAGACCGCGACCCGTGCCCAACATGGACGGTGCACCGTCCGTGGCAATGCCGATGAGGCGATTGAAGTCCAATTTGGCGTCGTTCATGGCAGCCTTCAGCTCGTTAATGATTTCCTCGACCGTGGTGCTGCTCTTCATGGAGCGTACATTCAGCAGCTCCTCTGTCACGTTTAAGTTGGTGTCGATGCCTCGCACGAAGATGGCCAACTGGGCCGTGTCATTCAAGTCCGTTGATTCGTCGAGGGCCAAGGCGAAGTAAGAAATCTTCGTTGCCAAGTAGTGGAGCTGGTCAGTCAGGTTCTTGGACAAGCTTTCGATCCAACTCGTCACTGTGTCATTGCTCAGACTGAACTTGTTGATGACGGCGACCTTCTCAGGGCACATGATTTCGAGGGCAGCCATAATGCACTCCTTGAAAAGCCCTCCATCTGAGAAAGGCTTCATACGCCTCGCAATTATCGCGGCCACCTTGAAGCTGGCCTCCGTGGCAGCTTCATTGGTATTGCCCGGCTTGACGAAATGCTTCTGTTGACTGCCGAGCTGGTCCATCAGCTCCTTGGCCTTATCCACGCGCTGCGGTCCCACCAGACCATTGTAGTCTTTGCTGTGCTTGGCTTCGTAGTGCCTCTTGATACAGTCTCTTTTGGGCCAGGACACCTTCTCATTGCAGATCAAGCAGAATATATTGCCTCTGTCTTCCACGAAAAAGAATTCGTTGGTCCAGCACTCTTTGAATCCGCGGTTCTCCTCGGCGATCTTTCTCTTCTTAGTATGGCCAGACATACTGTTGTACTCACAATATGTACCCACAATGAATGACAAAAAAGAACACTATGCGTTAACAGTGTGTGCAGCAGGGAATCATGCAGGAGCAATTATAGACACATCCCACTACTACACCAACTAACGCCCAACTGCCGTGTGGATTGCAACGTTGCCAGAATCGCAAACCCAGATTATCGTGCTAGCATGCTAAAATAATTTTCTTACCAAAATTATCGCACTCCCATGAATCAATGCATAAACATACTCTGTCGTCTGCGATTGTAGCGCAGTTGCCAGTCGCTGTCATCATTTTGCGAGGTTGAGGGTTCGAGTCCAGCATTTTTCTAATTTTTTACTTTATCGTTTTTATAGCCATTTTGCAGTATTGATATTCTGAATGTTTTTTCATCAATTCCATATTAATAATGCTATCGTCTTGTTTTATGAAGTATATTTTTCAACTGGCTGATCGGTTGGTGCTAGCTGTGCCGCACTCAGACCCTTACTGTGCCGCATGCGGCACGCGTGCCGCGGGTTGAGAATCACTGCACTAACACATACACTGACGCACTGACACACTGACACATTAACACATACACTGACACAATGACACACTGTCACATACACTTACACATATACTGACACATACACTGACGCACTTACACGTAGACTGACACACTGACACATACACACATATACACACATACAAACGCACACACAGACATATATACATATTTTATATATACACATACATACATTTATTGTGTATGTGTAATTGTGTATTGTGTATGTGTGTATGTATGTGTATGTGTGTGGTGTGAGGTTTCGGCGTGTGTGTCGATGGTTGACGGGTCGCACGTGGTTCGACCACGTGGTGTTGTTATTCATCGCCTTCAACTGTATCACGCTGGCCATGGAGAGACCTAATATTCCGCCTGACTCGGCGGAGCGTCGCTTTCTCACCGTGTCCAACTATGTGTTCACGCTGGTGTTTGGTGCCGAAATGTTCGTCAAGGTGACCTCGGTCATATTACGAGTAGTCTTTTGCTCAAGCTGTCGTCACTGTCCTGAACTCACTGCGACACACACTGCCGCCAATTATACACTCTCAACTACACTGACTACACAGTTCTACTCTACCCTGCGATTCTACAATTGTTGGACTCTGTGGTGTAGTGGTAGTACACCCGTCTCACAAGCGGGAGTTCCGTGGTTCCAAACCAGGCGGAGGAAAATTTCTTTGGGCGAATTATATGGTACCAGATATCAGTCATGTGTTGTACCATGCATTCTGGGGAGGTGGCCCTCTCTGATACGTCTTCCGTTCTTGTGGCGCCATAGCGTGGAGAGGGTTAGTTCTGCGGTGGCAGCGAGCTGCACGGGACACACCTGTGTGTGTTCATAAGCTTCGACTTCTTACCGTGTAACAACTGGCACTTGATGCCTTTAACCTTTAACCTCTTTTCTACTCTACAACTCTACTCTACTCTCCCGACGTCCATCACTAAAACACACCAAGGAAATAATACCGAAATGGATGAAAACTAACGATATAACTTCCATACCAAGCTATTTTTGTGGTCACTTTATTGTGTTTTAACTTGAATACAGACCTCAAATCAGCTTGTCAATCAATTCAACCATCAATTGTATTTTGGTGAGATTTCAGCCGTAAGATGCCACATATGGTGTTGGTAGGTGGTGTCTCACGGACTGATGTACGGTAGAGGGAGCTATTTGAGCAGTGGCTGGAACCGTATGGACGGACTGCTTGTGCTGGTCAGCCTGATCGACTTCTCTATGTCACTGCTATCGTCAGGATCGCCCAAGATCTTCAACATCTTGAGGGTGAGTGAAGGAAACATCTCTATAATGTGCAGAGACGTAGCGAGGTCTTATGACCACTCCGAAGGCAATACTGGGGCCCCCATTATATGAGAAGTACCATTATAAATGAGGTCCGACTTTGGGAAAATGCAGTTACTAGCAGCCCATCGGTCTCAATTAATCTGAGGACTTTTATACGCTGTTTTATTATGGATATCATGCGTGAGGGGATGGGGCTCCTTAACACTCGCCCCCCTCCCGGCCCGGGGCTGCTAGAGCTCCGATAATGAGTGATGGAACTATGTTGACAATGAGAGAGTAACAAATGCGCATACGATCACGAACGAACGCAACTAAACGAAAGAACAAATACTCCACAGTTCAACCCAATAGGTGTATCACAACAGTTTCTCCACCGAGCTAGCACACTATCGCATTCACACACCAACACTCAACACCGAACTATCGCTCGTTCGTATTTAAATGAGGACAACAAGCCTCACACACACACACACACACACACACACACACGCATACATATACACGGCAACAATTGAAACAACCGTTGGACGATGTCGCTCATGAAACAATTTTGACAAAATTTGACACATCAGACAAAACCTCAATGATTATCGTTGAAATAAATTGTAAAAGTGAAATTGTTAAGAGCGCGAACTCTATGAATTACATGACTGCAATCTCCTCACATCTTGTTGATCAGAAGATATAGACAGATAGAGAGAACATTGAACTATTGAATCATATTTATTTGTGTTGTTGTTTATTGAATCACATATATATTGTTGATTGTTATTTTTTATTGAGGAACGTGGACGGAGTGTGTCATTAGGGAGTGTTATCGGATGATGGTTTATTATTTATTGTTATTTATTGTTTTATTTTCCAACTCTCTTTCTAGAATTATTTTCTTTTCAAACTCTCTTTCGCTCTGAATCTTTTGGGCGCTTCTGGTACATGGGGCCACCGCAGGGTGGTAATAGTGCTTGCACTCTTTCCACATGCTACTGGATTTGCCTGTAATTAATAATAATAATAATACTAATTATAATAATAACTAACACGCTGCAAATGAAATAAGGCTAGCCTTTCCGCCTGGAGTCCTGCCTGTTTCAATAAGATGAGCTACACCCCATAGCACATGGCTGGTGTAGGTAACTTGGTGTAGGTACGTGAATGTGACTTAATCTGTCTGACAATAGTTCTGTGTGGTTTGCACCTCTGGCGGTTGTTAAAAGTTGGTCGAAAGTTAGCACAGTCCACTTGTGAGTGTTCTATTAATTGTGCACCTGCCTGCTACCTCAGCGACACGTGCACAAATCGTGTTCCTCTGTCTTGATCTACTTGCATTCACAGAATCAACACATGTTTATATATATATATATATATATATATATATATATATATATATATATATATATTAGTGGGCATTTATTTTATGCCTTTGTGCTGTGAATGGTGACCATTTCTAGAACTTTTGATGGATCATCTTGAAATGGATCAAAATAACCAAACATTGCTTCACTATCAGCTGAGTATTATCTCTTTGTGTGTGTGCGTGTATGTGTGTGTGGGCATATGTGTGTCTGTGCATGCGAATGTACACAAAATAACTCGGATAGATTTAGCAGATTGAAGAAGCTTGAAGTTGAGTTGAGTTGCGTCGTTGACGCATATTATGATAGAAGTGGAGACTCGGAAAAATTTCAGCAGAACTCATTTCCCGCAGTACTCAACTAAATTACTACACACACACACACACACACACATACACACACACACACACACAAACAAAAAAACATACAAAGCAACAAACAAATATTTGCTATAGCGTCTGTAGAACAGAGGCGTGCATGACGTCAACTAAGAGACAACAAAGACATAAAGAAACAACAAATGGACAAGGTGTACAGATCAACGAAACTATATATACACCGAAATACATATATATTATTATTATTATTATTAATTACAGGCAAATCCAGTAGCATGGGAAGAGTGCAAGCACTATTACCACCCTAAGGTGGCCCCATGTACCGGAAGCGCCCAAAAGATTCAGAGAGAAAGAGAGTTCGAAGAGAAAAAAGTCTAGAAAGAGAGTTGGAAAGAAAATAATATATAAATAACAATAAATAATAAACCATCATCCGATAACAATCCGATAACATCCGATAACAATCAATATACATGCACATACATATACATATACCGAAGGACTACTAAGGAATACAAGTGTTTAGTAGTTCTTGACATATACACATACATATACACTTCTACATACATATATATACACATATACACATGAACACACACCCACCCACACATATACACACACATACATACATTCTACAAGACAGTGTGTAGATTAGTGGAGCGTCATTGTTGTCTGATATTTTATTATTATTATAATTATTTCGTTTTGGTAATATTTTCTATCCAATCAATGCGAATTTCGAATCAATTTTATTTTTCAGTTTCAATAAATATATTTTGCATGCTATGAATTTCCAATAAATATATTTTGCATGCTATGAATTTCCAATCACCTATTTTCGTTCAATTATGATATGAAATAAAAATATTCTTGATTTGGTTATAATTTTTTATTTTCAATCTTGTTTCATAGACTGGGGCGGTGTCAAATGGTATAGCAGACTGATGCGCCAATTTTGTTGGATTCCGTGGTGCAGTTGTTAGCACATCCGCCTCACAAGCGGGAGGTCCGTGGTTCGAATCCCGGCGGAGGAGAATTTCATTGGGCGACTTCTATGATCCAACAGCCCCTGTCCACCCAGCAGTAAATGATGGTACCAGATATCAGTCATGTGTTGTGTCATGCATTCTGGGGAGGTGGCCCTCTCTAATACGTCCTCCGTCCTTGTGGCGCCATAGCGTGGAGAGGGTCGGTTCTGCGGTGACAGCGAGCTGCACGGGACACACCTGTGTGTGTTCATAAGCTTAAACTTCTTCCCGTGTAGCAGCTGCCACTTGAGACCTTCAATTACCAGCCATCATTCATATAATCATCACGATTTTTCTAATGTCGTGCCTGCTGCTACCCTGGAACATTTCTTTAATGGCGGCCTGTTGTGTGGCGCGTGCACGGTGTTAGGTGTTTCGACTGCTGAGGTCTCTGCGACCTCTGCGCGTGATCAACCGTGCTCCCGGCCTCAAGCTGGTGGTGCAGACGTTGTTGACCAGTCTGCGACCGATCGGTAACATTGTGCTCATATGCTGCACGTTCTTCATCATCTTCGGTATCCTCGGAGTGCAGGTATATCGGCAATTTTCGGCCAGTTTGGCGTGCTTCAATACAAGGGCTTACCTCAGATATAAAATATTTGTCAGGATAGAAGAAATAGTGGCTTATATCCTGGGGGAAAATTACACGTAAAGTATATATAGAAGACGGACCAGGAAGAAATACTCTCTCATAACCGAGGTTCTGTTATAACCTGCAGTCTCATATATCCGGGGTCCACTATATATGATTTGTAATAATAGCCTCTGATCAAACACGGACCCGGGTCATCTTATATGCTGACACACACACGCGCACATACATACACGCACACACACATACACGCACACATACTTACACACACACATACATACACACACATACATACGCACACACATACATACGCACACACATACATACGCACAGACATACATACACACACACACATACATACACACACATACATACACACACACATACACACGCACACACATACATACACACACACACACACACATACACACACACATACATACACACATACATATACACACACATACATACACGCACACACACATACATGTTTCAGATTATTCTCATTTATTGGGCACTCAATTTTGATGGGTTATTGGAGCGAGTTTGCTGAGCACATGCTGAGGTAGGCCATATCGTTGATGGTCGCGGTTGTTGTGTTGGCAGTTGTTCAAGGGCACGTTTTATCGGTGTGTGGGCGACGACCTGGCCGGGGTACGCACCAAATCCGACTGTCTGGCGCGTCGTAACCACCGCTGGATCAATCGCAAATACAACTTTGACAATTTGGGCGATGGTGAGCGTTGACTGGGATACAAAACATCACGGCGAGGCTGGATTTCAAGTCACGCCAATTTTGTCATTAGCTCAGTGATCTATCACTTCTAAGCAATGGTGGCGACATAAATTTTTCGGTTGGGGGCTGAGGGGTGATAAGGAAAAAGATGCGGGAGCTTAGCGAAACACGAGGAACTACCCTCGAAATATTCATGATCAGGATTTGGGGGGATGGGGTTCAGCTCTTCAAGCCTCCCCTCTTAGTGTCACCACTGGCGGGGTATAATTTCTGTGTTTATAATTTTTGCTCTCCACCGACAACTCTCTTATACCCGGGCTGTGTGTGTGTGTGCGGTTTTGCAGCCCTAATGTCACTGTTTGTACTGTCTTCCAAAGACGGCTGGGTCAACATAATGTACACTGGACTGGACTCAGTCGATGTGGATTACCAGGTGTTCATTTCTCAATGCTAGTGTAATCACTCTACAGAGATTTATATATTTACAAGAAGAAAACATTAGCAATAAATTAGTGCACATTAGATGTGGGCACTTCCAATTCATACAATTCAGCCAACAATACGTAATGTGTGTATTGCAAAATTGTACTCACTTATTAAAAAACTCGAGACTAACTGACTGTTCAAACGTGAACACACACACACACACATACACAAGTGACGTCACTTCACCAAACAGCCAATCAGCGATGAGCAGGCCAAGAACGCACCGCCGCAAGCTAAAACCGAGTCACCAAGTACATACGGGGCACACACACACATACACATACACTTACACACTGAAACAGAGCTGCCCTAACACACACATGTACAACATAGAGGCACACAATCATCCCCTGGTAGTCACAATGTGCGGTGATGATCAATTTATGTTTAGCCAATCGAGAACTACTCCGAGTGGCGTCTGCTCTACTTTATATCGTTCCTGCTTCTGGTCGGCTTCTTCGTGCTCAACATGTTTGTCGGCGTGGTCGTCGAGAACTTCCACCGATGTCGCGAGGAACAGGAGAAGGAGGAGCGCGCGCGCAGTGTGGCCAAACGCGCGCGCAAGATGGAGAAGCGACGCAAAAGTATGCGATCTGCGACCTGCGCGAGTTCGGCGGTGGTGCGCGGGGGTGTCGGTGGCGGTTGGTGGTTTAATGCGTCGTCAACACGTTATACCTCTCGTTTACACCTCCCATGCTACTCCCATACCACCACACCAAACTAACACCACCACCATCACCTCCGCCACCTGTCTCCTCGAAGGAACCAGGAAACAGGGACACCTCGGGTACGTTTGGTCCCGGTTCTCTTCCGCCTCTTAGGTTAGGTTAGCTAGTAAAGAGAGAAAGAGAGTCAGGAGTGAAGCGAGGGTTGAGTGGAGAAGATAAGCTAGTCTGGTAATTCTTTGTTTGAGTTCATTTAGGTAGATGATATTTCAATGGAATGCGGTCCAACTAGCGATCAATTAAACGGACTCAAATTCGGCCGATTGTCACGTATATGTCAGAGCGAAGAACACCGAAACAATTGCGTGCAGGATGTACTGAAAGGACAGGAACTTGGAGTGGCCGAGGTCCAGTCCTGAAGTGGTCGAGGTCCTGTCCTGAAGTGGTCGAGGTCCAGTCCTGAAGTGGCCGAGGTCCTGTCCTGAAGTGGTCGAAGTCCAGTCCTGAAGTGGTCGAGGTCCAGTCCTGAAATGGTCGAGGTCCTGTCCTGAATTGGTGGAGGTCCTGTCCTGAAGTGGTCGAGGTCCAGTCCTGAAGTGGTCGAGGTCCTGTCCTGAAGTGGTCGAGGTCCTGTCCTGAAGTGGTCGAGGTCCAGTCCTGAAGTGGTCGAGGTCCAGTCCTGAAGTGGTCGAGGTCCAGTCCTGAAGTGGTCGAAGTCCAGTCCTGAAGTGGTAGAGGTCCTGTCCTGAAGTGGCCGAGGTCCTGTCCTGAAGTGGCCGAGGTCCTGTCCTGAAGTGGTCGAGGTCCAGTCCTGAAGTGGTCGAAGTCCAGTCCTGAAGTGGTCGAGGTCCAGTCCTGAAGTGGTCGAGGTCCAGTCCTGAAGTGGTAGAGGTCCAGTCCTGAAGTGGTCGAGGTCCAGTCCTGAAGTGGTCGAGGTGTTGGTGTGTTTGTGTGTGTCCCATCGTTTTCTGCTACTGCTCATACCACTCCAGTGGCACTTAATTCACCCCTTCCTCTCCACCTCACCACAATGCGCTACTTTTTCAAGTGTCGACCACAGTCACTTTTGTGGACGAACCACTTGTTCCACTCCAAGCAGTGGCGGTGCCAAGAGGGATTTGGAGGGGTCAAAGCCTCCCCAAAAAATGAGTCAAGCCCTCAAGAATTCTGACCGCGATCATTTCAAATGTAGTTCCTCATGTTTCGCCAAGCCCCCGCATCTTTTTCTATAGCCCCCTCCCCCCTCCACTACAGCTCTCCCATGGAAAAAATCCTGGCGCCGCCACTGACTCCATGCCATCTGCACGCACTCACACACGCACTCATGCGCAAACAATCCCGTTCTCACTCAAGCATGTTGACTTACACTGATTTCCTTCGGTCAACTCACAGTTATATACATACGAGTACTCGTATATTTATATGCACGGGTTTTCATCGTTTCTAATTCATCGTAGTAAATTCATCACAAGAATACGTTGTTTTATATTTGTACACACACTAACCGCCATCGACCCCAACGCTCAACCTATTAGTGTCTACGGCAATTATCTAGATATATGATAATTATATGATGCAGTGACCCAGTCATCACATGACCCAATGACCTAGTGATTAATTGACCCAGTGACCTAGTGCGTAATTGACCCAGTGACCTATTGAGAAAGTGACCTAATGAGTGATTGACCCAGTGACCTAGTGGATCAATGACCCAGATGGTATAAAATTGAGAGTTTAATACTATAACATGTGGTCTTGTTTACAGCCCAGTTGATATCTATTACATCTAGATCTATTACATCTAGACCAAGTGAATGTTGAAGATCAGCTTTGCTAGACATTTCCCTAGATAAAGCTGGTGTCTAGAATACAACGACCGCCAAGCGCAACTAACCAATGAGAAACCAATAGAAACACTTCAGCGATCAAAGAAAATTCCCCAAATAGACTAGCATTTACACGTGCATACACGGGATATCTAGCCGCCAAATTTATTATTTCTAACTTCGGGATATATTGACACGGCGTTCCAACAATAAACATTGCAAGAACACACATACACACACACACACTGACACACATACAAGTCCTACTAACGCGATTTGATGGATTTATTAGCAAGAGGTGACGTGGCGCAGCGTAACACCACCAACCGCACGCGCCTCTCGACCACCACCACCTCGCATTCACTCTCTCCGTGCTAGCATATACAGGCTGCATGAGCTTTGTGACTGTTACTCTGCATGTACTTCACATATACTAATGCTATGGTTTTAATCACGCTTTTTGTCTATTTTTAAGCAATTATTTTCAGTGCTATAAGCAGTGGACTATCAGCCTAGAATGCACGTGAATTTGCGTAGGAAAAATGATACATTTTCTCCTCTCTTTCAGCTAGTGAACGTCTGTGTATGATTTTGGTAAATACAAAATTCACAAGTAAACTTGAATACGTTTAAATAAGCAGATATAAATATTTATAAGCATATAAATCGATATATAAACATATAAATATATAATTAAATAAATAGGTTTGCATGTCTGTTTTCTTTATCAAACAGCAGCCCGAAATGCATGCTGCTAGCTGTATGATGTCTTTTAAATGCTTGCCAATACAATGTTATTTCATACTTTCACTTTGCATACTTTTTATGAAAAATGCGTTTTCTGTTGATTGTCTGTGAAAACACATGGTTGAAATAATGTTGTGTGTTAATGTTGTGTGATAATGTTGTGTGTTAATGTTGTGTATTAATGTTGTGTGCTAATGTTGTGTGTTAATGTTGTGTGTTAGTGTTGTGTGTTAATGTTGTGTGTTAATGTTGTGTGTTAATGTTGTGTGCTAATGTTGTGTGTTAATGTTGTGTGTTAGTGTTGTGTGTTAATGTTGTGTGTTAATGCTGTGTGTTAGTGTTGTGTGTTAATGTTGTGTGTTAATGTTGTGTACTGATGTTGTGTGTTAATGTTGTGTGTTAATGTTGTGTGTTAATGTTGTGTGTTAATGTTGTGTGTTAGTGTTGTGTGTTAGTGTTGTGTATTAATGTTGTGTGTAAGTGTTGTGTATTAATGTTGTGTGTTAGTGTTGTGTGTTAATGTTGTGTGTTAGTGTTGTGTGTAAATGTTGTGTATTAATGTTGTGTGTAAGTGTTGTGTATTAATGCTGTGTATTAGTGTTGTGTGTTAATGTTGTGTGTTAATGTTGTGTGTTAGTGTTGTGTGTTAGTGTTGTGTTATAATGTTGTGTGTTAGTGTTGTGTGTTAATGCTGTGTGTTAATGTTGTGTGTTAATGTTGTGTTATAATGTTGTGTGTTAGTGTTGTGTGTTAGTGTTGTGTGTTAATGTTGTGTGTTAGTGTTGTGTGTTAATGTTGTGTGTTAATCTTGTGTGTTAATGTTGTGTGTTAAAGTTGTGTGTTAGTGTTGTGTGTTAATGTTGTGTATTAATGTTGTGTGTTAGTGTTGTGTGTTAATGTTGTGTGTTAATGTTGTGTGTTAATGCTGTGTGTTAGTGTTGTGTGTTAATGTTGTGTGTTAATGTTGTGTACTGATGTTGTGTGTTAATGTTGTGTGTTAATGTTGTGTGTTAATGTTGTGTGTTAATGTTGTGTGTTAATGTTGTGTGTTAGTGTTGTGTGTTAGTGTTGTGTATTAATGTTGTGTGTAAGTGTTGTGTATTAATGTTGTGTGTTAGTGTTGTGTGTTAATGTTGTGTGTTAGTGTTGTGTGTAAATGTTGTGTATTAATGTTGTGTGTAAGTGTTGTGTATTAATGCTGTGTATTAGTGTTGTGTGTTAATGTTGTGTTTTTCATGTTGTGTGTTAGTGTTGTGTGTTAGTGTTGTGTTATAATGTTGTGTGTTAGTGTTGTGTGTTAATGCTGTGTGTTAATGTTGTGTGTTAATGTTGTGTTATAATGTTGTGTGTTAGTGTTGTGTGTTAGTGTTGTGTGTTAATGTTGTGTGTTAATGTTGTGTGTTAATGTTGTGAGTTAATGTTGTGTGTTAATGTTGTGTTATAATGTTGTGTGTTAGTGTTGTGTGTTAGTGTTGTGTGTTAATGTTGTGTGGTGCGGTTGGTCACAGAGATGCGGGAACCTCCAATTCAGAGTCGGTACTCGGGTTTGCGTCTGCTTGTGTTCAACATTGTGGACAGCAAATACTTCGACCTGGCTATAGCGGCTGTTATTGGACTCAATGTGGTCACTATGGCCATGGAGTACTACATGATGCCCCCGGTACGTTTTCTCTCTGTAGAATTTCTTACTTTCTCTCAACTCCCTTTTTTCTCTCTAAATCTTTTGGTTAGCTTACAGGGTACATGAGGTCACCGCACAGGGTGGTAATAATGCACTGGCACTCTTCCTACATGCTACTGGATTCGTCTGTACTTAATAATAACAATAATAATAATAATATTAATGTATGTACAAATTAACAGCAAATTAATATATTTTAATAAGTGTCGGATATGTGACACGGACTCACAATAATGTTTCATTGATAAAATTACATATTTACAATATCGATGAAGAATAATTATTGAAATGTATAATTTAGATTCATTAATGGTTATTAATGAAATAAACATTAATATAAAAAGTACATGTAAAAATTAGATTTTGATAAAATAGACCTATATTTTTTTGCTTGTTTTTGTACAAAATATATTTTCAATTATTCAATTTATCATTATCAATTCAAGTTATTTTTAATATATTTCATAAATACGCTGTCTAAAATAAAATAGAATAAAATAGAATGGGAGAAATGTGTTCTCCGTCTTTGATTGCTTGGAAGCTGAATGTTTTCAACTCAATTTTCAGTGATTCCATTTTCACTCTATACGTTTTGCTGCGTGCTTACATGTACGTGTATGTGTGTGTGTATGTTTGTTTGTGTGTGTGTGTATGTGTGGGTGTCGTTAGAGGATTAGAGTTATATACGAAGCAATTTGCCCAGGCGGTGTTTTGACAATGCTGCTGAAATGGGTTTTTTCTAAATCGGTTTTTTCCAAATTGATTCCCAGACAAAGCTGGAGTCTCTCATCAAATCTCCCATCCTATATTTCCCATTAATTCTCGGCAGATGGAACTTTGGCACAAACGCACGTGATATTGCAAAAAACAACTCGAAAAGCGAGAAATGCATGATTTAAGTCAACTGTCAATACAACACAGCCAACCTTGGCTATTTTCGTTGAGCCTACCTTAGCTATTTTTGTTGAGCCAACCTTGGCTATTTTCGTTGAGCCTACCTTGGCTATTTTCGTTGAGCCTACCTTGTCTATTTTCGTTGAGGCTACCTTGGCTATTTTCGTTGAGCCTACCTTGTCTATTTTGGTTGAGCCTACCTTGGCTATTTTGATTGAGCGGTCATGCTAGTTTGAATTGCGAATACGTGCTACTCAGTCAGGCATGTATACCATTAGCGATAAGCTGATTTAACTGCTTGTACACACGAGATGCCCTCCATGTTCTCTAGCTCTTCTCATCTCGGTTCTGTGCACGTTCATCATTGATTTGCCTACCTCTCACACTGACACACACTCACTCACTCACACTCACTCACAATGTATGTATGTATGTATGTATATTGTAGATTGTTCTGTGTGGTGAGCAATGATGCACAAATGCACTTGTATGTGCTGTATCAATGAATAACACGTGTATTATGCAAGAAAACAATGAATAACACGCCATTGGCCTGCCTAATGATAGTTGAGTGGTGATTAATAGAAGCTGGCGGGTATTGCCGTTATATCCCACCTCTCACACTATCCCTGCTCACAGATGAGACCGATTGTGATTGTGATTGTGATTGTGATGCGCGACTGACTGTGTGTGTGTGTGTGTGTGTGTCAGTGTGTCAGTGTGTGTATGTATTTGTGTGTGTATGTGTGTCAGTATGAGAGAGAGAGAGAGTGTGTGTTATCCCCAAATATTTGAGTGAAAACTCGTGCTTCTTATTGAAACGTATCTACTGTATTTATGTATCACAACAATTTGTAATCACTTGGGTTTTTTGGTGTATTTTTCGTCTTCGCGTCTGTTTCTCATCTTTCGTCACATTCTTCCTTAGTTCTTCTTTAATTCCGGATTTTGTGTGACTGTGTCCATACATACACGCTGTGTGTTTGTATGTGTGTATGTGTGTGTATGTAATTACACCATGTCGCCATGTTTTATATCGCAGGAGCTGGCGGCGGCATTGCGCGTGTTCAACTACTGTTTTACTGTAGTTTTCATTGTCGAATTGTCGCTCAAATTCACCGCACTCGGCGGATCTCGCTACATCAAAGACAGGTAACTATTCTCTCTGTCTGTCTGTCTCTCTGTCTGTCTGTCTGTCTGTCTGTCTGTCTGTCTGTCTGTCTGTCTGTCTGTCTGTCTGTCTGTCTGTCTGTCTGTCTGTCTGTCTGTCTGTCTGTCTGTCTGTCTTTGTGCCTGGATGTATGTGTGTTGCTACACGTTTTGTTCAATGACATTTCAGCGCGTGAGGAAGAAGAGATGTATTTAGCGGTCAGACTATCAAGCGTAGTCATTTACATACATGAAAGACAATATACTAATTCAATACACTCATACAAATAGAACAATTCAATACACATACATACACACACACAAACATTTCACACACAAACACACACACACACACACACACACACACACACACACACAAGCATACACACACACAAACACACACACACACACACACACACAAATACAAACATTCACAAAAATATACACACACAAACATACACACACAAAAACATACACACAAACATGCACACACACACACACACACGAATTAAATAAGATACAAACAGTTTTGAATTTTTGTACCAGAATATTGTCCAATCGCAAAAAATCAGAACACATATCAGAAGTGTACCAACAACTGGGCCTGCCAACTATCAATGATTTTGTCACCAAGAATCGAAAACGACTTGTGAACTCCATATTACTTACACAAGAGCCATCCATAATATTTGAAACTGTTCAACGAAGTGAAAAAACAATCAACACACGCAAAGGAGATATAATTTATCCTTCAATTAGAACTGAAGCTGGAAGAAAGCGGCTAAATTATGATGCTGCTAGATTCATGTATGGTGTATTTTCTTCCTAGTATGTGCTTATCTTTGTGTGTGTGTGTGCGTGTGTGTGAGTGTGTATATATGTATATCTGCAAGTGTCATTTGATGTCATATATACATACCGTGTAAGTATGCATATATGGGCAATTATTTGTCAGTGAGAGTGCGAGTATATATATATATATATATATATATATATATATATATATATATATATATATATATATATATATATATATATATATATACATTGATTGATTGAAATTGTACTGAAAAGCCAACTTATTGGAATACAATAAAGCAATATACTTACTTTACGAGTCCTAGCTAAACAATGCGGTGAGATTGTTGACTTTTTCAAGTTTTGCACTTTGGAATAGTCATATGTATATCGCATTTCCAATATGTATGTGTGTGTATGTGTTTGTGTATGTGCACGTGTGTGTGTATGCTTGTGTGTGTCAGTGTGCGTGTGTGTGTGTGCATATACCGTATAGTGATATAGTAAATATGAAGAGAGGAAAAGCAAAAGATGTTCGTGCCACGTGGCTCAACTTAGGGGGAAAAATCGACAGTCACATAGCCAGTGCTTGTTAACATTTTCTAGTGTTGGCACTGTTTTCAAATCAGCCGTCAGTTTTCTCGCACCCCCACCTGCATTCCTGGTAGCTACGATGACAAAACAGTTATAATACAAACAACCTAACCTGATCATACAGATCCTTATCATACCTGATCACTTAACCTTACTTAACCTGATCATACAGATCAAGCTTCCTTCAAGACATTCCTGGATAATTATATGGTATATATGAGAACATAAATTTCATTGATTTTTCACACGAATCTCGCGTCTTTTAGGCAGAGCCGTAGCAACCGCCCCCCGTATCCCCCGGTCGGGGGGCATAAATGTTGAAGGGTCCCGTTGCCTCACGTATGATATTAAAATTTATCATATTTATTATGTATAGCCTTTACCTTTTTGCTCAGATGTTTTCACCTGAGCTTGTATTATGTGATGATGTCTAATAAATAAATTCATTATTTGGTGCGTTATTTATAATGGGGCCCCAAGTGTTGCCTTCGGGGGGGGGGGGCATAAGTCCTCACAACGGCTCTGCTTTTAGGAACCAGACTCGCACACACTCAGGGGCGCGATCAACCTCGGTTCAGAACCTCTGGCCTATGCAAACTACTAGCACATTAATAATTATGTTTGTTTTGTCTGTTTTGTCTGCTTTGTTTGTTTTGTCTGTTTGTTTTGTCTGTTTTGTCTATTTTGTCTGTTTGTTTTGTCTGTTTTGTCTGTTTTGTCTGTTATGTCTGTTTCGTCTCTCTGTTTTGTCTGTTTGTTTTGTCTGTTTTGTTTGTTTGGTCTGTTTGTTTTGTCTGTTGGGTCTGATTTGTTTGTCTGCTTCGTCTGTTTGTTTTGTCTGTTTTGTCTGTTCTGTCTGTTTTGTCTGTTTCGTTTCTCTGTTCTGTCTGTTTTGTTTGTCTGTTTTGTCTGTTTTGTCTGTTTCTTCTCTCTGTTTTGTCTGTTTTGTCTGTTTGTTTTGTCTGTTTTGTCTGTTTGTTTTGTCTGTTTTGTCTGTTTGTTTTGTCTGTTTTGTCTGGTTTGTCTGGTTTGTCTATTTTGTCTGTTTTGTCTGTTTTGTTTGTTCTCTCTGTTTGTTTTGTTTGTCTGTTTGTTTGTGCGGCGTGCAGCTGTGATTTGGCTCAATTGTTTGTGAACGTATGCTCGCGCATGCGCACCATCCTGCTCCAGCAAAATGAATGTCGTGCATGTAAATTTGCATGACAAAAGCGACAGGAAAAGCCGACGTCAACAATACCATGCAATTTGGGGCTTTTATAAACGCCGGACTAGTAATCACAATGCTGGCGACACATTCAGGCACTGTGTATCTGTAGTGTGTATATACCTTTTCAAAATCATTATTGTGTGTGTGTGTGCGTATGCTTGTGTGTATGTTTGTATGTGTGTGTATATGTTTATATGTGTATGTGTATATGCCTTTTCAAAATCATGATTGTGTGCGTGTGTGTGTATGCTTGTGTGTATGTTTGTATGTGTGTGTATATGTTTATATGTGTGTGTGTATATGCCTTTTCAAAATCATGATTGTGTGCGTGTGTGTGTATGCTTGTGTGTATGTTTGTATGTGTGTGTATATGTTTATATGTGTATGTGTATATGCCTTTTCAAAATCATGATTGTGTGCGTGTGTGTGTATGCTTGTGTGTATGTTTGTATGTGTGTGTATATGTTTATATGTGTATGTGTATATGCCTTTTCAAAATCATGATTGTGTGCGTGTGTGTGTATGCTTGTGTGTATGTTTGTATGTGTGTGTATATGTTTATGTGTATGTGTGTATATGCCTTTTCAAAATCATGATTGTGTGCGTGTGTGTGTATGCTTGTGTGTATGTTTGTATGTGTGTGTATATGTTTATGTGTATGTGTGTGTGTATGTCAGATGGAACCAGTTGGACGTGACAATTGTGGTGTTATCGGTGGTGGGTATCGTGCTGGAAGAGATGGAGAGTGACCTGATGCCTGTCAACCCCACCATCATCAGGGTGATGAGGGTGATGCGTATAGCACGAGGTACCCACACCCCCCACACACCACCCCACTACATCAGACCGACTCACACAGAGATATTCAGGCAGAGATACACCCGAATTAATTGGATAATTTCTCGAGCAAGTGTGTCATTGGTACTCCCGAAGAATAATGAATTATAATTGTCACAAGCTGGTTGTTATACTGGGATGTTTGCATGTGTGATAATGACAATGTTTCTGGCAGTGTTGAAGTTGTTGAAGATGGCCAAGGGAATCAGAGCATTGCTGGACACAGTGATGCAGGCTCTGCCTCAGGTCGGCAATCTGGGACTTCTCTTCTTCCTACTCTTCTTCATATTCGCCGCACTCGGAGTGGAGTTGTTCGGCAGACTCGGTGAGTAAGCCGTCTTACACTCACTCACTCACTCACTCACTCACTCACTCACTCACTCACTCACTCACTCACTCACTTACTCACTCACTCACTCACTCATTCATTCACTCACTCACTCATTCATTCGCTCACTCATTCATTCACTCACTCACTAACTCACTCACTCACACACTCACTCACTCACTCACTCACTCACTTCTCACTCACTCACTCACTCACACACTCACTCACTCACTCACTAACTCACTCACTCACTCACTCACTCACTCACTCACTCACTCGATTGGGTGTTTCGATTCTGAAGTCCCAACTGACAGTTCAAAGGTTGAATCACAAGCAATGCTAGTGACAGACGTCTGAAAGGAAGCAAGCAGTGGTGGCGCCAGGATATTTCCCGTCGGGGGGCTAAGGAAAAAGATGCAGGGCTTGGCTAAACATGAGGAACTACACTCAAAATTCTCATGGTCAAGATTTTTGGAGAGAATGACACATTTTCGGGAGGTGACTTCAGCTCGTGCAAACCCTTCCTTAACACCGCCACTGCTGCTCGTCAAGCATGAAGACAGAATGTCTGTTCTATATGCATGTGGTGACGCGGTTGACACAGAATGTGACGAACTCCACCCGTGCCAGGGACTCAGCGACCACGCGCACTTCCGCAACTTCGGCATGGCCTACCTGACGTTGTTCCGAGTGGCCACCGGAGACAACTGGAACGGCATCATGAAGGACACTTTGAGAGATCAGTGTGACTCGTCAGGTCTTCTATTCTCACTTGTTCTATTTCCAACTGGGCTGAAATCAGTTTGTTTAGTTTTCGCTATATTTACTATATATAAAAATCACATTCAATAACAACAACTGTTTATCACTAATACAACAAATTCAAACAAAACTCATTCTGTTCACCAAAACTATCATCTCCATACTCCAGCCAACCAAAACTTCTTAATCTCGCGACATTGTTGATTGTTGGTTGTCATAGCAACCAGCATACAAGCATATAATTCCACACATACAAATGAAATAAATATGGAAGCTCCAGCAAATACAAACAACGAGAATAAAAGAATCTAAACTTGCAGCAAATATATATAATACCGGCATAATTTAAACTATGCTATATTTAAACAAATTATTTGTTTAACATTTAAAAGAGCGAAATAAGATTTTTATATGTAGAGTTTTTTTTAATTGAGTCATATTATAGGTGTGAATAATTGTATTGTATTTTTTTCTGTAAACCGTAAAAGTAAACAGCAGTTCAAAATAACCCTAGAATCGAGTGTCACACCTTCTGACACCACACTAATGGTGTCTAATGGGCCCGGGCCACTATTCTGACAGCTGATTATCAACATGATAATACATACAGAGTCGTAACAACCGCACCCGCACCCCTGACTGGGAGTAGCTCGAGTATTGACGGGCCTCGTAACTGGATTTTGCCAAGCTGTATTATAATATTGTTTCATTTATAATGATGGCCTCAATTATTTCCCTCAGGGGAGAACATAAGACCTCGAATTGGGTCTGATAATATAAATGTATAAAATTATTTTGTATATAAGAATCATGTTTGGTGAAAATGACAACTGGTGTGTTATATGATTTAGCCGTGAATATGTCTGCATAATTATCTTATATTTATTTTGCATTTGTTTTTTTTTCAATAAGCCTTCAACTTCCTGACTCAAACTTTTATTTCTCAAATTCTCTCTCTCTTCGTCTTTTTTGGTTTTTCCGGCACTTAGGGACCACTCTTGCACTCTTCCCATGCCACTGTACCTGTCTGTAATTATTGATAATACAAGGGTATGCACCATCAGCGTAGATTTGTGTCGGGGGGATGACAGTCATCATGCATTAGTGTTCAAAGTTAACTCAGTTGGCCAATTGCGTGGTACCCTCAACTATTTTTAGCCTATTCAATTACAGCACGCATACCCCAATGAAAAGTGTATTGCGTAATATAATTCTTCACATATCTTTAATTTCTTGCATATTTGACCTATTGTCATTTGCCTTCTATGCCGATTTCGATGACAATATACTGCCAATGAACTGAACTCAGCAGAATTCTCGGGGGGTATAATTGTATATTCATACCCCTAGCCAATTTGTTGGGGGTATATATACCCCCATACCCCCCAGGATTTACGCCCATGGTATGCGCGTATGTTTACCAGATGATTGTGTCAAGAACTGCTGTGTGTCGAGGGTGGTGGCTCCGCTATTTTTCGTCGTGTTTGTGTTGATGGCGCAGTTTGTGTTGGTCAACGTGGTGGTGGCTGTACTGATGAAACATCTGGAAGACAGCCATAAGGAGGTGCTCCGTCACTATTAGTTATATATACAGTTATTAGTTCCCGACGTACGTCTGTAAGCTCGTTGTTTCTCAACGTGGGCCATATAGCCCCTTTGGGGGCCATGTGATTCTTTTGAAGGGCCGCAGGATAAAATAAATAAATGGGGGGGGGCACCATGTGTTCTCACGGACCGCAAAAAATATATGTTGAAACAATTTAATCCTTTGGAGAAGTCGTGTCGCGACGATCCATGTGTATATGAGGGCCACAAGAACTACTAGGGGGGCCTAGGACTGTTTCTGGGGGGTCACAAGGACTCGCATTGTGGTCATGGGGGCCAATGGCAAGAAAGAAGTTGAGAAACACTGCATTAGCTAGTCCAGTGGTTTACAACCAGTGGTATGCGAGGACTTTCCAGGTGGTAAGCGAACCCTTTCGTGGCCATGAACACAATGACAGCAGGACACGATATCAGATGTGTTGTGAGTAAAGTAATGTCCCTCATTGACCAGCTGGTGGAGAAGAAGCAGATACACTACTCTCATGGAGGTGTTGATTTGTGTGTTCTACTTGTACAATTATACAAATAAATTATATCTGATCATTCTGAAATCAAGTGTTACGCGCGGCCACTGTACGTCACATCAAAGTGTGTAATCGATCACAAAAAAACAAGTTGGGAACCCCTGAAATATGTGCTCGTCCTATGTGCTTCACATTGCTTGGCGTGGTTATATCTTGTAACATTGTTCTCTCTCTCTCTCTCTGTGTGTGTGTGTGTGTGTGTGTGTGTGTGTGTGCTTGGCGGGCACAGATGGAAGAAGACTTGATAATGGAGCGAGAACTGGAGAAACAACTGGAGGAGGAGCGCAGAATGCAGCACATGAAAATGGTTCAGCAAATTGTCAGTTAGAAAAACTCCATCACTGAAATACTTAATCATTACTCACTGAAATACTCCATGATTACTCACTGAAATACTCCATCATTACTCACTGAAATACTCCATCATTACTCACTGAAATACTTCATCATTTCTCACTGGAATACTCCACCATTACTCACTGAAATACTCCATCATTACTCACTGAAATACTCCATCATTACTCACTGAAATACTTCATCATTACTCACTGAAATACTTCATCATTACTTACTGGAATGCTCCATCATTACTCACTGGAATACTCCACCATTACTCACTGAAATACTCCATCATTACTCACTAAAATACTTCATCATTACTCACTGAAATACTTCATCATTACTCACTGAAATACTCCATCATTACTCACTGAAATACTCCATCATTACTCAGTGAAATACTTCATCATTACTCACTGAAATACTTCATCATTTCTCACTGAAATATTCCATCATTACTCACAGAAATACTCCATCATTACTCACTGGAATACTTCATCATTACTCACTGAAATACGCCATCATTACTCACTGGAATACTTCATCATTACTCACTGAAATACTTCATGTAATCATGATGTAATCTCCGCTTATTAAGACTCGTCAGAAAATCGGATTTTCCATTATCACACGAGAGACTTGTCAGTTTTTCTGTCCACATTGACAAATATTTAATCGTTAGGCTATATTTATTCCGAACACTTGTTCAATATCAACGCAATATTTTTACAAATTTTATTTATCGATATCATTTGATATACAAGCTGGAAAGTGTCAAGGTTTTTGTAGTCGATGGGATAATGATGGGAGATGTATATGATGGGAGGTGTATATGATGGGAGGTGTATATGATGGGAGGTCTATATGATGGGAGGTGTATATGATGGGAGGTGTATATGATGGGAGGTGTATATGATGGGAGGTGTATATGATGGGAGTTGTATGTGATGGGAGGTGTATATGATGGGAGGTGTATATGATGGGAGATGTATATGATGGGAGATGTATATGATGGGAGGTGTATATGATGGGAGGTGTATATGATGGGAGGTGTATATGATGGGAAGTGTATATGATGGGAGGTGTATATTATGGGAGGTGTATATGATGGGAGGTGTATATGATGAGAGTTGTATATGATGGGAGATGTATATGATGGGAGGTGTATATGATGGGAGGTGTATATGATGGGAGTTGTATGTGATGGGAGGTGTATATGATGGGAGGTGTATATGATGGGAGTTGTATATGATGGGAGATGTATATGATGGGAGGTGTATATGATGGGAGGTGTATATGATGGGATGTGTATATGATGGGAGGTGTATATGATGGGAGGTGTATATGATGGGAGGTGTATATGATGGGGGGTGTATATGATGGGAGGTGTATATGATGGGAGGTGTATATGATGGGAGGTGTATATGATGGGAGGTGTATATGATGGGAGATGTATATGATGGGAGATGTATATGATAGGAGGTGTATATGATGGGAAGTGTCTATGATGGGAGATGTATATGATGGGAGATGTATATGATGGGAGATGTATATGATGGGAGATGTATATGATGGGAGGTGTATATGATGGGAGATGTATATGATGGGAGATGTATATGATGGGAGGTGTATATGATGGGAGGTTTATATGATGGAAGGTGTATATGATCGGACACAGGTGATACAACAGTCGGAACAGAGCAGGAAAGTGATTGATCAGCGACTTATTCACAGTCCCTCGCTGCCCGCCAACTTCGTGTTCAACGATAGCGGCCAGTGTGCGGGTGAGCCAATAACCAAGTCTCGGAGAACGCAAAAATTGGCACAGGCCAAAATTTCACGGTAAAAATGGCTAGGTTATGTTAGGTAATTTTCCTGCTTGCCATTTTCACCTAAACTCTCAAGCCCTTTATGATATCATATCATTACAGCAGCATGTAGAAATGCAAGTAAAACCAAATGAATGCATAGACTGTGATATAACAAGCATGCGCATTTATTATTCAATTAATTTATAGCTGACCAGAACATCTTTTTCGAGATATTAATTAATCTTTTAATGATTAGCAGCTATGATCTGTTATTTAATTATTTCTATGATGATTAAGGGTATCCATTACTGGATAACTTTTTGTCAGAATTTTCTCTTATACACGCGAAAATACGATAGTTGATGGATGGACAATTTTCGTGTTTTCAAGCAGAGCTAGCGCCATCTAGCGGTAGATCGCGTTTACAGCGAGCTTGTGCCAGTTTCGACGCGGCTCACTTGGAAAACATGGCCACTCCACGAAACAGCCTGCTACAACTGCCCGTGCCGTCGCTGTGTGCCGCTTATCATGCCAACACAACGCCAACGCCATCTGTTGGTGACCGACGCAACTACCATTTACTGGCTTCGCCGATAGATGGCGTGAGTGTCGCGCGGACGGCGAGACAGCGCGCCAGTTCTAGTGGTGGTCGATCGGAAGAGGCGACTTCTCCGTCGTGTTTGGTGTACGGTGGCGGCGGAGGACTACAGCGAACATTCGACGTGGATTCAACCAGTTCACTTGATCAGATGTCGTCCATGACCGTGACGCCGCAGAAGGCACACAGTATCACTCCAGTGTAACAGAACGCCATCAAATAACTCCACTCACTAAACTACTTCCATTTCAACCAATTGTCGTTATGGTCTTGTGATCTTATGCAGTCGTTATTTTTCCATTTGACATTTGTGTTTTGAGTTTTGTTCGATTTGCTTGTGTTGCTGGAAGACGTGTCGACAATTCATCACGTGCATGTCACAGATAAAATCCGACATGAACCTCGAACAAAATACTGCGGATACGCGGTCAACAGCCCGCCATGACAAATCCTCTATATCTACATGTGTGTGTGTGTGTGTGTGTGTGTATGTTCTAACCCGGACACCTGTAAAAGTACTCATTAATGGTCAACCCTGCCCTGCGGCGGTCCCTGTCGTTTTGTGTGTGTGTGTGTGTGTGTGTCAGAGAGAGGTAGAGAGGTGGATGAGAGAAAGAGCGCGTCTGTGTGTGAGGTTGATAGACTAAATGACCCAATAATTGCCTTCCATTGTGTATTGCTAGATGCAAAACATAATTTATGTGTGAGTGTAATACATGCTGCCTTGTGTTCACCGTCTCTTCACAATGAATTTGGCTCGATGTGAAAAAACGTTGATAACCACTGCAATACACAGTATATAAACCAAGATCAAGCTTGAACACAAACTATTAAATACCCAAACGAATAAATACAAATCGCATTAGAATGCATCTCGCGTCACGATTGGAAAGTGCGTAATGAACATATGTTTCATGGAAAATTGCTGAAAACCAGACAGTTTCCTGTTAAATACCCGGCTTGCGTAAGCCCTAGCAATATACTCAAATTTAAATTTGTACTGAATTTGTAACATCCACACACACACACATGTTACGTCGTTCAAATCACCACTCATCTCGTGTATATGTGTCACACGCACCTCCGCCGTGCGCATATTTACTGGCCGGTGTAGAGAGGAGAGCGTTTCTCGCGAAATGCCGCCAGTCCTTCGAGTCGGTCGTTTGTGGGAATCACTTGAGCGTAGCACGCTTGTTCTATAGCCAGACCTGTGGCAAGATCGGTCTGCATGCCTCGATTAATTGCCTCCTTGGCCATCCGAACTGCCACCGGGCCGCACGAGCAGATCCGCTGAGCTAGTTCCACGGCTCGCCGGTAGGCGGCGTCTCCGTCGCTGTTCTGCTCGGCCACTTCATCAACGAGGCCAATTCTCCACGCCTCCTCCGCATCCACCGTTTCCCCGCTGAAGATGAGCCGCTTGGCTCGGCTGGCTCCCACGAGACGTGGCAGCAGTTGAGTGCCGCCCGCACCAGGTATTATGGCCAGCCGGGTCTCGACCAGTCCCATGCGTACCCCCCTGTGTCCCCCATCCCCATCGCCGGCCGCCACGCGCAAGTCACACGCCAGAGCCATCTCGAGGCCGCCGCCAAGCGCCAGTCCGTCGAGCGCCGCCAGTGTGGGGGTCGGCAGCTCGCGCAACTCGCTCATGAGCGCACGAGCCGAGCTGACGAACGGCGCCACCTCGACGGCCGACATGGCAGCGCGCTCCTTGAGATCAGCGCCGGCGCAGAACACGCCCGGCACGAGACTGCGCACCACAAGTGCACGCACGCGGCTGTCGTGGCGCAGATGTTGCAAGTGCCGGCGCATCTGGTCGAGCAGATGGCGACCAATGGCGTTTTTGGCACGCGGTCGGTCAAGAACCAGCACCGCCACGCCCTCTGGCGGACCAGCCACGAACTCGAGCTTCACTTCACTCTCAGCGCAGGATTCTGGCGGCGTCACGTGCGAAATGCCGCGCACAGACACCACTGAGCAGGCCAAACTTGAGCGGCAAGAGGCCAGGCGCGCCATTGCACGCCGAGGACCACTCACGAGCATGGAAGCAGAACAGGTCTCGATTGTTGACACAAACGAAGGCGCTATACACAGTTTGACGCTAGAAACTGGAATAAATTTTACGACAGACGGCTGAACTACCTGAATAATACAGGACAACAAATTTCTGCGGCAAAAACAGCACCAAACAGTGAATATTGTACAATTTTGCACGATCATTTCATATCTGGTGTTAGTTTTTCTCAATGCTCTTTGCTGTTACGCATTGACGACTCATTATAATCAGTCAATGCGTAACAAGAACCAAAATGTAAGAATGAATTCTCATCATTAATATCAGTTCAGTATATTTCACATCAGTTCAATTCAATTCAATTCAATGTATTTGTTATAGCGCCTGTCATACACGGGCGCGCAGCAGCTAAACAGTATGTACAAGCGGACAAAGCTAAACAGTTATTACAGAAACAATAAAAAGAACACATGAATGAATAAATATAACACGATTCAAATAACACAATGAACACATTTACACAATGAGAAGAACACATTGAAGAGTGATTGAAGAACACAATAACAGAGTACAATGAACATAATTAGACTAAAACATAGATAAACACAAACATACATGCATTCCCGCTCACACACATATCAGAGAGAGGCAAAAGGAGTCAAGGAATGAGTCACGGGATCAAAGGAAATTTCGACAAGATGTTTACGTAGAGAAGAGGTAAAAGATCGATACGTGAGCGAGGAGGTGATATGAGAAGGGAGCGAGTTATATAATCGAGGACCGTAGAACGAGAACGATTTAGAAGACCAGGCAGATTCATTGAGGGCGCGAGGACAGCATAGAGGAGCAGAATGACGGGAAGTGGGATTAGAAGAGGGATAGAGCAGATCAGAAAGATATAAAGGTTGATTGTGAGCATGTAAGAGTTTGAATATTATGCAGCAGATTTTGAAGTGAATGCGCGATTTAATAGGAAGCCAACGGAATTGAAACAGAAAAGGAGAAGTATGGCGACAGAAGATAGGATGCAAAACAAAACGACAGGACTGATTCATTACGCGCTGAAGAATTTTTAAAGAATAATTAGGACAGCTGAAGTGGAGTGAGTTGCAGTAGTCGAGCCTGGAGAAGATAAGAGAATGAATAAGCTTGATTGCAGAGGGCTGATCGAGACAGGGACGGATGGGATAGAGCGAGCGAAGAATCAAGCGACAAGTGCGAGCTGTAGAAAGGATATTGGTTGAGAAGGAGGAGGAGGATGAAGAGCGATAAATTCAGATTTAGAAGTGTTCAAGAGGAGGCGACGTGAGGAGGTCCAGGTCGAGATAGCAGAAAGTACGTCAGACAAGGTATTAGGATGCGAGAGAGAGCAAGGGAGATAGAATTGGATATCGTCTGCATAAATATGGAAAGGAATGGAGTAGCGCCTAAGGATGGGACAAAGAGAGGACATGTAGACATTGAAAAGGAGAGGACCAAGAATAGAGCCTTGAGGAACACCGGACTTAAGAGGGAGCACAGTGGAAACGGAGGAATTGAACTTAACAGAAAAAGTGCGACCATGCAAGTAAGAACGAAGTAGTGAGAGAGCGGAATGCGAGACACCGAGATGGAGGAGGTCATCGATGAGAATAGAATGATCAACCAAGTCAAAGGCAGAGCTCATATCAAGTAGAACTAGAAGAACAGAATGACGATAAGAGAAGGAGGAAAGAATACCTTGGGAGACAGAAATGAGAACGGATTCAGTAGAATGACCAGGGCGGAAACCGGATTGGTGAGAGTCAAGAGCATTGCAGACATAAGGGGATAACTGAGAGAAAATTGCAGATTCGAGGAGTTTGGAGGAAAAGCTGAGGAGGGAGATAGGACGATAGTTACTACATAAAGAAGGATCGAGAGAAGGTTTTTTGAGGATAGGATGTACATGGGCGTGCTTGTCGGCAAGAAAATCACCGTGCAAGAAAGAGGAGTTGACTAAGTGAAGTAGGTAAGGAATCAAGGAGTTGAAGGATGGAACAATAACTCGGAAATTAATGGGATCAGCAGGAGAGGAAACGAATTTACATGTGGACAGGAGAGAAAGGAAGTCGGAGAGGACCAGTTGAGAAAAAGACGAGAGCTGGCAGTGGGATGTAGTACGAGAGAGAGGGACATTCACGAGAGGGATTTTAGATTGCGCAGATTCAATTTTGTTCACGAAGTAGGAAGAGAGTTCGTCAGCAGTGAGAGAAGAACTAGCAGAGGGAGGACGGAGACCGCAGAGAGAGTTGAGTATATTCCAGAGGGCTTTGGGAGAGCGAGATAGAGAGGAAAGGCGTGAGGAGTAGTAAGCTTGCCTAGCAGAGGATAGGGAGGAAATATAGTTAGAACGAGCAGAGCAAAAGGCCGACCAGTCATCCGCGAGCCGAGTGCGTCGCCAGATACGCTCCAAAGCACGGAGACGGCGCTTAAGACAAGTAAGAGAGGGACAGCTCCAAGGAGAAACACGAGGACGGTGAGAGCGGAACGAGAGAGGAAAAATGAGGTTATTGATATCAGACAAAGTGGAGTATAAGAAGGGATAAATTGAAGACGGAGGGAGTGAGTGAAGAACATGCAAAGGGAAATGGTTAGATATAAGATTGTGAAACGTAAGAGGATTAAAATTCCTGAAATTTCTGAAAAGGGTGAATGCTGGTGGAGGATTAGAGGATTTACACGCCGGCAATGACGTAAGGATAACACTGTGGTCAGAGAAGAGAGGATCAGGAGGAAGAACAATGACTTCGGATGGCGGTACATCAGAAGAAAGAACTGGAGAAGGGAAAAGGACTAGATCAAGAGAATGACCCGATGTGTGAGTGGGAGAGGAAACAGGGGAGACTAGACCATGAGAATCAAGAATAGAAATGAAAGTCGATGCGAAGGAGGAGCGAGAGGGACAGTCAACCCAAAAGTTAAAGTCACCAAGGATAATGAAACGGCTGGAGAAAGAAAAAACTATAGCGTCAAGGAGCGAGGAGAATTCAGAGAAGAAAAGAGGAGTAGACCGGGGGTGATTATGCCGGTAGATAACGAGAATACAGAATTTATGAGAGGAGCGACTTGATGACATACAGAGTGGAAGAAATTCGAAAGAAGAAGGAGGAGGAATGGGATCAGATAAGAGAGATATTGGAAGAGATTTGGAAAAGATGCAGCCCACTCCACCACCAGAGAATTTAGAATCAGAACGAGATTTGTGAAGAAAAGAAAAGTTAGAAGGAAGGTTAGCCATGAAAGATGGAATATCAGACTCAAATAGCCAGGTTTCGGCTAGGCAGAGAATTGAAAGGACATGAAAGCAGAGAAGGTGGTTAAGGTAGGTGAATTTGTTTCGACAAGATCTTATGTTAAGGAAACCGATAGAAAAAGATGAAGAAGAGCATGAAGAAGCAGCAGGTTGAACATCAGGTGAGGAGTTGGAAGAATGGTGAAAGGAAGGCGAGGGGGCAGAGGAACGGGACGACGGCGCGGATGGAAGGGAAGGTAGTCAGGCGGACGATTGAAGCGAGGACGATGAAGAAGGAAGAGAGGAAGGTGGAGAGGACAAAGCCACAGTCGAGGGATGGAACAGGAGGTCATCAGAAGTGGCAGTGCGCAAACGAATAGATTCGCGAACAGAGACAAACGAAGGACACGACGAGAGAAACGATGAGTGCGAGTGGGGGCGAGACGAGACTGCGCAGTTATTGCACTTCGTTACATATCAGATTATACAGAGTACTCACCCGCAGTATAATAAATAATACCCGGGTCGGATCCTGACCCAAGTATATCAACCAACATAAATTAACAACTCCCCACGAAACGGAGAATCCCTGCTGTAAACAACCTTACTACAAACGACTTCGAAGCGGTGGTAATGCAAGAAATTTAGTATTCATAAATTTATCAATTGCGTTGTGTACAAATCATTCTGTATGTATCAATGTATTTTCATAGTTCTTGTATACCAGAAAAAAATTCGGGGAGCTCCCGAGAAGCACGTGCTCTAGAAAAACATATTATTAACTGCCAAGGCATTTTTGACGAGTACGCGACAATAAAACGACGCTGTATACATGCGATACGTTGTGACGGTAAAAACGGGGACATGGATAAAACGGGGACATCGACGCATTTGATACAAGCTCTGACGCATTTGAAGGGATTTGAAGGAATCTCACTGTATGGTGTTAGGATTTTGAAGGAATTCTAAGATTTTTCACCCAACCTGGTGCATGTCTACTGTATGGCGCGGTGGCAGTAAAGTAACAAGTTGCTTGGTGAAAATGGGGACATCGACAAGTCTCTATTGTTATTTATTGAAGTTATAGGGTTTGATTTCGATGCATGCTGGTTTTTATTATTGGAGCATGTTTGCTATTGGGAATATTTATCCGTTCATGTTCCATGCTGTCATGAACTTTTACCGTTTATGTAAACGTTAACAGTTGATTGGACTTGAGTAGTGAAGTTATGTTTTTGTTGTTTGCTCTTATTTGTCTTTTTCCTCATTTTTGCTTCGTATGTCATTGAAGAAGTATATACGTTATGAGCATATACGTATATACGTATATACGTAAGTATATACGTATATGAGCATATACGTTTTTTGTCGTCAGACATCTCAATTTCTGTTTAAGTTTCGTTGGCTCCCCATTTTTCATCGTATTCATTTTCTCCTTTGCTGTATTATTTTTAGACCTATTCACGACCCTAGTCAACCCTCTTATCTTTCTGGTATCCTCACTGTATCTACTGCTCCTCGTCCTCTTATTTGCCCTAGAGCCTTGAACGAGTCATCTTGGTCTTGTAAGTATTTTTCTTTCTTTGCTCACCGACTGGACAACTCGCTTCTCGTACTGTTCTATCAGCCACTTCCTAATCCTCATTACGTTCGGCACTCTTTAGATTCGTTTTGGCGGCGTCAGCAACCACTAAGCACGTTATATCATTTGAATGTGTACATGCAGTGTGCTTGTTGTGTGTGTGTGTGGTTGTGCGTGCTTGTTAGTGTGTTATAGCCAGTATCGTGTTGGACTAGTGTGTGAATACATCCTGTAACTTGTGTTGTAACTGTGGAAGCGTTTCCCACGTCATGTTTCCTTTTGTCAGTTACACTTGTGCTCGTTCATGTTTTGTGTTTCTCTTTGAATATTTTTGGCTCATCTTGCTGTTTTATGCGCGGGTGTTTTTGATATGTGCTATACCAAATAAATGTGAATGTTTGTGTTTTGGTCATTGTATGACGGTTTTTGTGGTTTACTTGTGTTCAAAAACAATTTAGTTTATATGGGAAGTTTCGTTAGCAGTTTACCACAGGTATTTGTAGCGTTGTTGTTCTCGATGGCGCTTCGGTCGATGTCGACCATTCCAGTTTTAAATTGATATGTATCAGTTAAGATGACCGTGAAAATAGTTGCAAACCTTGATCTGATTGTCACAACACCAATATGTTGAGATGTTGATCTTGGTCTTCGTCGTTCGGCTGATCGTGAAGTCTTCTGAGTTCCTCTTGTTGTTGTGTTCCGCGATAACAAGTAATAGTCACCCAGTGGAAGTTTAATTGTGTATTGACAGTAACCAGTCAGCTCTACTACCTTAAAGCTACTACTAAAACTAAATCTCTAGTCTCTCCAGTATCTCTAGTCTTCATAGTCTCCCCAGTATTCATTATCCATTCTCTGTGTCTAGTATCTAGTCCCAGTCTCCGGTGTCCCGCCCTATTTTCAGCACAACACGGGTATATATACCCACGACCACATGTCGTCGGCTCAATGCGTCACAAGTAATGCGAGTTGGCCAAACAGCACGGCTACACAACCAGGACACACGCTATTTCTAAACATGTTCTGACTGCACACACGCGTGTTACCATGATCTGTTCAGCCAAGTCAGACACACAAAAAGGTCATAAATTAACTGTCAAGTTACTTCACACATTACCAATCATATCAGGCGCAGTGTACTACTGTCGCCACCCAACCACAAATGAGCCTAACGACAGCTGCACAAGCAGGCCGCGAAAAGAACGCGAAAGTAAACTGAGAGAGCGAAAAAACTGAGTAAACTGACGGACAGAAAACTGGTCTGATTATAACTGTTATACTGATATCCAAGTAACATTTTGATTCTTTTGTCGTATTTTCAGTTTCGGTTAGTTACCTACTTTTCATTTGTTATATTGTCAGTCCTACATTTGTGGATCGTGTGCGGTGCATCACATGCTTGATGCGCTCTGTTATGTCTATAATGAAGACATGTCTGTGAAGAAGACATTGTTTATTATCGAAGCGTTTCCTGAATGTTGGCTGTTTCCTGACAATACATGACTTATTTCCAGCTCGCCTGAAACTCATAGTTTCACCATGTCTTACTGAATCATACTTTGTTCAGCCACTGGGATAGCTGAGTGTAATGCAGGTGTCCATGTCCACATGTCCCCCTTCACACACGCACACATACACAAGCGCTGGCACACGCAGCTGGTCATTGGTCCGTTGGCTGTTGGAGCTCTCAGCCTATCCGTTGATCTGCCAATGATACGCGTATTTTACAGCGTGCTTCATCTGGAAGTATCACCTATTTGAATGATATTCGAAGAAAAACAAAATGAGGAAAAATACGATCAAACAAGAAGAACATCACTTCACTAGATAAGTTCTGTTAAACATCACTTCACTAGTTCAGTTCTGTTAAACATCACTTCGCTAGTTCAGTTCTGTCAAAGACGTGGTCATAATGGAGGCAATGTATTATCTGTACTCAGCAACAGCAAGCAGCGCAACAACTCACTCAACATTCGCGACTGCGCACGCACACACTCCACTTCAGGATGGACAAACAAGCATATATACAAATCAGACATAGTCATACGCAAGCGGGCGTACCAATGTAGTCACACACAATGCAAGCGAATTCTACACCCAAGGTCGGTTAGCGAATGTACAAGCCTGTAAAGACACGTTTACATCAACAAGTTCAATCCACTATTTACACGTTTATATAAACGATAAAAGTCGATTTCAGATTTGAACATTAAACGAAAAATACTCCCAGTAGCTTATATAAACTCAACACTAGCCCGCACCAAAAACAAACCCTATGACTTCAATAAATAACAATAGAAACTTGTTGATGTCCCCATTTTCACCAAGCAACTTGTTACTTTACTGCCACCGCGCCATACAGTAGACATGCATGCATTTACGTATATACGTATATACGTATATGCTAATAACGTATATACTTCTTCAATGACATACGAAGCAAAAATGAGGAAAAAGACAAATAAGAGCAAACAACAAAAACATAACTTCACTACTCAAGTCCAATCAACTGTTAACGTTTACATAAACGATAAAAGTTCATGACAGCATGGAACATGAACGGATAAATATTCCCAATCGAAAACATGCTCCAATAATAAAAACCAGCATGCATCCAAATCAAACCCTATAACTTCAATAAATAACAATAGAGACTTGTCGATGTCCCCATTTTCACCAAGCAACTTGTTACTTTACTGCCACCGCGCCATACAGTAGACATGCACCAGGTTGGGTGAAAAATCTTAGAATTCCTTCAAAATCCTAACACCACACAGTGAGATTCCTTCAAATCCCTTCAAATGCGTCAGAGTTTGTATCAAATGCGTCGTTGTCCCCGTTTTATCCATGTCCCCGTTTTTACCGTCACAACGTTTTTGCCAATCATTGGCGCGGTTTCTGGTGCGTGGTTTATTGCGTTGTTAGGTGATTTTTTGTGTTCGTAATGATCAATTCCTAATTCTTTTAATAATATTGATCGGGAAAAATTAGGATGGGGTTAAGCTGCTGATTTATTTTCTCGTTTTTTTGCCATATTAGTTAACATTTGTTATTCCTGGAATCTCATGTTCATTTATGGGCACAGGCTTAGTGCCCAGTTTATTAGTAAGCTCATTATTCTGCTTGACAGCGTTTTTATTCATTTATAATTTTCTATGGTCTTTTGCATCTTATACATTATGGTTAGAAGGTTTTATGCGCATTTGAATCAGAATAGTAGTCATTCGTTTGACTTATCACGGCTGTTCTTTTTTAACCGAATGCTGGGCGTTTTAGCTTTGCGCATTCCACTCACTTGGAGAATGTTAAGTGTTGTGTATTCGCGCTTAACGTGCATGTTTCTTTAGCTGCATTGTTGTGAATTGGGATGCACATTTTTAATTTTATGTGAATGTCAAATTGCGTCGAGGCTTTCTATGCTAATTTTTATGATAATTAACCGTTGTTGTTTTTGCAGGTCTTATGTGATTGAATATTTCATTCTGTGCGGAATGCTCATCAGTCTTGTTTGAGAGAGATTTTTCTATGTCTGACTTGAAGGAGTTAGCGGACGACTGGTCCGAACCGGAGCTATCAGGCTGTGAGTCAGAATCATGTGTATCTAAGTGTCGCAGCAGTGCAAATTTAGGCTCTGGTCATGCCTCAGTCGGTGCTGGCGAATGCTCCATCAAACTCGAGGATGCCCGTTGTAAATCTCTCAAGGTCGAGAGTTGTTTTCGCTCTAATGAAGCTGACAACTGCACTGTGTCTTCTGGAGATGATTGTGCGACCCATTCGTCCGTTCTTGTAGGATGCAATGATGTTGGTACAGTGTCGCAACAATCCAATGTCGGTGTTCACTGCTCTGTACAATCAGACCGACGTGATATCGCTGATAATTTCAGTAGCACTGACAAGGAGGATCCTGGTTGTCAAGCGCTCGTGGAAAGACCGGCTAATGAGGAAGAAATTTTTGGTGAACTTCCGCCCACAGCTGAACTTGCTTCTGAAAAACGTCAACGATGTTTAATTACTGCACAAAATGACGGGATCAGCGGTAATTGTTATACGACGGAGGAGCAAGTCACTCTTGTGGATCAGACTCATCAGAAGCCTAGAATTTCTGACGCTCAAACTTCCAATAGCCACACTGCAGAATCACTAACTGCCTTTTGCCGTAAATTTTCCGCAAAATCTGCAAAACACTCGGTTGTTTCGTCGAATATCAGTGATGGGATGGGCGGCAGTGGTGTCGATAGCTTGGTCGTGGAAGAGCTGGGCCATTGCTGGCCAGATGGGGTGAGCAGCTGCTCGGCGGAGGCGGAGAAACTGGCGCGCGACGAGTTTGTCGTCTCTTCCACCACGACCAGTTCTCCAGGCGGCAAACAAGCCAATTATCAAGAGACTACTGTGAAGGGCGCGCGCTCATCCGACAGCGCCGAGGTGAAGCAGCTCACGTGTGACATTGATTGCGACTCGTCTCCCCAGGGTCCTTCACCAAAAAAAGTCAGGCATAACCCGGACGTTGCAATGAACGACACATCTCTGGTTGCTGGCAATGCTTGGCCGAGTGAATCTGATGGGCCGTGCACATCTGTTGCGTCGTCTTGCAAAGAAGTCCACGTGTCGCGCGACGCAACCAACGTTCCACCAACACCTTCCTCATCATCTTCTCCACGTGCATCTTCACTGAGTTCCAGACAGGATTGCAGGACTGATGTAGCGGCCGACTCGCTGCCTACTTCCACCGGCGAGGACCAGATATCAACTGTCTCGTGCTCTACAGACCCGAGTGTCGTAAACACCTCGGCTGACGACTCTTCTGGACGTCGTATGCGCCAGACAACCATATCGGCGTCCAAGGCTTCCTATATGGACTCGGTTCAGCTGGCTCAGATGCGCAGCACTGGCAAATGCGTCAGTCCCACGCGGAAACACACGACCGCGGCGTCTCGCTCTCCTTGCGGCGACACTAGTGAGGTGGTTGCCAAGTGCTCTGCCAGTGAGGTCGAACAGCCTTCCTGTGCCGAACAAGACATCACGTTCTTCGACCGCTTCTCGGCGCTGGAGCAGACGGCGTTCGCCAGCTGGATGACACGCAAGAAGAACTTGGACGTGGTGTTGGCGCGGTTCAGCGTGGATGCCAGCGTTTTGCGCTCGATGCGGTCGGCTGCCACTCGAGCGCAAATCAAGGCTTTCCTTGCACGTCGAGCCGAGCTTAAGGCGGCGCAAGTCGGCAGTTCGCCGCGTCGTCGCAAAACCCCGTCCAAGAGTCAGCAGACATCGCTTGTTCCCGCCCAGCCGCCCACCACCAGCGACCGCATCGAGCGCGTGCAAACGATCAGACAGGCGGTGGAGCTGGTGTTCCGCACCGAGATGTCGGCCACCCAACTGGAGCGAGTTCACCCGGTGAGTCGCCGCACGGCACGCACCATCGTCACGATGCGGCGACAGGGCTGCAGTGTGCGGCGCGTGCTCGAGTGGTGCGTGTGCGCCGAGGTTTGTCGCAGCGACCGCGTCTCAATGGATGCCGCCCTGCGTCTCGTCGTCTCGTCCAAGAAGGGCACGCAGGCCATGGCCTCCAGGTTCGGACTGAACGTGCACGTGCTGGCTCGTCGCGCCGAGGAGGCAAAGTTTCTGCTGGGTCGCGATATAAGTCGCTCGGTGGCTCGCACCGCTGCCCTGTCGGCCGGCTCTTTGTCGCAAGATGAAGACCAGCCGGTCGGAGTGGCGAGAGCCGGGAGCGCGACAGACTGCGGTCTGGACCAGCATGAAGATCACACCAGTCCTGGAGCATCATGTGTGGAGCGTCTTGGATTGTCAATCAAGCAGGAACAACACCACGACAACTGCGAGAACATCAATTGTGATTTGGTGAACGCTCGGGACGGCACGGACCAGACATCGAGTGCTGGCGGTGGTATATTACGCGTTCGTCGCTTCTCCACGTCCAGCTGGGATGCAGTGGGGCAGGCTAGTGATGAGTCGGCAATGAGCGGAACCAACTGTTATACGACTTCTACAGCTGCTTCTGCGACCCACCGCTCCGGCAAGACGATGCTGATTAAGAAGCGAGGTGCGTGTTCTGCTAGCACGTCTTCCCGAGTCCGACATCGCTCGAAAGTCTCGGCTCATCACAGCTTGCCGTCCAAGAAATCATCGGCATCACATGCGACAGCCGCCTCAGCCAAGCATGGCCGCCAGACTACCATTGACGGGGTGTCCGGGCGGGTGGTTGTGTCGACGCACAGTGGCGGTGTTTCTCCGTCACGTCACGACTGCTCCTCAACGCCGGGACGCAGCAGTGGCCGGCTGGTGAAGCCGTCACATCGCGCCGTCGCCGCTCTCGTCAGCAACAGCACAACCAGTACCATGTGGAAAATGTTCAGCCGTCGACTAGTGCCAGCCAAGACCAACAGACCAACAGGCGGCGGCGGTGGAGCTCTTCATGACGCTGTTAAAACAGTCCACCGCTCCACTCACAATGTAGCCGGTGAAGCCGGCGGGCGCCAGAAACACACGCGACGGCGCCCCAGCTCGGCTCAGTTGGCGGCGCGTGCTGAACGTGCGGCAGTGGCGGCGCGGGATTGTCGCGTGCAGGGTATCAGCAGCAGCGAGGCGATCGCACGCCACGACGTCACGCGCGGCGAGCTGCGGCGGGCGCAACGTGCCGTGCGTCGGCTTCCTGACGTGCGACAACTGCTGGGCCGCCTGCACCGCCATCTATCGGCCGTCACCGACATGATCAACGGTCACAGCTTCGAAGACGTCTGCGCCAAACATTCGGTATGCCTGCCAGTGTATGTGTGTTCATACGTTCATATGTTTATTTGTCAACACATCATTTATACAGGCAATTCACATGATAACAAAACAATGTTGACTATGCCCTTTAAGCCTGGGGCTTCTTTTGGGCATATGGTTTTAACTAATTCAGTGTTCAGTAATACATGTTATAACACGTTGACAACACGATGCTTACATGCAATGACAAAATACAAAATATGTAAGCATACATTTTAAAAAGCAGTATTAAAAAGTGGTTTCGGGCAATCACTAACATATTCGTGCCTTTATTGAGCCCCATCATATTGGGTTTCATCACTGCTCAATATCTGGAGTCTGAGTGTCTTTTTGAAGAGGTGTTATTTGCGTTGTGCCAATAGTGATTTTAGTTGTGTGGTTAGTGTGTTAAATGCTGTGTGTGTGTGTGTATGTGTGTAGTCACATTGTATTAGTATTTTGTTCCTGTGATGAACATTTGTGTTTTGTCTCTCCGATGTCTAGCACCTGTGTTGTTGTTGTGCGTGTATTTCTGCTTCGTTCTGATGTCTATGGTTTCGGCTGTGTTTCGGCTGTGGACCATTCGTTCTCTCTCCTTGGCGGTGATGATAATTTTAATTGCAATTACAGCCTTTTTCTGCATATGGCTCGCTGTCAATTTTGTGCGTATATGTGTGTGCTCATGTGTTGTTCACAGATATCACAGATGGCGCTGTTGTCGACACTGCAGCAGTTGCGACAGTCGGGCCTTGTGTCGCCGTATTTCGGCCGTCGTCGGCTCGTGTACGGCCGGGACGATAATGGAACCTGCGGCGGCGGTGGCAACACACAAGACAGCAACAAGTCCGCCACACTCCGATCTCCCACAACCACCGAGCACTCAACTGGTTCTGCTCCGTGTCACCATGGTGATATTGTAGATCCTCCGCGTGTGACAGATGCTCTGTCTGATGGGAAAACAGGAGCAGCGGCATCTAATGTTCGGCTGTCTTCACGAGCGTCTTGTTCGCAACAGGCTGATGTGGGTGCCCGGCAGGAGACGAACTCTTCTTCCTCTGTCGCAGACGCGCCTGACCAGACAGACACAACCACGGTCAGTTTGTTTGAGCGGCGAATACAGCGCGCTCTGGCGGCAAAACGCAGCGGTCTCTCTTACTCGCAGGTGAAGAAGCTGTTTGGCGTGTCGTCGGTGAGTTTGTGGCGCTACGTTAAGCGCCAGCAAATGGGACTCGTCGCGTCGACCAGTGGGGGTGACGGTGGCGCCCTCTCACGGCTGCCATCCACAACACTGGCGGCTCGGCCGAGCACAAACCTCCCGGCATCTCAGTCTCCAACTAGCGTCGGCGTCGTGCCGGCCGACAGACGGACAGACACTGTGTTCCCCACGTCACGTGCCAACAGCACGGCGGTCAGTGAGGCCGTGACGCTCGTGCTCGACGAGGGTGTGAGTGCACGCACTGCCGCCCGCCAGTGTGGCGTCAGCTATCTCACGCTCACCTACTTTATCAAGCGTCGTCGCGACGGCCTGCCGCTGTTTCGCCGCTGTCTGGAGGCGGTCAGCGCGTCGTCCAGTGACGTGGAAGTGGCGCCGGTGAGTGACGGAGCGGCACGACGCTTGGCGGCGGCTGCTGCTGCGTGGCGCGGCGGACGGTTGCCGGCGAGAGAGGCGGCGCGGCAACACGACGTACCGCCGGCCTCTGTCATAGTGACTGCGTGGCGACAGGTCCGTCAGAAGCGAGTTCCCTCCGCCGCCGCGGCCGCCGGCACTCATTCATCCTCCACTGAGACACGTCAGCTCGAGCAGCTGCACCGCTTCCTGCGCCGTATTTCCGCCGTCGACCAGCAGAGCAGTGTGCGGCGTGGCGTGTTGGAGAGTGCGGCGGCGCGGGCGTGTCGTCTGCCCATGTCCCTGGTGCGCTACCTGGTGCACGCGCAGTCCAGCGACTTCGAGGTAATCTACGAGGCACAGGCGGCGGTCACCGGCGGCATTGAGCAGTCTGCAGACGAGCACGCGCTCCTCTCACAGCAACAGTCGCAGCCCGCGGTAGTTCCATCTGCTGCCGTGCCAGAGGGCGCTAGTGTAGCCCGTCGTCCCCGTCTTGCAGTTGATCTAGGCAACTCGGCGGCGTGTCAGTCTCGTGCAAGAGGCGTGCGCGTGCTCGATGTGATCAGTCCGCAAGTGATGCCCAGTATGAGCGTGTGTGGGGGCCGCTACCACCCACCTCCGCCCCTCCCGTCCTCACAGCAAGAGGCTGGTGCTGGTGCTGCCCCCTATAAACAAGGACAGGCAGATAGTTCATTGCACAAGACTGTGAATTTGACGCCGCAGAAACGACCCACTTCTCTCCCATTCGACACGGTGGGTGCTCATAATGGCTGGCGTGTTGATGTCAGTTGTTTCTTCGATGTTTTTCTGTTCGAGTTGATATTTCACGTGGTGTTTTTGTGTTTTTTTAATAATATTTCGCTTGATCGAAGTCGCTGAAAATCGACACGATTACTGGATCTCCTAATTGATCCTCCAGTATTGGCTATGTGAAATTTGTTCGTGTTTTTTGCTGGACTGCAATTCATGTTATTGGTGCGGTTTTATTGGCAGTCTCCAGTCAAGAAATCCCCTGCGCTCGCTGTCGTTTCTGAACACTGTGACGTGTCTGGTGGCGCCATCTGTGTGGCAAATAGCGACAACAGTAGTTCTGCTGTAGTGCCGCCGGGAAGCGGTGTAGAACGCACGCCTGAGCTCCGCTTGCGCCAGGCCGTCGAGAATGTTTTGTTGACGGGACAGAGTATTGACGTGGCTGTGGCTTTGTTTGGTCAGGCAACAGCCAGTGGCGATGGCGAGGATGCTACCAAGCCTCAGCCTTCGTCGTCTGTAGAGAATTTTCGCTGTGCATTGCAGGTGAGTGGGTTTATGTGCGGTGGATGAAGATATTTGGTTTGGGGTGAATTTTAACAGTACTTTTCAACTTTTTCTCATGAAATATTGTTTAATAGAAGAGTAGAATAGAGGTTAAAGATTAAAGGCTTCAAGTGACAGCTGCTACACGGGAAGAAGCCGAAGCTTATGAACACACACAGGTGTGTCCCGTGCAGCTCGCTGCCACCACAGAACCAACCCTCTCCACGCTATGACACCACAAGGACGGAAGACGTATTAGAGAGGACCACCTCCCCAGAATGCATGACACAACACATGACTGATATCTGGTACTATCATTTACTGCTGGGTGAACAGGGGCTGTTGGATTATAGATTACGCCCAATGAAATTCTGCTCCGCCGGGTTTCGAACTGCGGATCTCCCGCTTGTGAGGCGGGTGTACACCACGGAGTCCAACATTGAGCCATTTGTGTGTGTGTGTGTATTTATTACAGCGCGAGCTGGATTTTGGTGTGGGTAAGCCTGGTAGACAAGCACCGCGCATTTGTGACGAGTTGTTTGTGGTTCAGTGCACATTGACTCTCATATCTTCCGGCTGGGACGTCAACTTCACCTCTCTTGTGTGGATGTTCAACAGGTGAGTGCTTTATTATATTTATATTATATTTATATTTATATGCTATTATATTTATATGTCTTTTTTATTATATCATATATTACCATCGTTATAACAAGAGTTTGTGGTATTCAACGTTTAATTCATTTGTATTCAAACTGTGTGGTAATATTAATCAAATTCATTGAGTGCACGTGAAGTTTTTGGTTTCGTATCTGGTGTTTTTGCTTGGGTAGATTTTTGTCTTTTCCGAAATATTTCTATATTATTTCGTTATGTAGGTTTTGTACTAGCTTGTGTCACCTGTTATGTCGGATTTAATCTCGAGATATATTTCTGGCGAGGTGGTGGTCGGTGTTGAGGCAATGTCACGTGTTTTTGTCGCAGGTTTTTGAACCGCACCGGTCGCAGTTGTGAGAAGGGCCACTCATGGCTGGATCTGGCATCACTGGCACGCCGCTGGCCCCAACTTCATGGTCAGAAAGAAATAAAGAAATGTGTATTTTGCTCAGACTCAATAAGAGTATGGAGCACAGCTCCGCATCAAGTAACAGCGGTGTAAAAACAACAACAACAAAGCACAACATCAAAAACAACAAACAATTCAATATGACATCATATATGAATCCAAATATGCAAATTCCCAATCATAATGCAACAAATCACGTATTTAACTTAAATGCTTGTTTAAGAAACCTAGCGAGATTACGCTGCTCTTGTACATTATTTGTTTGCATCAAGTTAATGAAACTATATGTATTTACACAATTATAAAACTTCCGTGGGATATATATTTGTCTCAGGTATTCTATTTGTTCATTTGTGGCTGTATGTGGAGGTTGTGATGTGGCTGTGATGAATCTTATTAGATTTGTGATGATGTCTATTAGTGAGCGGGTTATTTGCGACCCTTAAAGTAGAAAAATCACCCTTAAAAATTGTGGGTCGTCTTATACAACCGTTATAAAAGTCAGACCTTGAATTCTGCGTGCATAATTTTTCATTTTACATTAGAAAATCAGTATCATTTTGGTTGTAAATAAAAATGGTTGATTACAAACACCTTTATTTCTCAATAAGAGTAGGTATTACAGTACAACATCATCAATATCAAAAATCAAACCTGCTCCATATGTATATCTAAAACCCATCAAATTCATCTCCATCATCACTGTCTGTTTCGAAAAGTTTTTCCAATACATCACGAGATTCATCACAGATGCCATCATCGTAGGGATTCCATTCCAGTCATTTTAGCATACCGATATATGATGAATGCATAAAATTTGCTCTAATTTTGTACCTCGTCTTATCTGACGGTCGCCTTATACGCCGAAATATACGGTAATTCCATTTTTGATGCTGCTGTTTTTGCAGGCGCTATTTGTGCCGAGCGCGGAAAACCGAACGCCGATTTTCGCGAGGCTTTTGATAAAGCGTTGTCGGTGATGCTGGGGCGATACAAGGTCATATCAGGTCATCGACCTCTCTGCCCACCAGGTCAGCTTTTATATCGACGATTTTTGGGCTGTAAAAGTGCCTTAAACATCAAATAAGATGTGGAGATGTATTGTGGTGGATTAGCTGTTAAGCCAGCCATCAGCTAATGTGTCAATATGCATTCAGTTGTTTTTCGTTTTTTTTCGTGTGTTTGTGTTTATTTTTAGCTATACATAAGCCTTCTATTTCCACCAGAGCGGCTTATGGATTGCGAAAAAATGACTATGAAAATGTTTGGCAAATATATTAGTAAATGAATGAATTTGTGTTTGTGTCAATTGCTGAATACACAAATCATCCAGGCGATTGAATTTATTTGTCATTTATCGTAGGCGTATTGTTGTAATCGATTGCTCCTTGTCAATACGCAGGCTCGGGCAAAATCTTGTCATCATCGAGGCGGTCTTTTATTCGTCAGCGACGCGTGACAACCGCTGATACTGGTGCACGTGAGGGGGTGACTGAAGAGGCGGCCGCTCCTGTGCTGCCTTCTTGCTCGTCTTCTTCGTCTGTTTCTCCGTCGGGAGAGGTTGAGTCTGAGCTGTGCGGCGGCAGTTCTTCTGCCTCGCGTCCTGTCACTCCTTCACCCACAGAAGTATCAGCAGTGGACTCCACCCCAGCCGAGCAAAATTGTGCAGAAAGTGCGCGCTCACCGGCCACACCGCCTTCAAACAGCAAACAAACTGATGATGCTGTGCCCGTGGACGACTCGATGTCCACGGACGTCATATCGACAAACGTATCTGCCCGCGCGTCCGACGATTCGTCAAAGTCATTGTCTCCGCACCAAGATGACGTGTTTTTCTCGGGCAAGTTCTGTCTGACTCCGTCTCCTGCCACGTCACCCACTGAGACGAAGCCGTGCCAGTCACCGTCCAAGAAATCGGCCGATTCTGCATGTAATATCTCAGTTTCGCAGCCTGAACAAACTGCACGGCAATGTGACGACTCCCCAATTCAGCTCGTGCAGTCTGAGCAGCCGGAGGTGCAGCAGTCTGAGGTTCACGCGCTGCTCCCTGATGTGGTGTCACCTCAGCACGTCACCTCTGAGCTGCCACCTCACGAGACCATATCATCACAACATCACGCGCTCTCTGACACATCTCCCGGCGACTCGAACAAGACGGAGACGCAGGATGACGCAAGCTCGGCGAAATCGAACTTTTCTCACGAGGAAGACTCGAGCGTGTCGGCAATGTGTGACAATTCTGCTATCTCGCTGACTGAAGACACCGTCAACGATAATATTAAAGATGTTATCGCCGAACATTCGACAACAAATGCATTGTCTGCCGAATCTTGTGCGGATACAAAGCCTTTAGCGGCAGCGGCAACTTCGCCGACAGAAACAGCCGATAGCGTGAAAAATGTGCAGCCAGCCAGTGTGGGGACGGCGGCAAACGATACAGAAACCAACGACGTGAGTAAACTCTAACTAACTGACTGACTAATTGTGCCTCTGTGTGCATTTTGTGTTTTTTACGTGCGTGGTTTTTATGATATTTATTTTTCCACATGGACTCCGTGGTGTAGTGGTAGCACACCCGCCTCATAAGCGGGAGGACCGTGGTTCGAATCCCGGCGTAGCAGAATTTCATTGGGCGAATTCTATAATCCCACAGTCCCTGTCCATCCAGCAGTAAATGATGGTACCAGATATCAGTCATGTGTTGTGCCATGTATTCTGGGAGGTGGCCATCTCTAATGCATCTTACGTCCTTGTGGCGTCATAGCGTGGATAGGGTCGGTTCTGTGGTGATAGGGAGCTGCACGGGACACACCTGTGTGTGTTCATAAGCTTCGACTTCTTCCCGTGTAGCAGCTGTCACTTGAGCATTTCACCATTTTAAGCTACTTTTACTCGTGAGTTTTGCGTCTTATTTGTAATTTTGATAATTTGTTTTATGTGGTTCCAGGCGGTTTACGAGGTGGAGGCGATTCTGGCGTCGCGAAAAAATTTCAATCTGCACAAAACCGAGTTTCTTATTCGCTGGAAAGGTTATACCGAGTGAGTGAGGTTACACCATTTCAGTCATATTATTTCTGCTCGCTTGTTTTTTTCTAACAAACATCTTAATTTGAGTTTCTTCCGTCGTACACTTTTGTGGCATTTCACTACAGCAGTCCAAAATACAAGAACTTCTTAACGTGAAGACTCACATGCTGCCATATCTAACGTGAATTCATGCGTTGTCTTTACGTCATTGTGTTGTTTTTTCAGCGAACACAATTCGTGGGAGCCGTCGGAAAACCTGAATTGTCACGACTTGCTGGTGCTCTTCAAGAATGGATGGCGAAACTTGAGCAAAAAACGCCGTCGTCTCATTGTCGGTAAGGCCCAGTGCTATTGAACATGCTTGTTTTACACTATGTGTGTGTGTGTGTGTGTGTGTGTGTTATCCATGCATCTTGATCATCAACAAATACAGACAGACAGAGAGAAGAGAAATAGCATAAGAAAATATGAAATGGAACTGAGCTCTTGTGTGTGTGTGTTGTGTTTTACGTTCAGATCACTATTGTAGAACTGACAAAACTGACAATTTCGACGCAAATGATGCTAATCAACAAACGCTGGATCTCGAGGCTGCGATTGTCAGGTACTTCCGCGTGATTTTATCTATGGTCTTCTATTTTGTTTCATATTTGTTCATATTCTTCTATATCTGTAGTTGGGCCATTTTTGCTGTTCTGTTTTTCTAGTGCGTTTTTTCATAGTTTGTCTATCACATTTTCCAGCTTCTCTCAGTTGTCTCCGAAAGAAGCAAATTCCGCCGCCGTGTCAGAAAGTTCTGCCGACAACGCTGGAACATCGTGGAGACGGCTTTCGTCCAATGATGTATCACAAACTGACGACATTGTGACGTCATCGACCGTAACTGACCAATCAGAACCGGTGCTTGCTGTGACGTCACCGATAACCGACCAATCAGAATCGACTTCTATCAGCGTCAGACATCGCAGTGCAGTGACAACAAGCAGTTCAATTGAACGATCAAGCCGGTTCGTGTCCGGGGGTCAATTCCATGTTAAATTCAGTGGTTTCCAAATTTTATCTATTGTGACATTGCTTTAGAATATCACAAGTGCGTTCAGCTGAAGCTAAATATTAACTTTGCTATTCTAATTATCCTAATAATTTATTAATTAAATATTAAATTTGCTATTCTAATTATCCTAATCATTGATTAAAAGTATTCTAATTTTTCCCAACACTGACAGATCAACGAAAAAGCGGGCCAACGCGTTGTTCAAGCAATGGCTGGTGCGTCGATCTCCCAAAAGACCGACAGCGACTGTTGTGAAACAAGCTGCTAGCGATCAGGCCTCTCCTGGTGAGAAAACTCCATAATTATTAACATATGCTGGCGTTTCAGTATGCCTAATTAGCTTCTCACTTGATTTCACATTGAGATATTTGATTGGATTCAACCGCTCGGCAATGCTGATTAAAGCTTGCAATTTAATTAACTATGCAATATTCTAATGATTATTCAACAGGTGGGATTTAAATAGCTGTATTCAGATACTTGTAGATTGATGCCAGTTGAATAGTTGTTCTGCTCCCATCTTCACGTTTGATCACATATCAACCATTTATTTTTGAATTTACTTTGAATTTATCCTGTCAATTGTGTTTCTTTTGATTCCTGTTTTTTTCCATTTTAAAGTATTAATCGAATTCTTTCTTGAGTATTCTTTCTTTTCTCTTGTCAACGACTTGCCCACAACTCACCATTGTCTCTTGTTCGTCTGCTTTGTCAGCTCCAGTGCGAGAAGCCGGTTCATTGGACGAGCAGCAAACGCCGCCAATGTCCCTGGCACGAGAGCCGTCACCACCGCCTGAAACGTCAGCCTCTGACAGTGCCGCGGATCGCCGTGAGCAGCAGCATCTGCTACCCACACAGCACGAGCTCGACAAGCTTGATGTTGCGGATCCTGTTGCGGTGATGTTCGAGGATCTGGACGATGATGAGGAAGTTGCTGACAGCCTGGCCGATGATGACTGCTTGTCTCCGCTGAAAAGTCTTGAGTGGAGACCGTCGTTGTTGATGGACGAGGGAGGTAGGCAGGTCGTGGCAGGGGGGCGGGGCCGAGGGGGACGCAGCGGTTCATCTCGAGTCGTTCATCTGCCGGACACGGGGGGTAATGAAGCAGTGACCAGCGATCATGTTGCAGTCAAACCGCCTGTGCTGCCGTCCAGCCTTACACGACCGTTCAAGACAGTCAAGAGAGGTCGTGGTGCCACGAGAGGTCACACCACGAGAGGCCGTGTCTTGTTTAGTAGCAAGGCGCATCGAGGCCTGGCCCGTGGTGGAGGCAAACATTTCCATGGCCTTGGACACGCCGCTTCCACACCACCTGCCTCGGAGTCGGCATCGCCCCGGGCGCCGGACACGGCTCACAGCGACTCGACCGCTCAGAGTAGCGCGGTCGCCGGGCAGACGCTGGGCAAGCGGGTGAAGAAACTGCCAGCCCGTCTTCTGGACTCGGAGATATTCGACGTCTCGTTGGCGGCCGATAACAACAACGTGGTCGACTTTGAGTCGCTCACCATCCTGCCCGACGATCACGAAGACGGGGTGGATAAGCGGACGCAGCAGAAACCACCTGACCACTTGTCAACCGACGCTTCCGCAGGCGATGATATCTCGAGCTTCCAATTTGTCGGAGCGACCGATGTAAGTTTCGGTGGTGACGGAATGCTCAACGATCAGTGTTCACCGGTCAAATCGGCTCACAAACATGGCGGTGGCAGGCGCATGAAAGTCGCCGTCAAGCCATTCAGCCAGTCTTCCGCCCAGCTGGCGTCGCACGTGCAACCGATCCACAATGAAGACGAGCTGCATCAGCTGTCTGACACGGCCGGAATCACGTTGTTGTCGGACGACGCAAGTGTAGTGGTTCTGGATCACGGTCCATTGGTGATCAACGAGCAGGGAGATCTTGTGCCCGCCAATACTCACTCCTCCAGCTCACAGCAGTCCAGTAATTCTGCATCGCCGGCTGTCTGCGTGCCCTCCAGCAAGCTGGGCGCTGGCAAGTGGACCAAGAAAGCGGCCGCTGCTGTTGTCGTGAAAAACGCCAAGAAGAAATGGGCCCTGAAGAAGGCCGCCTCAATAAATGCTGCTCAGGCAGGTGCCATCACTTCTCAAATGGTTGCGAGCGGTTCACTGGCGCGTGTTATCATACCCAAGAAGCGAGGTCGTCCTCGCAAGTACCCTCTGCCCGACACCCCCGCGCCCACGCCGTTGGGGGTGGTGGATCCAGGGGTGAAGCCCATGGTGAAGAAACAGCCTGCAGCAGTGATGGTGAATGTTGCCAAAAAACGTGGTCGTCCACGCAAGAACCCGCTGCCGCATCAAGGCGTCGGCAATGTCTCGACGCCGGCGGCATCTCGTGAGACATCTGGTAACGGTGCCGCCGCCGCTGACTTGTGTGTCCAGAACAACTACGTCGTGTCGTCCTCGCCTTCAGACGAGCCCCCGGAAGAAGTGACTGTGGATCTCAGTTCTCTGTTGGCGGGAGACGCTCATGCAGTCGACACGTCCGTGTTGTCCCTGCACGAGTCGGCGGACTCCTCCCACCTGCTGGCTGCACAAGAAGACGATGAGTGTGTGGATGATGAAGTCGGCTATTTCGACGTGAACGGACAGTTTATTGAGCGTTCTCCTGCCAAACCCCCGTCTTGTGTTCAACCACCACCCACCCTGGTGCTCAATTGGACAGACTCATCGGGCGAGCAAGTTCCGCTATCCTCTGCTGATCTACAGCCAGGTGGGCCGCGCTACAATTGACTCATTTTATGCACTGGTGGATGCAGAGGGGGGCTGAAGTTCCCCTCCTAAATGTTTCCTATCAACTCCTCATAACCAAGAGGTTCACACTAAAAGAAGTCAAGAAAAATATATTTCTGTAGAATTTATTGATGTTAACATTATTGTGGAGCGTATTCGCACTTTGTTTGTGTTTATATCATTGAAAAACGCCCCAAGTCATAACCTTCACACGCTATCTACTCACTCATACATATTTCGGCCTCCCAAAAAATGCACTCTGGATCTGCCACTGATTTCATGTCTCACAATGAAGAAATATTCACGCCTAAATCTAAATCTTCAAAACTGTTCCTACTACTTATTTACTTACTTACTCAGGTGATGTTTAAAGTCTGTATTTTTTACTTGGATACAATTTGTTGTAAGTGAATTTCCAATTTTACTCAAAGAATCGCAAGTTGATACAATGTTTTTATTTGTGTTTTTGCTCAGATGTATTGAGTGCCGCACAAGAAGGAATTATTCTGCTCATGAGCGACAAGCAGAACAACCAATAAATCATATAATTTCGTGTTTTGATAACCTATATACTGTTTTGTGGTGTTTTGCTGGTGTAACTGTTTTAATCTCACTTTCATAGCGTGGTATTTCCGCGTTTTTACTTCCATCACTATTTGTGAGTGCCCCCACAGTATTTGCCCCCTCATTTTTCATTTTAATTTTTTTCTGCTGCAAAAAAAGTATTTGCATTGCGCGTCGTGTTTTGTCAATAACAGCAACAATGTGTTTTTGGATTAATTGCACTTGATATCCGTGATGACTTTGTGATTGTGTGGAAATGTATTGTCGTTTGATCATTACAGATATCAGATAGCCAACATCTCAATTTTGCGTAGAGCAAAGTGTCAAAACAAAATTGCGTGTTATTTTTCTGTCTGTTTTTGCCGATTGTGCGCACACAAACGATACATCTTATCCGCATACATATGTTGCATATGCTACTCTGATGCACTTTATGAAATTCTCGTGCACTATCAGTGTGCAGCACCTCCGCGAGCTGGTGCATTCGGCGCCTCCACATAACTACTGTGTCTCCCGCTTAATTTTGTGTCTAAATATGATATTGTGTTTTGAGTACAAGTGTAATTGCAGTTTTTGAATTGTATCGTATGCTTACAATATAGTGTTATGATTTATGAATGTGTTTTTTATAGCTACATTGTTGATCGGATTTGAGCCAAATTCGAATTATATTTAATGTTTAGTTTCTAAAAAGTTGTCGTGCTATTGTTTGCGAACAAATGTCAATGAATTTGACAATAAGACATTTATATATGTCGCTTCTATAAAAAGTTGGCGTGAAAGGGTGATATGCGGCCAAATTGTCGACGAAGCTTTTCCCTAACTTGTCGTCGGGTTTACTTTTTTGAGTTTTCTAAACTAAATGCTTCTAACTAATTTTACATACATCAAGGTTGTTCCAGTATAACCTTGCACCGCTTCTCGTGGTTTCGATTCTTACCGTGATGGAGGTACTGAATTCAGTTAGCTGTGAAACTTCTAGGAATCATGGTAAGTGAAGTAAATTTTCATGTTTTGGTTAATTTCGGCCGGTGGATTTCATCAACCTGAATCGATGTTTTCAGTGATGATTGTTATCAGTGTTAAGAAAATTAGTATTGAGATATTGATAAAATTATGAAACTCATTCTCATTTTCAGGCTCAACTACAGTAAGTTTTTCTTGTTATTTATAAGTTTCATGCAGCTCGGCTTGTACTGTTCTCTGTTCTATGCAGTTGACGCTTCTGTAACGTTGAGCTGCAACTCAATCAAAACTGCCGTTCACCTGTATATCACCTCACGCGTTTGTTTTTCTCGAAATCGTCTTCCGTTTGGTCTCAGTGCGCCAGTGTAACGCGTTGTCTGTTTGTTTCAGCGCCGACCATCAAGAAAGAGTGTGAGATGAGTACAGTGGACGAGAGTCAACCTGCACGACAGCCCGTCAAAGGTATGACGTCATTGTGCTTGTTGTGTCGTCATCACTTGTAGGCTGATAGTCAAGATTCTTTTTTCTGTGGTTTTGTTAGCATTATCGTTGCATGCTAGATCGTTGTTTTTGTTTTTCGTTTTTGTTGCGTTTTTGTTGTTTCTGTTGTGCCCACCTCTCAGTCAGCTCGTGCTAGCTCGTGTGAGCACGTGATCGGCGCGTGACAATCACACTGCCCCTCCTTTTCCTCAGCCTCACTGTGCATGCCACTCCTCGTTTCTGGCACTCGTTTCGTTATTCGTTTGTGTGTTGTTTTCAGTTCGTTTGCGTTTGAATGGCAACATAGGCGAGCTGGTAACAATGCCCACTGTCAAACTATCGCGCCTCGAACACATCGGTGAGTCCTGCTGTGTGTGTGTGTTTTTAGATTGTGACAAGCGTGTTTATATTGGCGTGGCGTGTGAGAGTGTGGCATGTGTACTTATTGCAGATATTTGCCCTAGTGATGTCCTGAAGTAAAAGCGAGTTGTTTGTTATTGGTTGCATGTCTGCCAATGTGTGTGTGTGTGTGTGTGTGTGTGTGTGTGTGTGTGTGTGTGTGTGTGTGTGTGTGTGTGTGTGTGTGTCAGTGTGTATGTGAGCAATATTACATGTGTTAATATCACCGACGTGAGATGTGAGTACTGATTATCAGGCTGCTACAACGATACTAAACTGAACATTATTACGTCATCTCATCGCTTCATCTCGCTATGTATGCCCGTTGTGTGTGTCAGTGTGTGTATCAGTGTGAGAGTCAGTGTCAGTGTGTGTCAGTGTGTATCAGTGTGTGTGTATCTTATATGTATGTGTGTGTGTGTGTGTATCTTATATGTATGTGTGTGTGTATCTTATATGTATGTGTGTGTGTATATATGTGTGTTAATGTGTATGTGTGCCAGTGTGTGTGTGTGTCTTATATGGATGTGTGTGTGTGTGTGTTTGTGTGTATCAGTCTGTGTATGTGTATTTGTGTGTATGTTTACCTGTGTGTGTGTGTGTGTGTGTGTGTGTGTATTTGTGCGTGTTTATGTGTTTATGTATGTTTGTCTGTGTCTTATATGGCTGTTTGTGTGTGTGCTTGTGTTTTTTTATAGGTATGTGTATTGTTTGTATATTTATATGTGTATATGGTTGTGTATTATATGCTTGTATATTTGTGTGTCTGTATCTATGTGTGTGTGTGTTTGTCAGATATAGCCAAGCACGGCGGCAGTTCGGATGACCGTCCTGCGACTGTTGTTCCTTCATCATCCTCATCATCGTCGTCATCATCAGTGAGTCAGCAGTCGGACGTTGATGAACAGAAAGGTGGCGAGCAGGCGGGGGATCACAGTGTGAGCCACGTGCTTCCTCCATCACCTCTCACTGCTGCCAACAATAAGCTCTTCTCCTGTCGCAGGTGTGTGTGTGTGGTACACTCGTATGTGTGTATATATATAAACCGTATATTTCGGCGTATAAGGCGACCGTCAGATAAGACGAGGTACAAAATTAGAGCAAATTTTTTTGCATTCATCATATATCGGTTGTATAAGACGACTGCTAAATGACGAAACCATGTTTGTTTGGCCTAGGCTAGTGTGCGAGTGCTAAGCTGTAGTAGCCTATCCTGCCAAGAGATGGCGCCCGCAGTCCATTCCATGCGTTGGCGTCGCCATGGGAACGGGTGATGAATTTATTTACAACCAAAATGATACTGATTTTTTCATGTAAAATGAAAAATTCTGTACGCAGAATTCAAGGTCTGACTTTTATATCGGTTGTATAAGACGACCCACAATTTTTAAGGGTGATTTTTTTACTTTAACGGTCGTCTTATACGCCGAAATATACGGTATATATGTGTGTGTTATATATCTATATATACATATGTGTGTGTGTGTGTGTGTTTGTCAGATGTGAGCGACAGTTTCCACTGTTGTATCTGTTGAAGCGACATGAGCAAGAGACGCCCGGATGTGGCGAGCAAGCGAACAATACAGTGTCGGTGTCAATGAATAACGACCAGCACAGTGCTGCCATCTGCCGACAGTCTGGCGAAGCTGCGGCCAGCGACATCACTGAGGATCACCATGGTGGCGGTGGCGGTCAGCGTAATGAACAGTCGAGGAGACGCGTGACGTCCAACTCGCCGGGCACCGGTGGCAAGTGCGTGCAATGCGGCCGCTATTTCCCCACTGCCAGCCGACTTCTGAGACACTCGTGGACACATGACGCCTCGCTGCTGCCGTTCTCGTGCGACCTCTGCACGCGCCGCTTCCGGGACCGCTACGCCATCGATGAGCACGCGGTCGATCATCGGTGTGGCGCGCTGATCGAGTGCGAGCGGTGCGGTGGCGCGTATAAGGCCTCGCTCACGATGAAGCGGCACCTGCGCTCGTGCGACGGCAGCGGCGTGTTTGTGCGTCGACGAGCGCCGCGGTTCAGTGACGAGGCAGAGTCGCCAGTCGTGCCTGATAGCACTGGTGCAGAACAACAACCTCCGCCCGAGAACAAGATAGTGGTGGAGGAGGCGAGCTGTGAGCGCAGGTCTCTACGACCCCGCTGCTCTACTAACTCAACACCAGCCGGCGACGACGACGCAAAGCAAGATGAAGGGGGGCAGCTGGACGACAGAGCTGCGAGGACTTCTGCTGCAACAGTGGCGGGTGTCAAGAAGACCAGGACTTCAGCGGCAGGCACAGTGTGTTCCGTGTGTCACAAGACATTCTCCGACGCTTACCGACTCACCGTACACATGCGCATACACACAGGAGAGCGGCCGTACAAGTGTCATATTTGCACGCGCCGCTTCGTGCAGCGACCGCACCTGGCGCGCCATTTTGAGTCGTATCATCACACCGAGTTGCCGTACAATTGCCTCTTGTGTGGTCACGGCTTCTTCAACCGCCAACTGCTGCAGACGCACGGGACCAAGTGTCGGGGGGCCGGCGGTGACGAGGTGAAGTCACAACAACAGCGACGTGAGAAGCAGCAGGAGGGCGGGTCGCCCAGCAGTCAGGACGGCGGTCAGTACGAGTGTGGAGACTGTGGCCGAGCTTTTGCAACCGGCAGCTCGCTCACCAAACACCGGCATTATTGTTTGTGGGTGCGCCAGCGGACGATCAAGAGATCGACAGCAAGTCGCGACCAGGTGCACTCTCATGCTCTTCCATCTGATATCAGGCTCCACACACACAGTGATAATGACTCACCCAGCGACCCACTCACTTCACAGGTTAAATGACTCAAGTGACAGCTGCTACACGGGAAGAAGCCGAAGCTTATGAACACACACAGGTGTCTCCCGTGCAGCTCGCTGCCACCGCAGAACCGATCCTCTCCACGCTATGGCGTCACAAGGACGGAAGACGTATTAGAGAGAGCCACCTCCCCAGAATGCATGACACAACACATGACTGATATCTGTTTACTGCTGGGTGGACAGGGGCTGTTGGATTATAGAATTCGCCCAATGAAATTCTCCTTCGCCGGGTTTTGAATCACGGACCTCCCGCTTGTGAAGCACATGTGCTAACCACTACACCACAAAGCCTAAGAAATATTGTTCGAGTAATGTCATGTTCTTGTGTGTGTGTGTGTGTGTGTGCAGAGCAAGGGTGCGGCGGTGTCCAAGTTGTTACCATCGGGCAAGTCGTCCAGTTATCAGTGTTCTGCGTGCGCGCGCCGCTTCACCAGTTTCTCACTGTTGTTGGCGCACCGGCGCGTGCATCACCGCTCCACCGATCTCTCGTTGAAGACAAAAACGACCACGGCGGCGGCGTTGAAGACGGCCGGTCGTCGCAAATGTTTCCGCTGCGGCGTGTGCGGCTTCGTGTGTCACTACAAGTCCAACCTGGAGCGGCACATGAAACGTCACGCCGCTGACCGCCAGTCACACACAACTGTCACTGACAACAACACTGGCACTGCTGATGGGGCAGAATCAGGCGCTGCAAGTCAGCAGGACAGCGACACTCATCGCTGTCATCGGTGCTCCAGGTGGGCGCACCTGCACGAGTCTCCCACCATCCTCATTCGAGTCTGTGTCGGTGTGCAGTCAGTCGCTTAATTGTACTGTGGTGTGTGTGTTTGTGTCATCTCACCGAGCTGTTTACGTAGAAATGAGCAAATCACTCATGGCTTCAGACATCATACTCATGTGTGTGTGTGTGTGTGTGTGTGTGTGTGTGTGTAGAGTATTTGCATCATCCAAGGCGTTGACCGTTCACAATTTCTACTGTGCTCGTTCTCGCCACGTGACCCCGTCCTCCTCGGCCTCCCCGGCCAGTGGCGCATCTCGTCGCTCTGGTGGAGTATCACTGGCCTCGCTGCTGGGCGGATCTGCCGCCGCCGCCGCACGCAGGTCTCTTCCTCTGCCGGCTCGGCGTGCGGCCAACACAACTGCATCCAACAGCCGCGGCAGAGGCGAGTTTCGGTGTCAGGTGTGCAGCAAGAGCTTCACGCTGCGCAATAGACTGGCGCGTCATCTCAAGACGCACCTGACCGACAAGCCGTTTAAGTGTCACTTGTGCGGTCACGGCTTCGTGGAGCGGTGCAGTTTGGTGTGGCACATGGAGAGACACACAGACCCGGGTCCATGTAAGTGCCGCGTGTGCGGTCGCAGGTTCTCCATGCAGCGCTTACTCACACATCATATGCGAGTCATTCACAAGATACGCGCAGACCAGGAAGACGACGACGATGATCAAGATCAAGAACAGGATCAGTCATTAAACGAGCGCGTCAACTACGATCACAATAATGATGATGACGATCGCTTTGAGCTGCAAGTCATGCAAGCAGAACATTAGCTCTCAAACACACCGACACACAAGCACACATACATAGTGTAGAGTGAGTGTGTAGGAGTGTCTTCATTTGTGTATTCATGTGTACTTGGTTATTTGATTGTGTAGTTCTTATTTATTGCCGCCCGTTTATATAGGTATTTTCTCAGGAGCTCGCTTTCTATATATATATGTGTGTGTGTGTGTGTGTTTGTGTTTGTAGTTGGTAATCAGGGCTATACAAATGTAATAATAAAAATAGTAAGACAGTTTGTTTTTCATTACTCGTGTTCTGCAACAAAACAACATCAATAACAATCAACTTCAACATCAAAGTGCCAATGGAAGTCAGTCACGAGAATTTCCGTGGAAAAAGTAGGATGTTTTGCACGTTTCTCGCTTTTGGCACGGACAATATTTGCGAGGTCATTGCGAATTAGAGGAACTGACTTGTGGTCCACGAGGAGGTCACGTGATACCCCTTCCCCCTGCCGATGTGCCCGCCATATCACAAATAATGTGTAAATCTCTGGCGATATTGGCAAGATAGAAACGAGAAGACAACACTTGTGACATATGGCAGCATATACGTTGTCTCCAGCGCGGGACACACATCTCACTCAGTATTTGTACGTTTCAGCGTTGGAACAATAACCTCGTGTTTATTGGAGGTGCCGTGTGAAGGAGGGCACGCGACCTGTGACGTCACACTGACAGGAGTGACGTCATATATTGAGGGCAGTCAGAGGTAGCGGTCTCAGCTCCATGAACTGGTATGGCACGTGCACAGTGCCGCCGGTGCGTTCTACCAGCAAGTGCCCGCGCAGCGAGGAGGTGCCCACCACCAACACGCTCGAGCCTTTCAACAACGCACCGCCGCCAGCGCCATCTGTGCGGTCACAACAATAAATGCAGATAACGTGCCAACTGCCTTCCATGTCCTCCACGATACATTAAGTAATCGCGGATAATTCAATAACAAATAATATTTTCACAGGCAGACGCTAATCATCATATGGACTTTGAAAACCACTTGAAACAATTGATGCTTAGCGCTCATTATTACATGCTTTTCTATAACACCTGCTGATGGTCTAGCCCTGGATCACAGATTTCCGAGGATTCTCCGCTGAAATGCCACACCTCGGAAATAAGACCGTCATGAACATCGTATCATCTAGCATATCAGACTTTTAACAGCCCCAATCAAAGGTATCCAAATTTGGTAGCTTCTTCACATAAACCTAGCACTCTGAAGTTTAGAATTCCAGACCAGAGAATTCTGAGACTTGGAATTTCAAATCCTAGATCTCTGATGCCCAGAATTCCAGACCCTAGAACTCTGAGGGTCAGAATTCCAGACCCTAGAACTCTGAGACTTTGAATTCCAGACCCTAGCATTCTGAGGCTTCAAATTCCAGATTCTAGAACTCTGAGGGTCAGGAATTCCAGATTATTTAACTCTGAAGCTGATAATTCCTGACCAGTATCGTGGAGTAAGCAGTGAGTAATACCTGAGTAACGTGGAGTAAGCAGTGAGTAGTTACCTGAGTAGGTGGCACGCATCACTCGTGCCTGCGGGTAGCTCAGTCGACTGTTACCCGTGACCGTGTAGCTCCTCTGTGGCGGCAGAGGCGGAGGTCGCTCCAGATCCAGACCGAACAGCGAGCAAGTGTGTTGAATGGTGTTCTGGTCGCATCTGTCGCCGACCACAGCCGCCGCCGCACCGTTACCAGACGGACACGTCGCTGTCTTGTCAGGGGCCAGCGGAGGAGTGCCTGACACACACAGCCACGTGAATCAGTGCGTGCCAACATGGCCGTAGATCCTGGCGGGTATATATACCCCCCGACAAATTGGCTGGGGGTATGAATATGCAATTATACCACCCGATAATTCTGCTGAGTTCAGTTCATTGGCAGTATATTGTCATCAAAATCAGCATAGCAAAGAAATAAGAATACATGAAAAATGTAAGAAAACTATAAATATGTGAAAAATTATACTTTACGCATTACAATTTTCATTGAGGTATGTGTGTTGTAATTAAATATGCTGAAAATAGTTGAGGGTCTCATGCAATTGACCAACTGAGTCAACTTTGAACACTAATGCATGATGACTGTCATCTCCCGAGCCTCGACACAAATCTACGCCCATGCGTGCCAATATGATTAATAGAATTTCGATTATGATTAGACGTTACAAGAATGAATGACAGGGCTTGTTGTGCCTGTCTGATCCAGTCATAAACTTATATAGTGCTGTATTGTCAAAATAACAGGGGCTCTTAGTGCCGAAATACAACAAGCACGCGCAAGTTAGTCAGTATATAACCTGCCGGCAAAACAGCAACAAATTCAGGCGCTGAAATAAATGTGTGAACCGATACGGATCACAGAAGAGTGATGTGTGTGTGTGTGTGTGTGTGTGTGTGTGTGTGTGTGTGTGTGTGTGTGTGTGTGTGTGTGTGTCAGTGGCGAATCTAGACTGCACTTTTGGGAGGAGTTGAATTAATTTGGGGGGTGATAAGTCATATATACATTTCTTGTAAGTCATATATACTTATATACAGAAATATACATCTCTTGACCTCTTGGTGAATCTCTTGGTTATGAAAAGTTGATGGGGACTTTTTTTGGGGGGGGGGGGGGGGGGATTCGGCCCCCTGTGGATGCGCCAGTGAAGTGTGAATGAGTGAGGTGTGAGAAGTGCTGTTGCGCACCTGTTATGGGCTGCGGTCTCGTCCTGCACGAGCTGGAGCCGGTCGCAGCTGCGTCAACACCTGGCTGGAAATAGCTGCGTTGTCTGGCGTGGTTGACATCGGCGCTGGACACGACAGGCGGCGCGAGACACTGGCGACGCACTGGCTGCAAGCGACGCTGGCGACACGTGCGCCACGTTCTCTGCACGGTGAGAGCGGCGCGCTGGCGCACCTGGTCCCGCAATGCCTCGAGCATCTGGCGCGTGCTCTCACTGCGTGCCATATCAAGCTCAGTTTAGGTGTGTGTGTGCGTCATTTGCATTCTAACAATTACCACATTAGAAGATACAGTTGGTGAATTGTAGTTAATTGAAAACAGCCAGGCTGGCAACGTCTTATTAAATTAATTGGAGAGCACACAAGTGATATAATTCTAGCGAGCTCACAGACTCAATTGCGAATGCATGACTAGCAGAAATGATGAGAAAACATGTACTGCACTTGGACACGAACCCGGGACCTCTGGGTTGCGAGTAAACGCACTTATACACCTGGCTACAACACAATCTAAGGGTGGATCATTATGTCAGTGCATATATCATATAGTATTATATACTCCGATATGGTTTTCCACATTATAAGAGGAACTGAACCCCACAAGTTTCACCTGCACAAGACACGCATTCATCGAACCCTTCGTGTTTGAAGTATTAAATGGGAAAAATCATAAATCACGTACGATCAAGACAGTGACACAAGTAGGCTACTACTGAGTGGACCGAGTTGCTTGTAGCACAGATATCAAGACCAAGTGATGTGGCATGTGATTAACTGCAGTCAATGATGACCTAGCAGAACTTGACATCACACGAATCATACGCGAGTGATAGAACCAAACCTCCGAGCCCTGAAACTGCCTCACCTAACTCCTGGGGTTCTACAAAACGCAGGTTTACAATCACTACACTGACGTGATGAAGATGTGTCGCTTGCCGAGCGCCCAGCCGCTGTGAGCCGGCGACGAGTGGTTGACTAGCGGCGGACACTGATCCAGCATGGCGGCAGCTGTGAGCTGTTGAGCCGCGCCGCGCATACTGTCCAGAATAAGCCTGCAATCAGCGACGGCCGCCTCCTCACTGCGACGTAGCTGCTTGAAAGGTACCAGCAAGCGGTAGCGGTTGTTGAAGGCCTTGTAGCGCAGACGATGTGGATAACCTAACACATATACACACACATAACTAATGTTGTTGTTGTTGTTGTTGTATGTCTATGTTGATATTGTTTATTTTCTTATGATGCATGTTATTGTGGCAAAATATACTTACTTACTTACTTACACACACACACACACACACACAAGGGTGTAGATTTGTGTCGAGGCTCGGGGGGATGACAGTCATCATGCATAAGTGTTCAAAGTTGACTCAGTTGGTCAATTGCATGGGACCCTCAACTATTTTAAGCCAAGTCAATCACAACACTTTTTCCTATGCCGATTTTGATTATAATATACCCAATTAACTGAGATCAGAAGAATTATAATTGCATAATCCACACTTCCAGCCAATTTGTCCGGGGGTATATGTAACCCCCCCGCCACATACCCTCAAGGATCTGCACTCATGCACGTGAAACCCACCTGCCGCCATCAAGTTGACAGTTTCAAGCAGCTGCAGAGCGCGAATTTGCCTCATGACCGCCGCGCGCTCAAACACCAGCGGACTTTCTGTGTCGTTGGCGCGCACGCAGCGGATGAAGTGCGGCCGCGCGTGCACCAGCGTGCGCAACAAGTTGTCTAGACGGGTGTGAAAATCCTGCGTCAACGAGCTGGCAGGACCATCGCCCGAGTGACTGTACAACACACACACACACACACAATCAAATGTAAACACGTACCAACACACATCCTTTCGTTTCATATGTATTTACTTCAACTTCAAGTGTATTAATCCACACAAAAGCTTTGCTTATCATGGTGTGAATACTACATAAATATATACACATTCATACACTCGCCCATATATGTGTATACATACACACAAATATATACACACATACTTTAAATATTTAAAAATTGCGCAATTTCTACACACACACACAAAATGTGTCTCAGATGCGCAGATTACAGTACAATTTCCAGTACAATGCGGCTGTGAATAAACCAACACATACATGCACACACATTGATAAGCGTACACACACGCACAAACACACACATGAACTATACATTTGTGGTTGTTCAATACAAATGTGGATGTAAACATGTATTAACACGCATAATTTCCATCACAGCCTGGTAAAAATCTCGTGATAAATGTGTGCACGTCCTGTGACCATTAAATTACTAAAAACAATTACAAATTATTAGTATATAAGTTAAGTTACAAATAATAATGATAATAATAATACATAATGGTAGTGGAAGTTGCACGTGACAGAGTGGTCGTGACTCACAGTTCGGCCGAATGAGACGTGGGACTGATGCGGAAACTGCGACCGCGCGCTTGTCTTTCGTGCGCCGAATTGAGCGCACGCAGTTCTGCGCCGAACAAATGCGTCACGAAGCCGAAACTGCAGTGATCCTTGTGAAAAGCGGCCACCATGTTGTCAGGCAGCGTGTCGCGATTTGTCTCTGATACACCGCCAATGCCGCACCACAAATTATTTCAGTATTATCGTTATAATGAACAACTCTAATTAACCAGACTATACGATTCAATGTATTGCGGCCAATAATAATTCTTGGTCATAGATAATAAACAATATCGAATACCAATAATGCACTAATACCAAAATCTTGTGTTATGCTGCATCAAAACGCCTCAGGACATGCAAACATACACGCGTAACAGTTTACATTTCAAGTATCCTTGAAAGTATACAGCAACCTTATAATTTCATTATATAGTTAAGCAAGTATCTTTATAATTATGTATTTATGGGACGAGTAATAGATATACACAGATTGGCACTGACCAATAAAATCTGCCGCCGAATACACCACTTTGCCGGCATAATGTTGAATTCCGAACAGTGTGGGGTCGACGGTGCGAGGCTCAAACAGACGACTATTGTGACGATGTGTGGCGTTCACTTTGAGCACAAATGACTCGGCCGAGCCATTTGTGGCGCACTCGGCGTCCAACATCGACAACAAACCGTTCCTCTGCACACAACACAATAGTATATCCAATACAAAAAATATCCAATGGGCCTAAATATGATATAGCTAAAATCAAGGTTTGTTTGGTTTAAACCATTTGGTTTAAACCATGGTTTAAACCAAGTGTTTTTTTTTTTCAAAACATGTTTTTTCAAATTGTTTTTTTGACAGAAATTATTTTTCTCATATAGGAATGATCAAATATTTTCAGAATTATTAAACGAGTTCATTAATACAGTTTTAAATCTTCATAAATAGCACTTTTTGGCATTATTTTAGGGGTTTGCACGATATGGGAAACATTTTTATTAACATTTTTGGTTTTTGCTGGGGAAACATTGTAGTTGGTATTTATGAGAAATCCTAAATATTTACGACAAAACAATTGAGTTTCTATTAAAAACACTATTTTCAGAAACCTCTGAGTTAATAAAAACTGTGTTAACTCTGAAAACAAACATGAATTAACCTCCATGGAAAAAATGATTTTTAGTCACTAGATTTTCATAAATAAGACCACTGGGTGTATGGATTGGACTTTGCAAACATATGTGGGTGTTTAAAATCGACTGCTTTCGCAATTGGAAGCGGTTTAAAACTTCCGTTGCCTATAGATGCTACAAGGTGAAATTCAAGATCCTGTGTGTACATTTTTATGATATTATTTTTATCTTATTTAAATATTTACAAAACTCTTGGTAAGTGGTATTAATATATGTTTAACTATGTACTAAATAGCATGGTACAATCCTTTTTTGATTTGTGTGTGCAAAGTGTAAAAAAACCAAATGAACCAAAAAAACCAATGGTTTTTTGGTTTTTTCTACAAGAACATGTTTTTTTTTGTTTTTTTTTAAAACCCTGGTTTTTTTCAAACCCTGGCTAAAATGGAAACCAGTGCTTCCTGTCATTGCGATGTATAAATGAAGCAACTTATTGATTGAGACAATTACGAAGTTAAGTGCAGATTGATAGTATAAATTCTTACACGAGTTATAAGTTTTGGTTGTATGGTTCCAGGTATATTCTGGAACTTCAAGACATTCTGAAATCCAGATATTCACACAATTTCCATCTATCTATCTACAGTAATCTATCTATCTATCTATCAACCTATTTATCTATCTATCTAAATATCTAGCTCCTGGAAAGCAAGGTCGGTGTTCTCACCAGTGAGCTGATCAAGTCAATACACGGCACATTGTCGACATATTCCAACTGCAGCTGACACGTGATTCCCTCGTCTCGACAGCTCTCCAGACTAGACTTGAACACGTGCGTGTTGTAGAAGTGCTGCATCGTCTCCGAGCACAAGTTGACACACAGCTGCTCCAGCCTGCAGGCGGGTCGCGTCTCCTCGAAGCCGTACATATCGAGCACGCCGATGAAGCCGTCCGTCAGCCGCCGTACGGCAGAATTGAGACGATGCATGCTGTTGGTGGCGCGGCTGCCCGCCGTGCCTACGGTGGAGGCGTGCGTGGAGCGCGTGTCACCCGCCACCAAGTGAGAATCGTCCGAGGAACTGGCAGTGCCCCCGCACGCGCTGCCCCCACCTCCACCGCCCCGCTTCATCGAGTTGGCGCGCCGCACAATGGTGGCCACAGTGCGACAGTACAGCGCCTTGGCCACTCCGTCTCTCACACTCCTGTGGGCACACACGCACGCGCGACACACACACACACACATGTGCGATATCAATCACAAACAAACATACACAGCATTGTTATGCAGCAGTCAACAGGAAACCTTGACACACCCAAACACACACACATACACACGACATATGCACACACTCATACATACACACAGATAAACACACACGCACACACACACATACCGGCACATGTGAACGGTGTTGGCCGTTTTGACAAGTTGGGCGCGAACTGTGTGTGTGCGTGTGGTGAGTGCTCGTCGCAGAGTTGCCACGCTCAGTCCTAGCAAACTGGCAACCGCAGTAAATTCCTTGTCGCCCTCAATACCGGCCTATGAAGCACCAACACACACAGAGAAAATGTGATAGCGAGAATCAAAAATGTATATGCTATTTTTACAATAAAAAGATAACGTTATCGCATGCTGACAGCCATAGCAATATTATCACGTGCATGGCTGTATTTTTTTTCATCACTTAGAAATATTGTTCGATCAATGCAATGTCACACTAAGTTACCAAAACTGGAGTTCTGTCAAAACATCTTATATCGCTTTTCAAGAGCTTGTCTGTATGTATGTATGCGTGTGTGTATGTGTGTGTGTCGGTTTTATTTAAGTGTGTTTTTGAAGCACCTCGGCGCTGTTGGCTCGCTCATAGAAGCTAATGTTTCCCAGCAGCAGAATGGCGGCCAGAACTCGCAACACATCCATCAGTGGGATTCCCAGCACGGTGAGACAGGACTTCCACGTGTGAAAGCGTCGGGCGTCCTCTTTGACGTTGACTCGTGTTTCTCCGTGACGCAGGTAGTTGAGATTACATACGATGTAGCCCTCCAAGTGCAGGCGAGCTGACCAAACAATTCATGTAATCCAACTAAAAACTTGAACGAATAAGATTGAACGGGAACACATTAATTAACATACAACATATGTTTAATATAGCGCACAATATATGTATGTATTAAGCATATATTTAAAATAAATATTAAAATTGTATTGCATTTTTGTCGCAGAAAGGCGAAAAGGTTTAGAATAAGTTTTGCTGATAATATTCTGTGGCCGTATGTCGTATATTTCTGGTAAAATTGTGGCCGTATATTTCTGGTAAATTCACGAGGAACAGACAACACTATGGCACGTGAATTTGACGAAATCCCAAACACTCACCTCTCTCCTCGGCCGAGAGTCCAGCCAGCATGTGGTAGAAGATGTGGTAGTTCTTCTCGCCGGACATCGGAGCCACCACACGACTCTGATCCAGAAAATAGCAGTGAATTTTCGCCCGATAGATGGCGCCCTCCGTCACTTGCACCTCGATGAAATGACCCTGTGGCATAGTATTGAGAGTCAGCTGAACAAAAAGCAACTCAAAAAAGCTACTCAAAAAAGCTACTCAAAAAAACAAAATACAAACTTGGAGTAAATTGCTTCATTAAATGCATTGAATTAACCAATAAAGTACTTATACTTGATGGCATTGCGTCGTAATTGTGGTTTTATCCTTATTTTGCGTCGTAATTATGATTTTATCGTTATTTTGCGTCGTAATTGTGGTTTAATCGATATTTTGCCTCGTAATTGTGGTTTTATCGTTATTTTGCGTCGTAATTGTGGTTTCATCGTTATTTTGCGTCGTAATTGTGGTTTCATCGTTATTTTGCGTCGTAATTTTGGTTTTATCGTTATTTTGCGTCGAAATTGTGGTTTTATCGTTATTTTGCGTCGTAATTAGGGTTTTATCGTTATTTTGCGTCTTAATTGTGGTTTTATCCTAATTTTGTGCGTATGAGCAAAATGGACAGAGTGGCTTGTATAATAGTTGCACGTGTGTTACAGTGAATACGGGAGTCGTGTTCAGGCGTGGTTGTTGTTGGCGTTCCTCAGGCTGTCTGGCCGAGCAACCTCGAGCTCCTGAGGAAAGATACGGCGCCGACCGGGTTGATTCACAGGTCCTCTGTGGACCGGGCGTGGTTGTTGTGTGTGGTGTGATTTTGTAGGCGCGAGTGGAGAAGCAATATCCCACGCGCGCCTGTCTTTTAAGACACATTTCGTAATGGTTTTGGAAGTCCTAATACAGAAATGTCATTGTGACGTAATGTGTGTGTGTATGTGTGTGTGTGTGTGTGTGTGTGTGTATGTGTGGGTGGGTGTGTGTGTGTGACGTACGATGCGACTGGATTCCGAGTTGGTGGCAGTGTGTGCGGTGCCCAGGGAGCGCAGCACAGTGAACGCGGCCGCCAAATGCTTGAATGCGTCAGTTTCGCCACCACTTGCGCCACCACTGCCGCCACCACCGGCCACGTCGAACAACTGACGTAACAGCACCATCGACGTGTACGTCTTGCCACTGCCGCTTGAACCTGTCATCACGTCACAACATTACGTCATTATATTTGTACCACCGACGAGAAGATTGATTGGTTCAGCTCCAGTCTACGTCACACGTCACAACATGATGTCATTATCAACGAGCAAATTCATTGGTTCATCTCCAGTCTACGTCCCACATCACAACATTACGTCATTATCAACTAGCAAATTCATAGGTTGAGCTCCAGTCTACGTCACACCCTGGCTCCGCCCACTGTGACGTCACACCGTTTCTGTATTTTTTTGGTTTTCACTCAGTTAGGTTGCTAAGGTTGTTTTGCGAAGTGCGGTGTGATGTTACGTTGTTATATGTGTGCATGTGTGCATGTGTGTGTGTGTGTGTGCCAGTGTGTTGGTTGTCTTGCCTGACAGGATGATGGCCTGAGGGTAGCCAGTTTCCGAGTGTTGGCGCACAGCGTCTGTGACGACTCTTCTCAGCTGAGTTGATTGCGGCAGTGTCCGCACAGATGTCAGTGTGATCGCGTTGTTCAGCTCGCTGTACGCGTTCATCGCCAACAAAATTGTGCCAACATTTGTCTGCCCACAACAGCAACAATAAGAATAACATATATTTAATATAGCGCTCAATTGAAAGTAAAGGCACCAAAATGATGATACATACAAAAATCAGAGGAGAAATCACGTACATGGCTAACATAACACGTAGACACAATAACAAGAGAGAAACACAGAGAGTTCAAACATAAATTGGATATTCAGTGGGAAAGAGACAGCACAGTGAGAGCGTAAGCTCATTTCCTCTACCACAACTAGGTAAGCACAACTAGGTAAGCACAACACACACACATACACATTATATGAGTTGAAGAAGATAGATAGATTAATTAGGTAAAGTTAAATGAATTACATAAGCATTAAAGAAGAAATATTCATTAGACAAGCTTGTAATGAGGACAGCACAAGCTTAGCTTATTTCCTGTAGTACAAATAGGTGAGTACACACACACACCCAGGCACATACACATAGACAGACATAGACTCACAAAGAATTGGCAGTCTTGAAAGCGCGCGTGCAGGTTCTGAACGACGGCGTGTTCTGTGAGCGGCGCTTCCAGGTGTGTTAGGTCATCTACAGCCCGACACATGACAGCAGCTGTAGTGGTGACCGCACTGCCGCTGGTGCTGCCCCCTGTCGACAAACGTGATAACTTACAGCTGCCGCTATCTGTCCAACACACACACACACACATGGTAATAATGGCAAGTAGTCAGGATTGAAGAACATGCGGACATAAGCAATAATGTATTTACAAATCTCGCAATGATTTATTTTTGATATTTTCAATTGTCTTCCTCTTTTTCTCGCTAACCCACACAAACCCAAGTGTGTGTTTAATTTTCCCACTTATTTGTATTGTATCATAATTAATTACGTGATGCAGAATTCAGATAAATGATATGTGCTCCACAATAACCTTATAAATAAATATATATATATATATATATATATATATATATATATGTGTGTGTGTGTGTGTGTGTGTGTGTATTACTTTGTAATCCCTATCAATTCCTTTCACTATTCTACATAACACACGCATAATTTCGGCAAGAAGCTCACCAATTTATATTCGGCTGTAAATAATTAGCAAGCTCAACAGATGCCAAAAATTACGGCCATGTCACACACACACACACACACACACACAGACACACACAAGAACAATTAGCACAGGTCTAGTGGGACGCCGTGGTCATAAGCACACAATGTTTGAGTGTGTCATACATACACACACACACACGCATACACTGGTCGCCCTAAAAAGCCAACATACACCATGTGTGTGTGTGTGTGTGTATGCTAAAAAGCCCTGAAATAACAAGTGGCGAGCACCCTCGCATGTACATGCAGAATAAGTGTGTGTGTGTAAGTGAGTGTGGAGAGAGAGAGAGAAAAGCGAGTGAAGGCAAGAGAATGGGAGGAAGGGGTGTGGCAAATCAGGTGTGCACAAAAACTGCTCACTGTAGCTCGTATAGCCGCCTTGTACACTCGACAAAGACCACATGCCGGCTGCCTATGTGGACACACTTACACACTCACACACATACATACAGAAAGTAGATAGATAGAGAACTGAATGATGGAATGAAGCCAGTTTTGCCGTCGCACACACACACACACACACATACAGAGATACGGCACCCGCCGAACAAGACACAAGGTGAATAGACAGGCTGAGACGCGAACGCCGGTAATAGAAAGATGAAAATGAATGAGCATCTGTCTGTCTGTCTGTCTGTCTGTCGGACTGCATTGTTCCTCGACACGGTCGTAAAAGACGACGTACACGCAAAAACACTCAATATTTCAACAATAGCCAACAACGCACACAGCTGCATATATATACACATGTGTGTGTGTGTGCGTGTGTGTGTGTGTATGTGTGTGTGTGTGTGTGTGTGTGTGTGTGTGTATGTGTGTGTGTATTCATTCGAACACAATGCGAAAGATACTGAAGAACAGTGCAACATACAAATCTTCTATAAGAAAAACAGTCAGTAAGAAGTTACATGTGATCTGTCTGTGTGTATGTGTGTGTGTGTGTGTGTGTGTGTATGTGTGTGTGTTGTCTGTGTGTATGTCTATAGGCTTCTGGCTTGAAATACATTGAAAACACAGTGTTAGTGAGAAAATAGGCGAGCAAACAGGACATATTGAGTTAAAATCGTGAAGACACAGCTATTTTCACGTTCAGTATCGGTGTTTGTACAGTTTAATATTATCAATATTTCACTATCATAATATCTACATAATCAGTCAATCATATGACCAATAAATATAATATTTTGGAGTGTTATACTTAATATTAATAGACGTGAGTTTAAATGCATGTTTCAGTGTGTGTGTGTGTGTGTGTGTGTGTGTGTGTGTGTGTGTGTGTGTGTGTGTCAGTTTATACAGTGGCGGATCCAGTGTGAAAAAATTTGGGTAGCTGAATTTTGCATGAGTGACTAGGTAGCATGTAAAGGTTATGACTTGGGGCATTTTTCAATGATATATAAACACACACATTTACACACACAAATATGTGCGAATATGCTTTGTGATACTGCTTATATCAACAAACTCTACAGAAAGATATTCTTTCTTGACCTCTTTTAATGAACCTCTTGATTATGAGGAGTTACAACATGGAAACATTTGAGGGGGGGTTCAGCCCCCTGCACCCCCCTCTGGATCCGCCCCTGAATATGTGTCAATGTATGTCAGTGTGTGTCAGTATGTGTCACTATATCTGTGTGTGTGTGTGTGTGTGTGTGTGTGTGTGTGTGTGTATGTCGTTGTATGCCTGCTGTGTTGTCTTAATGTGTTGTAAGTTGTGTTGTCTTCTGTGCTGTATGTCTGCTGTGCTATCTTATTCAATATGAATGTGTGTGTGTGTGTGTATTTTTCTGTTTTTGAGTATGTAAACGTGAGTATATGTTTGTTTTTGTGCGTATATGTACTTGTCTGTCTTGTGTGTGTGTATGTGTGTGTGTATGTAGGTGAGTGTGTTTGTTCGTGATTGTGTATGTGTATGACTCTTGTGTGTGAGCGTTTTTAAGACCTTCGGGTGAAAAGCGCGATATAAATGTATAAATGTAATGTAATGTAATAATGTGTCAGGCTGACCAGTTAGTGCTGGTTTGACGGTGGCACACATAGATGGCGCTGATTGACTGGCCGACGCACTGTGAGCCATCACAAACTGCTGCTGCTGCTGACTGGTGCTATCAGCCGCTGCTCCAGCCGACACGCACGGCTGCTCAGCTGCATCAGCCTGTCGCTGGCTGAAGCTCGGCTGCTGCTGGAAGCTGTCCGTATCAGCTGGAGCAATATCTCTTGAGGCGCCGCCGACCGTCGGCGGCTGGTGGTCGTGTGGGGGCAGAGGGGGCGGGGGCTGATTGTTTGGTGGGGGTAATGGTGGGGGAGGAGGAGGGGGAGGGGATGGAGGGGGTGGTGAAGTGGTGGTGTGCAGACGAGTCCTCAACGTGACCAACTCAGTGCCGAGCGATCTCAAACGCTGGTGCAAATTGGCAGCTTCGTTCGACGAGGAAGCGTCTGCAATGAGCAATCGACATACACACATACACACATAATTAAATACTATTATTATTAATTACAGACAAATCCAGTAGCATGAGGGAAGAGTGCAAGTGCACTATTACCACCCTAAGGTGGCCCCATATACCCTGGAGGCGCCCAAAATATATAGATTCTTTGATAAATACAACTTCAATTAGTATGTTAATATGATAGACAGTTACCAAATTGTGTTCACACAAGTTTGTATAGCTATTGCATACACACACACACACACATACACTCACAAATTGTGGATATAAAAATAAATTAATCCAACCGCAAGCACCCACTTGCACAATGATGCTGAATTTAGCAGTGTAAGTCTCAGCTATATTGGGCACTATGCACACACACATAATACAAGCACATGTATATGCACACATACATAATACACACATATATAATACACGCACATACATAATACACACACATACATAATACACACACATACATAATACACACATATACATATACATGTGCATACATAACATGTACATACATACACATACACCAGTGTAATGTATGTACACACATATATGTATGTACACACATATACATACATAGTACACACACATACATAATACACCCATATATAATACACACATGCACATACAATACACACACGCAAATACACACACACATACATATTAGTGTAACAGTCCCAATAAATACCTGAGTGCATACTTGTAATGTATGTATGTGTGTATGTACATGTATGTGTGTGTGTATGTGTATGTGACCTACCAGAATTGGCCTAATTGCTACTCTCTGTGGAAGCAGCCATCATATACACGTGTATGTAAGTGTATGTACGTGTGTGTGTACAAGTGAGTATGTGTGTGCGTGTGTGTGTGTAGTGTTGGTCAAGTTCGCCATGTTGTTCGCAATTTTCAAACAGTGGGTGGTAAAGTTATACACACTAGCACACACACACTAGCACACACTGACACACACACACACACACACACACAAGTATTTGCATATAAGTGCTCCGACAATGAGACGGTCACAGGCAGTATACTAGGAGCAAAATGGCGAAAATGAAGCACGATAAATGATTAATCTATTATAATTCAAGTGAAAATAAATGAACGTTCTTAATTGCAATGAGTGCTCTCATAACTTTCTCATAGAATTTCGCTTGTAGGCATAATTGGCAATTGCTCGCCATTCCAAACAGCGTTTATTCAACGAGCTGGACGCTAAAAGCATGTGTGTGTGTGTGTGTGTGTGTGTGTGTGTTTGCACTGTTTTACATACACTGGAATGTCAACCACACACACACACACACACACACACATGCAGCGGCAGCGAAGAAGAAGAAGGACTGGCAAGAGAACAGGCGGAGAGGAGAGAGAGGGAGAGAGCGGTGCAGGCACGCGCATGACAGACAGAGTGGCAGGACAGAGGGGCAGCGAGATAGCAGGATGAAGAAAGAGCAGCCACCGCAGGAGCACAGTGAACAAGATGAATTCCCATCAAGCTGCCCTGCTCTCTCTCTCTTTGAGATTGACAGAGCAAAAGAGAGGAAGAGAGTACACACAGAGAGAGGATGAGCGTGTGTAATGAGCATGCAGTGAATGCACACACACACACACACACACACACACACACACACACACACACACACACACACACACACACACACACACACACACACACAAGATGACGAAGATCTGTAGTCTGAATACAAGACAGAGTAAAGATGCAGAGTGCTCAATGAGAGAGAGAGAGCGGAGAGGTGGGGGAGGAGATGGTAGAGACAGCGCGTGAGATAGCAGGACAAAAGGTCGGTGGTTGTGAGTACAAGCACGACCAAGCAACAACACAGCAGCCCCATAGAAATCGGCACTACACACACACACAGGCAGAGGAGAAAGAGAAAGATAAAGAGAAAAAGAGAGAAGTCTGCCAACAGAAATGCTCACCGATGTAAAGAAACTAGTATAAACACGACAAACAATGTAAATACACAAACAAATTATTGTATGCATCAGTCTGGTTCTTAGCCTGTGGGGAATTCCCCACTGGTTATGGGAATGGAAGAGTTGTCAAGTGGGAAGCTAAATTTCGGACATAACAGGACAACTGTATGTGTATTTTATCAATTAAAATTCGTTTATTTTTGTTTCTAATGATATCTTAACATTTACTTTGATGTAACAACTGCATTTATCAGCGCTGTTGTGTGGAAAATGACGATGAGATGACTCATTAAGAAGTGGGGAATAAGAGAGAAAATAGGTTATGAGACACTGGTATTCATACACACACACACACACACACATACACGAAATAAGAACCACCGAGTTGTGCACAGGTGTATGACGTAGTACCTCTGCAACAATGAATGTAATTGCACAGGTGTAAATCCCAGCATTATAACGAGAATGTTGAAGACACAATGTTGCATAGCGGTGAAATGCATTGAATATAGCCATAGTGGAAATAATGCAGAAAAAGTGCACACGCGATGCAACAAGAAATGAAAGTTGAAGACCGTCTTGCAATTTGAGGCGACCTTGAAGCACAAGCTGTGATTCACGACAGCCTGGCATCACTGTATTGACACCTCTGTTGCCAGATATAAATATATCTTATTGCATCTTGTGTCGGTGAGTTTGTTAGCAAGAGCTACCGGCAAATATGTCGGCAAGATTAGCTTTTCAAGCGGGGCGAAGCTTCCATTTTGTTTGCCTCTCGTTGATATTTAATGTTCACTTATTGGATTTCTAGTTTGTTGACAATAATCACAGCAGCGTGAAGTCACTACACCTATGTTCTGAAAGTGATTCAATATCACCACATTCTAATTAATCACTTGCGTTCCAATTGAGCAAACAATTATAATATTATTGTGTTTATTTATGTAAAAATGTGTAAGTTCATCAGCCTAATTACAATTGTAATATATTACACCAGAAACAGTTGTATTTTTCGATGATTTTGAGTAATAAGCCACTCTGTGTGTGTGTATGTGTGTGTGTGTGTGTGTGTATGTGTGTGTGTGTGTCAGTGTGTATGTGTGTGTGTAATGTTACGCAAGCTCTGGTCATTTGTGTGAAATTTAATCATTTCATTCATTATTGTTTTATATTTTTGTCATTCAATGTCATATATTTTTGTGCCAACATATGTGTGTATGTATGTGTGTGTGCGTATATGTATGTATGTATGTGTGTGTGTGTTTTGTCCTTATATGTGTTGTATTCCTCTTCTCTATATTTCTTTCTTCCTTCCAGTTTCTCATCTTTTTCGCGTGCAAAGTGGGTGTGGGTTCCTGTGTCACCTTGTTTGTTTTGTGCAATACATCATGTATTGCAATCGATTCTACAGATGATTCGATCATAAATGAACGGTGTGGATTTGTGTGGTGTTAGTGTGCTGTGATGCAATGCAGTCTCCTGTACTATGCCTGGTTACGTTTCTAGCCACTGTTGAAGTTTCCGATTTAGTGCACAAAAATTGCAATATTTTGCACTTCGCTAAACTATAAAACTATATATTTTCCAGATAATGAAAATGTTGGAAGAGGCTACAATTAATAAACACCTCAATAAACATGATACTTTTCAATAGAATATGACCAATGTGAGAGAATAAAAAGGGCAAAATTAAATTCCGACTGATTTTGCTATTGTAGAAGTTTCCAAGTCGGTCAAGCACCTAAAACGGTAGAAAAATAAGGCTTCAAGTGTGCCCCAGACAAGTGGATGCGGAGCCTGACTGCTGACAGACAACCAGTTCCTGGCTAACTCAGGCATTAACTCAAATTATCTTCTTGAGAGAACTAGACAGAAAGTTGCAGTTACGAATAAACGGAGCTCCAGCTCAACTCTGATGATATACATCTAATTTTTTCTCTCAAATGTTTCCAAGGCGCTCACCTTGCAGTCTTCTCTCGGTGTCCCAAAATTTCTGCAGTTCGGTGAAATATTTGTCGAGGATGAAAACTTTACTGAGTCCAAGTGTGGCCATTACTCGCTCACGCGCAGCCAACCAATTTGCAAATTGAGTTTTTGGGGCATTTCACACTGGGCCACGCACCGTAATCACTCTCGTCAACAACGAAAACACAGCCGACGAAGAGAAGAGAACAGACACAAATCCAACCGGAAAACCTAGCACCACACGCTCACTATTCACATGAGGGCGCTATTTCATGGGAATCAACGTGAAAGAGCAGCTATAGTCTGCTAAATTCGAGCCACAAGCCACACTGTAGCGCAGCAAGCCGCAAACAACACACCAGTACCTGTGCAGGCTCAGAAACTGAGACAAGCAGTAAACCGGACAAGCCGGTGAATGGTCGACTAGTTTGTTGTTTTGCCGCCAGGGGGCGCGTGGGTCACCGACACAAGCACCATGTGTTTGTACGTGTTTGTCTGCTTGTGTGTGCGTGTCCGCAAGGTGTATGTGCGCACCTACCTGTGCGTGTTTGCGCGCGTGCCTCGAAGGCTGTGTGTGTGTGTGTGTGTGTGTGTGTGTGTGTGTTTGTGGAAGAGGACAGGAGGAGCACAGTGCCGAGCTCCCTCGCTCTGTAATTGCGCAGTTCACAGGACAACGCTCGAACATACACACGCGCGTGTATGCATAGAGAACAAATACAACGTCATACGATCACCACCACAATATTCTGCTATTGCATGTATTTCTGCTACTTTCTGTAATGATAGTTGCACGTGCACATTTCCGACCACGAAATAATGACCATATATTTCGGAATATATCACACATCATAAATATGTCTGACTCAGTGGCGGGTTGGAGCCCCGCCCCCCCAAATATGGCAAGTCCCCCAAAAATCATAATCATGGACAATACAAAATTTACCACTGTAAATGAAGTCCTGTAATTAAGGTTCAAGTTCGAGGACTGAATCAGTGTGTCCCAGTCCCTTATTATAATATTTTGTAGTCAGCGTTCGAGTGTAGCTCTTCATGATTCTCTAAGCTCCCTCAACTTTTTCCTTAGCCCCCCAATCGGAAGAATCCTGGCGACGCCACTGGTCTGACCTGAAAACAATTACTTAATGAATTTTGTATAACAAAATTAAATCAATTTCTCTTTAATATAAGGACATTTGGTGGAAATTGATTAATTATTTTGCGGAGTTTTATAGCGTGCAGAGAGCGTTATGGTAGCACCGCTCAAATTAAATATTAATATTCATACAGGCTCGCTTCGATACTAATGCTATACATAAACATCTAGTTCTGCTCCCATTTTTGATGATTCCTACATCCGCCATTGTCACAGAAATTGCAGTTCCGTTAAATCTCGCTTCTGCAAAAGTTTCGTGCAAGAGTGCAAGCACTATTACCACCCTGCGTTGACCTCTTGTGTACCCCAGAAGCGCCCAAAATATGTCGAGAGAAAGAGTAAAAGTAAATAATGAAAAAGTAAATAATTCCAGACAGATAGAGTTCGAAGATAAAATAATAAATAAATAAGAATAAACAATTCATCCGACAATTGACTACCTCAATCAGTGGCTCTTAACCTGTTTGTGGGGAATATCTCACTGGTGGGGAAGTGGGAAGCTAAAGGTCGGACAGAACAGGACAACTATGTGTGTGATTTTATCAATTAAAATTCGTTTATTTTTGTTTTTAATCAACCCCTTGACATATACTTTGATGTAACAACTGAATTTATTGAATTTATCAGCGCTGTTGTGTGGAAAATGAAGATGAGATGGCTGAAGTGAGGAATCAGTGAGAAAAATGATAAGAACCAATGGCCTCACATACAAGTACATTTGGTTTTGAGCTAATTAAATATATTTCAGTTGTCAGTGCTATGTAATAGTAACAATGGGATGTATAATATATAATAGCAGCATAGATGCAATTGTAATGAGGCCGGTCTGACCTGATTGCGAGCTCAAACTGCTGCTGTATTCCTCGCCGTCCAATGAAGCAGCCCTGTGAAGTTCGCAGCGCCATCTATCGGCGTCGCTGTTGTCAGCAAAAGAAACAAGGTATACAGCATAGTACTCTATTGTGAGAGTATATAAATGCACTCACTTTCACAGCAAGCTCAATTCTAATCTGAATTCGATAGCAAACTAGCTTTCTCTTTTCTTTTTTTATCAACAAGTTATTCTAAGTAAAATCAATAAAATTCAATGAAATGGAGTTATTTAATTATATATATATAATGAAAGTGGTGCGACACTTGTTAGCGTATCTTGTGTGTGTGTGTGTGTGTGTGTGTGTGTGTGTGTGTGTGTGTGTGTGTGTGTGTGTGTGTGTGTGTGTGTGTGTGTGTGTGTGTGTTAGTGTGTGTGTGTGTGTAAATATAGTTAGTTCAAAGAGCTCGTGTGCTGTGTTGCATCATGTCCGTCTGTTTTGTATGTTTTGCCCATATTTTGTCTCTATCTTTATTGTCTTTCATTGCATATTGGTAGTTTACTTCTTTTGCATCTGTCCTGTTAGTTGTATTCCGTGTTACCAACTGTTTATAATCGTGTCGCTCCCGAGCCCTTCGGTGCGCTATAACAAATACATGCTGTTGTCGTTGTTGCTGTTGTTGTCGTGTGTCATTGAGCTTAGTCACAAGATAGCCGCGAGCTCACCTATCCCTGACATCGTGCACCCAGTCACTGACCACACTGCGACACCGGTATAGATGTCGCTGTGATCGCCGCTTGCTGGTTGATTTCGGTGATGACGCAGTGTGTAGCGAGCTGCGCGTCGTGTCGTCGCACACGTCCGTCAAGCTATCAATGGCCCGCAACTCGCTCTCCGTGTAGTAATTGGTGTAGCTGCGACGCAGGCACATGAAGCGCGAGCTGGACAGTGTCGGCGTGTCCTCCACGTGCCCTGCGGCGGTGGGGGGAGGCAGAGAGGGAGGGACAGGTGGGGGTCTGTATGCCGGACATCGCTTCATCCCAGCTCCACCATCATTTTCACCGTCTGCCGGCCGCTGATGTTTCACTGGACGCGAGTAGATTGGCTCGACGCGTGCTACATTATCAGCAGCACCTCCTGCTCTTCTTGCATCGTCGTCTGCATTGTTGTGACCACAACGCCACCTTGATGGCTCATCGTAGCCGATGCAAGATTGATGACGGCGATGATGCCAGGCGATGGCCGCGTCAATATCGCGCTCGCTGTGCGGCGAGTTTGTCGACTGGTCGTCACTGCAGCCGTTCATACACAACACGTGCACGCCGTTGACGAACACCTCAGTGGTGGTGGTTGAGGAGGAGGTGGTGGTGGAGACGTCACGAGCGTCCGAGGAGACGGCACAGTCGCCGCGGCAGCAAGGTCGGCAGTAGATGGCCGTACCGTTGATGGAGATGGACGCCAGAGGCTCGGTGAAGTCCGCTTGGACGACAGAAGTGTTGGTGGTGTTGGGTTCGGCAGGCAGACTGTGGTGTTCGTGATGACGGTACAGCCAGCCGGTCTTGAGGCCCTCGTCGCTCGTCTTGCCACACATCTTGCGTCGCAAACTGACCGTGCGACTCAAAATGGTAGACACTGACACACACACACACACAACGATAACAAACCGCAATCAAGGCGAATCCAGAGTGCAATTTTTTGGGGAGAGAGGTGGCTGAATTATGTATGAGTGACTAGGTAGCGTGTGAAGGTTATCACTTGATGCATTTTTCAATGATATATACACACACATTTACACACACAATAATGTGCGAATATGCTTTGTGATATTTCTTGTATGAACAAATTCTACAGAAAGATATTTTTCCTAATCTCTTCTAGTGAACCTTTTGGATATGAGGAGTTAACGCAATGCCCCCTCTAGATACGCCGGTGACGTCTACCTTTGTGTACTGGGTAAGAAGTATAACAATTTTCATCTCATATAATGCACACTGTCTCAAACAATCCTTTCTCATCGGATGATAACTCAAATATATTATATTTTTCCAAATATTTATCACGTAATTGTGCATACTAGGAACGCATTGTTTCAAATTCCCCAGCATAACTCGATGACAGGAAGATAAGATTGTGTGTGCGTGTCAGTGTGTGTGTGTGTGTGTCAGTGTGTGTGTGTGTGTGTGTGTGTGTGTCAGTGTGTGTGTGTGTGTGATCCACCACCCATGAGCTAATGTGTGTGCGTGTGTGAGCGCGATCGTGTGTTAACGCCTTAATGAGGCACTGTCTTCTCAATACCTGACACACACACACACACACACACACACGTGCACGTGCAGCGAGGGCGAGTTATCTGACCAGCTTCTAAACGAACGCGCTTGTCTTGTATAGATGACACATACACACACACACGCACACACACATACATACACACATACAGAGCTTTGACCAGGCGACGACCTCGGTGTGTAGTCGATTGTGCAGCCGCGTGGTTATCGCTAATCGAATCGGTCGCCGGGTCACAGGTCAACTTAGCGGTCACGTGACGGCGACCCGGAGGTGTCACGACTCACCAATCAACCGGCTCATATCAGACAGACAGACAGACAGACAGACAGACAGACTGTGAATTACGTGTTGAATTCAGCTTAGCATCAGAAATACTGGACAAGATGAGAGTTGTAGCAACCGCCCGCCCCCCGAGTATTGAGGGACCCTGTCGCCTCACGCATGATATTTGAATGTTGGCATAAAGTAGCGAATAAAAGTGTCCGACTTAATAGAGATTGTAACTGCATTTTCCCAAAGTCGAAACTTTTTCTCATTTATTCTCCTTATTTTCAGTTTTTACGTCAAATACTTCGATTATATCTTATAAGATTTTTGTTGTTGTCTTTGTGTACATATGAACATTGTTTATGTCTCATGTTTCTTGTGTTGTGTGGGATCTCGGCAGATTGAAACAGGATGCTTTGTCCTTACGTCTTCCTGCTCCCACACGGAATCTCGATATACAATTATGATAGTGTTCATGTGTATGTTTATATGTGATAATACATTTTGTTGTTTGAAAAATATAATTGGAGTAATATTATAACGGTGTTTTACTTATAATGAAGGTGTCAATTGTTGTCTTCTGGGGGGCATAATGCCCCCTCTACTGGTCTGTACAAAACAACAGACAAATATTCGGCCGTGTTTCAACAAGCTATGCAATCTCATTATTTTCATCATAGACGAAACTTCAGCCCTGCTTGATTTATGCATTATCTATGCCTCATTCTACGGCGTCTGTCTCCTATCCTCTTGCTAATGGGATTTGTATGAAGTGAAAGGTCTTGCAATATCATCCACATGAAGACCTCGGGGCACTTTGATCACGTGACTCTAGCAGACCTGACCTGACCTGTTCGCTTCATCATCACGTGACAAGTGACACGTGCGTTAAACCCACACACACACATACATACGCATATACACATACATCCGCATATACACATAGACAGTGTACGTAATAAACAGTTTTCAAGTCAGTACATTAATGTAATGTCATGGCGTCGAGGGATACATTCACTGTATCTAGTAATGCTCTAATAATGTAATTGATTGTAATGCATATAATGTATTGTAATGTACCGTAATGCATTGTAATGTATTGTAATGTATTTCTTTTAGGAAATCTCTCAAAAACAATACTTCTAAATTTTGAATTGCTCTTTCTTTTTAAATTCAGCAATGTGGCATCATTTTCTTGCACAAAAATTACAGAAAAAACTGTTCATTGAAAGCCCGTAGGAATTATTATGTACCGAGTAAATTTTGCACAAACAAATTCATCAGTAATTTAGTCAAAGCAAATCAGTAATTGCTCATTATATTTACGTCCAACTAGCTGCCGAAATATATATAAATAAATACCATTTTAAACAATCTTACCATATAAATGACACGTTAACGTATAAATAACAATATAACACATTAATAACATAATAATATGCCATATAAATTTGCCTAGGGACACTGGCGGATCCAGAGGGGGGATTAGGGGGCTGAAGCCCCCCCCCCCAAATGTTTCCATCAACTCCTCACAACCAAGAGGTTCACTGAAATAAGTCAAGAAATGATATATTTCTGTAGAATTTGTTGATACAAGCATTATCGCAAAGCATATTCGCACATTTTTGTGTTTGTGTAAATGTGTGTATATATCGTTGAAAAATGCTTCAAGTCATGACCTTCACACGCTACCTAGTCACTCATACATAATTCAGCCCCCTCCAAAAAAAATTGCACTCCGCTGCTTGCTAGAGAATGTGCAACTACGAGTTAATCGTACACAACAATTTGTATTCCGAGAAATTATCAAATTGCTCTTTGTAAAGTGCAATTTCAATGATATTCCCACAATTAACCAGCATTCACAGAACTTTCATGTATGTATGTGTGTATTTGTGTGTCTGTGTGTGTCTGTGTGTGTGACTATATCTGTGCGTGGGATATGAAACGAAATCACCGTATAAACATCACTTACAACCCTCAAATTTATGTGTATGTCTGTGTGTGTGTGTGTGTGTGTGTGTGTGTGTCAGTGTGTGTGTGTGAGCATATGGGCGTGTTAGCGGTTCCATCTCGGTCCAACACTCAACAATTCAACTGCGTTCGTCTCGCTAAATATTCCAGATGTGACAGCCATTGATTACTATATCTCCCTCTCTCGCAAAATTACGTGTCTGTCTGTCTGTCTGTATGTGTGTGTGTGTGTGCGTGGGAAAGGACAAACAAAGTATAGTACGCCTGTGTGTGTGTGTGTGTGTGTTTATGTTTGTCTGTTTGCGTCTGTTTGTGTGTGTGTGTGTGTTGGTGTGTTTGCATACAATTTTTGTATAACTCCTCTTCATTTTTCCCTTAGTAATATTTGTATCCTTGACTACATTTATTTTGACAATACATTTTCTTCCTATTAATCAGTATCTATATTTGTGTGCTCAAATTGTGTACAAGAAAAGTACTGACTCAAGACACTACAAATGCACACACAAATATGACGAATGCACGTGCATTCTTTCATGCTGGACCATTTAATGTGCAAGAAATTATTATACATCAAGCGCCATATTACGACAAAAACGTTTGTCTATGCTTGTGTATGTGCTTGTGTGTGCATGCTTGTGTGTGTGTCTGTGTGTACGTATGTGTGTGTGTGTGACCGCGGGCACACGGTGACCTGAGGTCACATGGTACCGGGTTGTTTCATTGTTGTACCCGGTCATAGGCAATAAGACACCACCAATAGCACACACACACACACACATACACACACACACACTCTCTCTCTCTCACACTCACACACTCACACACACGTCATCACCTGGTTAGTTCCAGTCAGCACCGTTTAAAATGAGCCATTGTTAGCGCCTCTGTGTGTGTGTGTGTGTGTGTGTGTGTGTGTGTGTGTGTGTGTGTGTGTGTGTGTGTGTGTGTGTGTGTGTGTGTGTGTGTGTGTGTGTATGTGTGTGTGTGTATGTCAGTGTGTGTGTGTGTGTGTGTGTGTGTGTGTAGATGCGGAGTGTTAGGGAAAACATGTATGTATAGGGAGATGTGTGGTATTCAAATGGGGGGCCTCAAATAGCATTTTACTATTTTGCTGAGGCAGAAGGAAGTGTTTCAATACTTACGCTGCAATATCATATATGTAAATAGAGATACACACACACACACTGACACACACACAGGCATGAGGGATGGTGAGAATCACCGGTAAATATTAGCTTCGGTCAATAACAAAATATATATATATATATATATATATATATATATATATATATATATATATATATATATATATATATATATATATATAAATATATACCCAGCAAACTTAAGAATTTTTTACCGTGTTTTACCACGTTTATAACATTCGTATACACACATATATATATATATATATATATATATATATGTGTGTCAGTGTGTGTGTGGGTGTATTTTTTATTATAACCATGTATTGTCAGAGATAAATATGCAATTTCACTACATAACATACGATCATCAATTGGCAAAAAGACCTGTAGACAGCTAATGCTCATAGACGGGTTTACATTTTACATGTACAGATAGAAATATAAACACATACAGTACAGATACAGGTACATGTACAGATATACACAAACACTCACAGGGTGTGTTTGTGTGTCAGTGTGTGTCAGTGTGTCAGTGTGTGTCAGTGTGTGTCAGTGTCAGTGTGTGTCAGTGTGTGTCAGTGTGTGTCAGTGTGTGTCAGTGTGTGTCAGTGTCAGTGTGTGTCAGTGTGTATCAGTGTGTGTCAGTGTGTATCAGTGTGTGTCAGTGTGTGTCAGTGTGTGTCAGTGTGTATCAGTGTGTGTCAGTGTGTGTCAGTGCGTGTCAGTGTGTGTCAGTGTGTGTCAGTGTGTATCAGTGTGTGTCAGTGTGTGTTAGTATGTGTGTGTGTGTGTGTGTGCGTCAGTGTGTGTGTCAGTGTGTGTCAGTGTGTATCAGTGTGTGTCAGTGTGTGTCAGTGTGTCAGTGTGTGTCAGTGTCAGTGTCAGTGTGCGTCAGTGTGTATCAGTGTGTGTCAGTGTGTGTCAGTGTGTCAGTGTCAGTGTCAGTGTGTATCAGTGTGTGTCAGTGTTTGTCAGTCTGTCAGTGTGTGTTAGTGTGTGTCAGTGTGTGTCAGCGTGTGTCAGTGTCAGTGTGTGTCAGTGTGTATCAGTGTGTGTCAGTGTGTGTTAGTATGTGTGTGTGTGTGTGTGCGTCAGTGTGTGTGTCAGTGTGTGTCAGTGTGTATCAGTGTGTGTCAATGTGTATCAGTGTGTGTCAGTGTGTGTCAGTGTCAGTGTCAGTGTGCGTCAGTGTGTATCAGTGTGTGTCAGTGTATGTCAGTGTGTGTCAGTATGTGTCAGTGTGTGTCAGCGTGTGTCAGTGTGTGTCAGTGTGTGTCAGTGTCAGTGTCAGTGTGTATCAATGTGTGTCAGTGTGTTAGTGTGTGCTAGTGTATGTCAGTGTGTGTCAGTATGTGTCAGTGTGTGTCAGCGTGTGTCAGTGTGTGTCAGTGTGTGTCAGTGTGTCAGTGTCAGTGTCAGTGTGTATCAGTGTGTATCAGTGTGTGTCAGTATGTGTCAGTGTGTGTGTCAGTGTGTGTCAGCGTGTGTCAGTGTGTGTCAGTGTGTGTCAGTGTGTCAGTGTCAGTGTCAGTGTGTATCAGTGTGTATCAGTGTGTATCAGTGTGTGTCAGTATGTGTCAGTGTATGTGTCAGTGTGTGTGTCAGTGTGTGTCAGCGTGTGTCAGTGTGTGTCAGTGTGTGTCAGTGTCAGTGTCAGTGTCAGTGTGTATCAGTGTGTGTCAGTGTTTGTCAGTCTGTCAGTGTGTGTCAGTGTGTGTCAGCGTGTGTCAGTGTGTGTCAGTGTATGTCAGTGTCAGTGTCAGTGTCAGTGTGTGACAGTCATGGCATGTCACTCAAAGCACATTAAGTCGTGTCAGCTAGCGGGTCTGTCCACCCACCAGCGCATATTGCCTCTCACACGCGCACTAACACACTGAGCACCTCCGCTCAATTTATCATCAACTCACAACGACTATGTTTTGTGTGTATGTGCGTGTGTGTGTGTGTGTGTAGGCCTGGTATACTCAAAATACAGTGTTCACACGCACCTACACACACACACACACACATAGCACACACTGGCTCTTAAAATAGCACGAGTGGTTTTCTTCACTTGTGGTCATAATTCAAAGTGTATAATCACTGTCGCCAGGCTAAACACACACACACACACACGCACATACACACACACACACACACACACACACACACACACACACACACACACATACACACACACACACATACACAGACATATTCAACGAGAAAACGACAGAAAATGGGAAATGAAAGAGATAGAGAGAGAGAATGAATGATGGAAAGAGAAAATCGTAAGAAAGAGCAGCCAGGGGGGGGGGAGCAATGAAACACGAGGCCCGGTCTAGTGTCACCAGGTCACGTGCTGGAGAGGTCACGTGGTGGAGAGGTCACGTGACTTGATGTGATTTGTTGGCGGTAGTTTACAAGTCACTTGACAAAGTCACGTGACTCTTCAGCGTGCCCCAACTTCTAGCTGGTTTGTGTAAGTCAATACTGTGCAAGCCAGTGGTCGCCAACCTTTTCTAGTATATGTCAGCCTTGGCAAGTATTTCGAAAGTTCCCGGCACCCTTATGAGGAAATACATATATAAAATATCCGTTGTTTTTATTATATTATATTCCTTTCGACATTTTGCATCGGTGTAACAACAGCTTATACATAGATATGAAAATTTTACACGAATTTTACACGAAGAAACGGACGACTTCTATTTTATAACGATAGTTTAGCCCCTAGGTACGACGCAAGAACTGGTATATTACTCCTGGTATCTGGAGTAGCAGAGAGTAACAGGGAATAACAGAGAGTAACAGAGAGTAACAGAGAGTAACAGAGAGTAACAGAGAGTAACAGAGAGTAACAGAGAGTAACAGAGAGTAACAGAGAGTAACAGAGAGTAACAGAGAGTAACAGAGAGTAACAGAGAGTAACAGAGAGTAACAAAGAGTAACAGAGAGTAACAGAGAGTAGCAGCGTGTAACAGAGAGTAACAGAGAGTAACAGGGAATAACAGAGAGTAACAGAGAGTAACAGAGAGTAACAGAGAGTAACAGAGAGTAACAGAGAGTAACAGAGAGTAACAGAGAGCAACAGAGAGTAGCAGAGAGTAACAGACAGTAACAGAGAGCAACAGAGAGTAGCAGAGAGTAACAGACAGTAACAGAGAGTAACAGAGAGCAACAAAGAGTAACAGAGAGTAACAGAGAGTAACAGAGAGTAACGGAGAGTAACAGAGAGTAGCAGCGTGTAACAGAGAGTAACAGAGAGTAACAGAGAGTAACAGACAATAACAGACAATAACAGAGAGTAACAGAGAGTAACAGAGAGTTACAGAAAGTAACAGAGAGTAACAGAGAGTAACAGAGAGTAACAGAGAGTAACAGAGAGTAACAGAGAGTAACAGAGGGTAACAGAGAGTAACAGAGAGTAACAGAGAGTAACAGAGAGTAACAGAGAGTAACAGAGAGTAACAGAGAGTAACAGAGAGTAACAGAGAGTAACAGAGAGTAACAGAGAGTAACAAAGAGTAACAAAGAGTAACAAAGAGTAACAAAGAGTAACAGAGAGTAACAAAGAGTAACAGAGAGTAGCAGAGAGTAACAGAGAGTAACAGAGAGTAACAGAGGGTAACAGAGAGTAACAGAGAGTAACAGAGAGTGACAGAGAGTAACAGAGAGTAACAGAGAGTAACGGAGAGTAACAGAGAGTAGCAGCGTGTAACAGAGAGTAACAGAGAGTAACAGAGAGTAACAGACAATAACAGAGAGTAACAGAGAGTAACAGAGAGTAACAGAAAGTAACAGAGAGTAACAGAGAGTAACAGAGAGTAACAGAGAGTAACAGAGAGTAACAGAGGGTAACAGAGAGTAACAGAGAGTAACAGAGAGTAACAGAGAGTAACAGAGAGTAACAGAGAGTAACAGAGAGTAACAGAGAGTAACAGAGAGTAACAGAGAGTAACAGAGAGTAACAAAGAGTAACAAAGAGTAACAAAGAGTAACAAAGAGTAACAGAGAGTAACAGAGAGAAAAAGAGAGTAACAGAGAGTAACAGAGAGTAACAGAGAGTAACAGAGAGTAACAGAGAGTAACAGAGAGTAACAGAGAGTAACAGAGAGTAACAGAGGGTAACAGAGAGTAACAGAGAGTAACAGAGAGTAACAGAGAGTAACAGAGAGTAACAGACAATAACATACAATAACAGAGAGTAACAGAGAGTAACAGAAAGTAACAGAGAGTAACAGAGAGTAACAGAGAGTAACAGAGAGTAACAGAGGGTAACAGAGAGTAACAGAGAGTAGCAGAGAGTAACAGAGAGTAACAGAGAGTAACAAAGAGTAACAAAGAGTAACAAAGAGTAACAAAGAGTAACAGAGAGTAACAGAGAGTTGGAAAGATATGTTGCCGCACTAGCGGATCCAGAGTGCAATTTCGGTAGGGGGGGATGAATTATGTATGAGTGACTAGGTACCGTGTGAAGGTCATGACTTGAGACATTTTTCAATGATATATAGACACACATTTACCCACACAAAAATAATGTGCGAATATGTTTTGCGATAATGTTTATATCAACAAATTCTACAGAAATATATCATTTATTGACCTCTTTTAGTGAACCGCTTGGTTATGAGGAGTTGATGGAAACATTTTGGGGGTTGAGCCCCCCCTACCTCTGCAATAGCCTATGTCTTGGCAATAAATACATCCTCCAATGGCTAGTAATCGATAAAACACAATCATATCAATACTGAGCTCAACCGATAACACCTTCCATACGAACAAAACTGGAATGGGTAATGCACTAGCTTACACACACACACACACACACACACACATACATACACACACACACACAAAAGGTCATAAGTACACCCTCGCTGACACGGTCACAATCAGTGTATTAAGTGTCAGTCAGTGAGTATTAAGTGTGTGCTTGTTTGGGTAAGTGTGCATTTAGCCGATATTATTATTATTATAATTATTATTAAATGTCATAAATTTACTCTCAACCATATGGTAGAAGCTGTCATCAGAATATATTACGTTGTATTTTTCTAAAGCCGCTGATATAAAACAGTGAATTTGAGAGTAAATTAACATTTTTATCCAAGTAACTTCATAGTGAACTTAATTTTCCAAGTGTGATATGACGGGATAATTAAATATTAATCTAAATTTGTAGACATAACCTTTAAATTTGGCATCTGAATTATTGTAAGGTGATCTTTTCCTCATTCAAAATCGTCTATTTTTAACACAACAATTTGCCATTGAAAAATTCTCGCTATCTCACCAGATAAACTCACGTGCATGATACTGTCAAGAACCTGCGCTGCATGCTAATTATTGTGTTTATTAGTGATAGCCTCGGAATAGACCGGAACATAGCATTGGTATTTGTCTTCTGCATAAATGTCGTTTCATCCATCATTTGTTTGTTTGTGTGTGTGTGTGTTTGTTTGTATGCCTGTGTGTGGGGGGTGCGTCGTCCAAATGAATGTGTTTGTTTTTATTGAATAGCAAATTGAGCAGGACTTGAGTGGTCATTCAGAAAGGGATTGGTTGTCATGGAGAACGGTCACAGCTACCCGTCATCAAATGGCAATAGCAGGGAGCAACCGTACCAAACAAGCAACGGTGCCTGTCATACTGAAAACAGTCACAAAGAAGATGAACATCTGGAGGAGATGAAGAAGCAGTTGGAGGAGATGCAGAGAAAGTTTGGTTTCCGACGTCCTCCACGTCCGGACCTGGAAGATCCCGATGTCAAGTGGCGCAACGGCAAACCGAACTTCATCAAGGCCGATCTGGAGTTCTTCCGAGGTCGCAGCATGCATCACGCTGCTGGATCTCTAGAGGAGACTGTGGAGAACCTGGTGAAGCACTGGGAGATGGAGTTGTCCCATAAGTCCAGCTACGAGCAGTGGTCCACGGTGGACCAGCGGTGCTTCAGTCTGACGGCCAACGGTAGCCGAGAGTTCAGCGGACGCGATATCTTCGAGCAGGGCAACTACCAAGCTTTGTTGTCTCTTTGTCGCAAGGAGCTCTACAACACGGACGATGAGGACTTTGAGTCTTCACACTCCTTGTTCCGAGAGGCGTTCACTGAAGGATTTCCTTGGGAGCTGGTGCGCGTTCTCAGTCCTCCACCTCGGGTGGTGTTCACCTGGAGACATTGGGGTCGATTCACCGGACGATTCCGCAACAACTTCGGACACGGACAAACAATCAGCATGTACGGAATTACAGTGGCCGATGTGACGGATCAGTTGAAGATCACGCATCTGCAAGTGTTCTTCAGACCCGACCAGTTTCTGGAGCAGCTCCACGGACATGTCGGAAGTGAAGAGCCAGCATCAGGACAGGATCTGGTGGGAAGCGGTTGCCCCATTGCGCGTGATCGTCTTCCCAACGGTAAAAACCAACATTAATCCATCGACTTGTGCAGAAAACAGATGTCTAACTATAGTTGAATTGCTTCATATTATAAATATGATCCAGTTTCATCCAGAGGTGCATCATTGTGTTATGATCGAGACTTTGAATACTCAAATCCAGCATATTTTTCAGTGAATTATGAATAAATGAACTCACAGAATTATTGTATGCTTGCTTTTAAGAATACATATACCTAGAAGCATACATCCATACACACATACAGACACACACACACACATGCAGAAATGAAGGACATTTGGTGTGTTGTCTGACAAATAGTTATTTGATTAATTAATTCGTGAATGTCCAGTGGTCTTCAACCTGATGTTTCACAACATCAACATACACCCTCTCACTGCTCTCTCCTGTCTGTCTGTATGTGTGTGTGTATGTGTGTGTGTGTGTGTGTGTGTGTGTCTGTGTGTAACAGCTGTGAAATCCAACATGACACTCACTTCACGCGTCTTACCGATTGTTTCCTATCGTCGTATGCAAATTAATTGGAACCAAACAGCCGTGTCAGCCGGCGTGTATGTATGTCTGTCTGTCTGTGAGTGTGTGTGTGTGTGTGTGTGTGTGTGTAATTTGAATAAGCGCCACCACTGACACGCCACCACTGACACGCCACCATATGATGGTGCGGTTATGTGCACATCAGCATATACCATCGATCACACGAGAGAATAATTCATCATTTTGTCGTGACGCCAAAACGACGCTTGTAATACACACACACACACACACGCACATACACACACACACGCACAGTGTACATATGTTTGATAGTCATACAAATTGGAGAGAGAGAGAGAAAGGGACTTAATCGACACACGCACGATATTTGTCAGGAATTCTTGCCAGAAGACGTCGAAGTTTGACAAATTTTCACAAACAAACAACACGTGAGTGAATTGATCGGGCGCTTTCAATTATGAGATTACTCAAAATCTATTGAACCTCAACGTGTGTGTGTATGCGATCATATATGATCATATGTACCATATAGGATCACGTGTGTGTGTGATCAAAGTGTGTGTGTGTGTGTTTAGCACTGGTATTATACAGTATTTCTGTCCATACTCATTACTTGTGTCTGTATCAAATAAAATAATAAATACAATGCATACATTGTAATACCACTCCGCCCAGCTAGTGTGTATGTGTATGTGTATGTATGTGTGTGTATGTGTATGTGTATATATGTGTATGTGTGTGTGTTGGGAAGTGTGCAACAAACACACGGCAAATAAATTCCAACGATGCTCACAATTCGTATAATTAAACACACACACACACACACACACACACACACACACACACACACACACACACACACACACACACACACTGACACACACACACACACGGCCACATTAGACTGACTGGCTGGCTGACTGACAAAGCACCTCTGAGCACGCGAGATATAAACGATATCACCCCACTTTGTCGCTCATATGCACGCCGACATTGCCAACAAATTAGGCAAATTTACACTGTGTGTATGTGTGTGTGTGTGTGTGTGTGTGTGTGGGTGTGTGTGTATGATAGAGAAAGTATAGTTGGTGGGTGCATGAATGTGTAACTGAATATATATGTGTGTGTGTGTGTGTGTATATATACACACACACACACACATACACTTAATAGCAATATGAAAATGGCATTATAATATAATAATGATAATAATAAATAAATTATATTTTCCACAAGAAATATACAAGAAAGAGACAAGGATAGAGAGAAAGAGACAAGGATAGAAAGAAAGAGACAAGGATAGAAAGAAAGAGACAAGGATTGAAAGAAAGAAACAAGGATAGAAAGAAAGAGACAAGGATAGAAAGAGACAAGGATAGAAAGAAAGAGACAAGGATAGAAAGAAAGAGACAAGGATAGAAAGAAAGAGACAAGGATAGAAAGAAAGAGACAAGGATAGAAAGAAAGAGACAAGGATAGAAAGAAAAAGACAAGGATTGAAAGAAAGAGACAAGGATGGAAAGAGACAAGGATGGAAAGAGATAAATAGAGAGATTGTCTTATTGTAGTCAGCATTGTGCAGTGAATTGAACGGTGAGGGTGCAGTGTACCTCTCAACATGAACATGGGCGTAGATCCTGGGAGTATAGGAGCTATATATACCCCTCCACGAATTGGCTGAGGGTATGAATATGTAATTAAACCCCCCGAGAATTCTGCTGAGTTCAGTTCATTGGGCGGTATATTGGCATCAAAATCAGCATAGCAACAAAGCAACAATACACGACAAATGTGTGTGTAATATACTTTTCATTGAGGTATGTGTGTTGTAATTGAATGGGCATAAAATAGTTGAGGATCGCATGCAATTGACCAAGTGAGTCAACTTTTAATACTAATGCATGATGGCTGTCATCCCCCTCCTCCAGACTCGACACAAATCTACACACGCCTCTGCTCACTGGCCTGTGTTACTGACAAGAGGAACTCAGCCCAACCTCACCACGTGTTTCTGACCAACTACAAGGTGTGCCGACACACACACACACACACACACACACACACACACACGCACGCGAGTGTACGTGCAGGGTGGTGCGTGTTGCATATCAACGAGACGAAAGCGGATGTGAAGTCGCCGCAGAACGCACAAGATCGCCTCACGTGCGTCGTTTTTGTAGCTTTGGCTTAGCGAAGCTAAATTTTCCAACAGAGACTGTGAATTTTCAATAAAAAATAACTTTTATAAAATAAAAATTACAAATATTGTAATATACTTTAAAAATACCTACATACAATAGAAATAAATTTATTTACCTTTTCAGAAATTCAGAAATGTATAGTCGCTTTCATAAAATAAAGTATTGGCATGGATGAAATGACACATACAAATCACACACAATGTACACACAAATGAAAATGCATCATGAAAAACTTGGGCTCACAGCGGAATAAGACACACAAGAGTCACACAAAAACACGTATACTACAGAAAAACGATAAAAATCGGTGTGGGCTCAAGAATTTATGTACATATCCAAAATATATTTATATAGCTTGCTGCTGAAATATTTATAGGAGCTAGAATATGTCATAACACTTTTTTCAACATTTCTGATATAATACTTTGATTTAATCGACTATTCGAAGTGTAAATAAAAAAGTGTAAATAAAATATGCAATAAGATATTAACAAAATTGACAAAGTAGAATACTTTTACAGGAATTCTTCAAATGGTATAATATGAATCTTTAAAAATATAATAAAATATCGCAGATAATTGGTAGACCTCAAGTCAATTCATCATGTTCTTATTTCGGTTTGTAGGAAAATCCACCACAAAGCCACACACACACACACACACACACACACACACACACACACACACACACACACACACAGGCCACTGTACCGTATACACGAATTCCACACCCCACACGTGACACCCACACAGACAGACATACATACACACGCATAGCTAGATGGGACCACAGATAGAGAAGATGGGTGTTTGTCGATGAAGCTGTATGATTTCAGCTGCCTGCTGTCACAAATTAGCCAGATCTGTATGTGTCATGTCACTCGGACACACACTGACACACACACACACTGACACACACACACACATACATACACACACACACACACACTGACACACACACACTAATTGTGCCGCGTAATACTTATGTATGCGGTCGGTTCCTGCACACGCAAAATATGTTTGTATGTTTGTATGTATGTATGTGTGTGTGTGTGTGTGTGTGTGTGTGTGTGTGTCGCGAGCCAGGTGTGACAATTAAGTGGAGGTGATTGATGTGACGGCACGTGACTTGAAACATACACATACAGACAGACAGACATACACATACACACAGACATACACAGACAGACAGACATCCGTTATAGGCCAAACACGCGACAAATATGAAGGAGGAAGTGTGACACACACACACACACACACACACACATACACATTTAATGTCAAATTTAATTTCTATAAATGGGCCCTTTTTATGCAATAGAAATACCACGCAAATATATATATATATAGGAAATATACCGTTAAATATCAATGTATGTAGAATTAATAAATATAGATAAATATATCGGTTATGGTATTAATATTGACGTATATAAACACATATAGACAGTAAGAAAATGTTTGAAGGGTAGCGTGTTTGAGACCCCTTCACGTTATTGGACTCTTCAAATGTATAATGTTATTTTCAAGAATTATCGTACGTAATGTAAATGTACATATCACGTACGTATATTATGTAGATGTACTTAATGTAATGCACAAAATATAAATGTACACAATGTAAATGTACATAATGTAAATGTACATAATGTAAATGTACATAATGTAAATGTACATAATGTAAATGTACATAATGTAAATGTACGTAATGTAATGTACATAATGTAAATGTACATAATGTAAATGTACATAATGTAAATGTACATAATGTAAATGTACATAATGTAAATGTACATAATGTAAATGTACGTAATGTAATGTACGATCGTACGTAATGTAAATGTACACAATATAAACACACATACACAAACGCGCGAAACTTTCCCTTATAACAAAACCTGGCTGATTACCGCCATAATTTGAGTGTATCT
>OU696584.1:8275443-8277943 GCA_916048095.2 Sacculina carcini
TTCAGCCACACACACATACACACACATGAATTTCCCAGCGGTGCCCGTATGACCGATTCACGTGATTTCTAACGAAATCCATCAATGATCATTTAAAATATCTTATATTGTCGAAAGCGATTTTTGTGCTATTAAAGGTAGTATATTCATAATGTAAATAAAACCACTCACTGGAAACCTGTACACACAAGTATGAGTTTTAATCAATGCACAACAAATATAAATAATTGTTTATATTTGATTTGTCCTGTACGTATAAGACTACAATTTTGCAAAAACCATATCTAACAAGTGTGTATGTGTGTGTGTGTGTGTGTGTGTGTGTGTGTGTGTAAGTATGTGTGTGTGTGTGTCAGTGAGTGAGTGAGTGGGTATGTCCGACACTGTGAGTGTTAGTGTGTGTGAGTGTTAGTGTATGTGAGTGTGTGTGTGTATGACCTATGCCGACTGACATGTCACAAAGGTCATCTGGCTAACATCTGAATACCTGTGTCTGTGTGTTGTGCGTGTGCATACCTGTCTGTTCGTGTGTGCATGTGTGTGTGTGTGTGTGTATGTGTGTGTATGTGTGTGTGCATGTGTGTGTGTGTATGTGTGTGTGGATCAATCACACTCTAAGCTCAGCTGGAGATACGTTGAAAGCTCACCAGGTGTACAGGCATGTGTATGTATGTGTGTGTGTCAATGTGTGTGTGTGTGTGTGTCAACCCTTTCCTTCAACATTCAACATGCAGTTATTTCACTGACCGATATTTGAAACACACACACACACACACACACACACACACACACACACACACACACACACACACACACACACATTACATTACATTACATTAAGACATTTATATCGCGCTTTTCACCCGAGGGTCTCAAAAGCGCTCACACACACACTCACACACACACACACAACACACACACACACACACACAAGCACAAGAGTCATACACATACACAATCACGAACACACACACTCACCTACATACACACACCCATACACACACACAAAACAGACATATAACAGACATAAAGACAAGTACATATACGCACAATCACGAACATACACTCACGTTTACATACTCAAAAACACAAAAATGCACACGCACACACACATACATATTGAATAAGATAGCAAAGCCGACATACAGCACAGAAGACAACACAACATACAACACATTAAGACAACACAACAGGCATACAACGACATAAACTCAGATTGACAAATCACAACAAAATAGACACACAAATACAAACCAGAAAACACAACATAACAGACACACAAAGACATACACTCAAACAAATAGACAGAGAACACAACACAACAGACACACAAACACAGATAACAGAGCTCAACACAACAACACACATACAGCATACAATGGAGAAACATACAGACACAAGAACAGAAAACACACGCATGAAGCACATACACATAGAAGACAGAATTAGGAAACAATCAGACCTTATATTCAGTACTAATATATACAATATTATTAAGACAGTAATAAGACTTAGTGAAAAAGAAATTTTTAGTATGTTTTTTGAAAAGAGATAGAGATTTGATTGAGCGTATTGAGGGAGAAAGCCTATTGTAGATACGAGGTCCTAAGATAGAGAAACAACGATTGTAGTGAGAATGCCTAGAAGGAAAGGAAGGTTCAACTAGTAGAAAAGGATCGTTAGAAGACCTAAGAGAAAGAGATGAGGTTTTATAAGACAGAAGGTCAAACAGATACGCAGGCTTACGAAGATAAAGAGCTGAATGAATAATTAAACAAATACGATACTCAACAAGAGCCTTAATGGGAAGTAACCTAAGTTTTTGTAAAGAAGAAGATACATGAGAACCCGAAGGAAGATTAAATATCATACGACATGCTTTATTAATAATACATTGAAGTTTCCTAAGCTGGCGGTGGTTGAGAGATAGTAGAAGAGAACAGCAGTACTGAGTTTTACTAAAGATGAATGAGTTAGCTAACTTAAAGGCAGCAGAGATGGTTATATATCTACGAATGGAATAGATACGCCTAAGTTGATAGTTACAACACCTGATAATGTCGGATATGTGTGGATCAAAAGAAAGAGAGTTATCGAGTATGATACCAAGACTACGTACAGAGCAGGATAGAGGTATACTAAGAGAAGTAGTACTATTAGAAGATGGAAAGAGAATATACTTAGTCTTATCAGGATTAAGTTTGAGATGACGAGTGAACGCCCATCTTTCTATATCAGATAGGATGGTACTAACTGAAGAGTGAGAAATAGACTCAGACGAGAGAAGGATTTGAATGTCGTCAGCGAATATTTGGAAGGACACATCGTGACGACGAAGAACTTTCCCTACAGAGGTAAGATACATATTGAAGAGGAGAGGGCCTAAGACAGAGCCTTGAGGTACACCACAAGTTAGTGGGCAAGCCTCACTACAAGAATCAGCAGAGGTAGAAACAAACTGAAGTCTATTAGAAAGATAAGAGCGAAAGAAAGAGAGAGC
>OU696584.1:8282943-8287943 GCA_916048095.2 Sacculina carcini
CCGTGATTCAAAACCAGACGGAGGAGAATTTCTTTGGGCTAATTCTATAATCCAACAGCCCCTGTCCACCCAGCAGTAAATGGTACTTATATATCAGTCATGTGTTGTGCCATGCATTCTGGGGAGGTGGACCTCTCTAATACGTCTTCCGTCCTTGTGGTGTCATAGCGTGGAGAGGATCGGTTCTGCGGTGGCAGCGAGCTGCACGGGACACACCTGTGTGTGTTCATAAGCTTCGACTTCTTCCCGTGTAGCAGCTGTCACTTGAGGCCTTTAACAGTTCACCTTTAATTGTATTTGACTAATAAAACGATTTATGTCTCCTCTATTTGAAAAATATATGTCTCGTGCAAAGTATGTACTAAATTACCACATAAAAATAAATGTCGCGATGTCATAATTTCTGCTATAGCAAGACAACAAAATAAATGTTCAAATTTCACAGCAGAAATCATTACACGACTCCCTTTGTATCAGCTGACAGGAAGAAAATCACCCTTGGGGAACTGTAGCAACGTATGTGTGTGTGTGTGTGTGTGTGTGTGTGTGTGTGTGTGTGTGTGTGTGTGTGTGTGTGTGTGTGTGTGTATGTGTTTGTGTTGATGAGTGTTGAAACTGAGGGGGGAGTTTCTTGTTTACGATCTGACTACAGCAGTATTTTAATTCAACACACACACACACACACACACACACACACACAAGCATGATGTGAGAACGAGACAGGGTGTGGTGATGAGGAAGAGTGAGATGAGAGGAAGAGAGGGAGAAGATGAGAGGAGCAGGTTGTTCTCCGACACACCAACATACAACACCAGGTGATGTCGAGAAATTCGCTGCTCAAATAGCAACTGAATAGAGATACATACACACTGACTGACACACAGACAGACAGACAAGTGGAGAGTGAGAAATACAGATGGCTAGTGTGAGGTCACGACGGGTCAGACAGGAGGTCACCGTGTTGTGTACACACTGGGTCACATTGCTGCTGCCTGTGTCACACCGATGTTACCTCTCCTCTTACACACTGATACACAGCACTGCACGTCGTACTTACACACAAACACACACACTAACACACGCTGACATTAACATACATATATATACACACAAATTTACCGCTATGATCAATGTTTATCATTTTAGATACTGGAGTATCCTTGCTGTAATATGCACGTGATTTCTCATTATCAACTGGTTTACGGCGATAATGAGAAATAACGCACAGGCATATATATTTTTAGCAGTCCGTAATTTGTGTTCATATTATTGTGATGTGGTGACAGTTTTGTTAGCAGTTAAACACGTTCACACGGGTGCAGTATAGTTTGATTCTGCTGCTAACTGTTTGAGCAGAATTGTTCAGTAACAGTGACCACTTCCTTTTCAAAGTGGAAGTGCTGATGGAGTTTTATTGCAACATATGGTGCAAAATATGGCGGCTGTCAATTTTTTTTAAATTCCGATGAGAAAGAAAAATGCAATTAAATGGAAGTGCCAGCCCTGCCTAATTATCGCTCTCTCTCTCGCTCTTGGATATTACACGAAAGAAATGGAAGACTCAGAAGAGTAAAGAGGCAGGTGTACGGCTATCAAATCAAATTCTCCCAATAAATCCTCTATTGATATTTGCGCCCCCTGGTGGTGACAATACGCAATCACAATGCTCCGTGTATATTGTATGCTTGTATATACAGGTGATATTTTCACAGTATAACCATTTATTCACACACAAAAACAAAACAAAAGCGAAGTGTCGTGGAACAATAATCACGTGCATGAAATTGTTTATTTGCGTTTGCGCGCCGAGTGAATATTGAGTCTTCGAGTCAAAATATTATGCAATCGCTGACAACGTTGTTTTCTGCGACCACGTGATTTTTGTTTCTCCAGTCGGCCACTGGGGGCGCCACCGTCCACACTCGACTGTTGCTGCCGCTTAGTTGCGCTAGTTAAATTCATGCCGGGAATTACAGCGGCAGCTTCGCTACCAACGAGCGAGTCACGCGCTATTTCACTGGACTCCTCCGTGTCGCTCTCCTCCTGGATAATGTTACAAAAACAAACTAAATTAAACGTTCCAAAAGAAATTAATAAAAAATTCCTCAATACAAATAAGAAGAAAAACATTAGAAAACATAAGAAATAAATGGAAGTTATAAATAAAAAATTAAAGAAAGAGATAAGTGAAATAATAAATAATTCAGGAAAAATACCTATATTTATGGTATAATAATATTGCATATATACACAATAGCAACTAATAACAGCAAAATACACAATGACAGATCACACATAATTAATTTGATAATGTAATCACAGTGTTAGACCTCACACACACACGCTGACAAATTGATTACATCCACCATTCAGCCAACGTTGGACAAACAGCGACAACACATTTACAAAACAAATAAAGAAAAATTTGGAGAACATACAGAAATCAGGCAAAAAAATATTTGGAAACATTAAACATTTGGTATATTTCGACAGATTAAAAAAGTTAGGTTTGACAACGCTAGAAGAAAGGAGAGTTAGAGGGGATTTAATCTCAGTTTATAGATGTCTTACAGGGAAGGATAAAATGGAAAATCGGAAGTTATTTCAATTCTCAAAATCTAATAGAAATCACAATTTTGGCCCAGAAAAACGCAGATATGAAAAAGGACATCCAAAAATATAGTTTCCCAAATAGAGCAGTAGATAGATGGAATAGGTTGCCAAGCGACATAGTACAACAGCCAACGACACAACTGTTTAATAAGACATATGACAACTGGAAGGCGGGAGTCACGAGCCTGTCTGACTCATTGCTGCCAAGACAACTAGTAAGAACACACACAGGATGAGGTGTTGGCACCTGTACACGCGCAGGAGACTGGTCGCTGAGCGGACGCGTGACTGTGACCGTGTGAGTGTCTGTGTGCGAGATGTGTGTCTCAGAGGGGGCTGGCTGGCGGGGGCAAGGGGGAGGTCGCAGCAGAATGTTGCCAGGTAGAAGTTGCTTCAACATCATGGCGTCTGCATCGCGTTTCTGCATCAACAATGAAGCCAGTTTGTTTAGTTTTCACTAAATTTACTATCTAAAAATCACATTCAATAACAACAACCGTCCATAACTATCTATTATCTCCAAACTTCAGCCAAGCAAAATTTCTTAATCTCGCGACATTGTTGATTGTTGGTTGTCATAGCAACCAGCATACAAACATACAATTCCATACATACAAATGGAATATACATGAATGCGCCAACATATGAAACTTATTAATTAAACAGTTAACAAGATAGTAAATAGTAAATACATGGGTATAAACACACACACACACACACACGAATAAATAGACAATAATTCGTGAATACAAACAATAAAGTAATATAATAAAAATACACAATAATAAAATGCAACAGCTACACTCACACGCGCGCCATTACCGCATCTTTACTCAAGAAAGTATTCAAACTACACCTGAAACGTACACTTGAAAAAAATCAACACATAATTATACAACATACATGAAGTACACAGCACATGTATAGATACTACATACACATACGCCATACTCAATGGCACGCACACATATACATATGCACAAGTGTCATACACGAATGAGCTGTAGGCAACCCGCGGCTCCTGTACCTTTTCAGAAATGTTTCATCATGGAAAAAGATGACAGAGGGAAATATATGTTTTGTTATACAGCTTTTATAAGGTGTTAAAATTTTTGCGGTTCCAAACATTATTGTTTTTAGTCGAATATATTACTTTTTCAACAGTTTGGGTTGCCGACTCGTGCACTAGCGCGTGGGAGGAGTGATGAAATTCACCAACACCACACACCTGTTGTCTCTCCGCCTTCTTCTCATTCTTGGCAATGGTGGCGAAGTTCTCGAGGGCCTTGCGTCGACGGGCCTGTTTGCGCTTCTTGAAGCCGGTGATGAAGTCCCTGTGAGAAAAAGGTTGATGTTGATAATGATGGATATGCAAGTTCAGCGGTCGAGTGGATTTGAACAGGAGTAGCACGGAAACGCTTTCAAAAAAGCAGGCATCAATTTGAATAAATGGGTATATGTGGGTGCACTGTGTATATGGATGTGATATATTTGTATGTTCTTGACGTTTAAAAGCGCACCAGCCAGTATTTAGACTACATGGCGCCCCCCACTGTGGGCCCATCTACAGTGGTGACTCCCAGGTAGACTCAAGCTTAGGTGTCAATGAACAAACAGGGTCAGGATTCGAACCGCGAACCTCTGATACGAGAGTTCAGCACCTAACCACTGAGCTACTCGGAAACTGGATTCATTCATTCATCCTGGATAATATGTATCCAAGACATTGTTTTAATAAGAAAAATGGTTTGGCAAACAAAAACAAATTAGCTAGGAAAGACAAGCCCGCTTACTTGCATAAAAATTGTTTAAATGAAAGAAAAGCAATAATCACGCGCATATATAAACAGCAAGCTAAAAACAATATATTACCTCCGGTCGTCCTCGTTGAAGACAATCTCGGTCTTGTGTTTCTTGGTTTTCTTCGCCTTGCGCCCCATCATACAGCGGCCAACAATCTGCCAGAATATTGGACAAGACATATGTCATACAGATCCATTCACAGCGACTAAATCCCCAGAATACAGCAGCATATTCAAGATACAGCCTGCTATGTAAATTATAAATTAAGATACAACCTGCTATATAAATTATCTATTATATATTATCTAGCAGGTAGCAGCCTGCTACATAAACTAACAAAAACTGCTACAAAAACTACATAGATACACCATGATAAGCAAAGCTTTTGTGTGGATTAATACACTTGATTACAGTCCCTTAATAAAGCATCAATACATCGCAGAAAAAATAATCCCACAAAAATGCATGCAGGTTCCACAAACACTGTAAATTAAATTAATCAAGTTTCGTATTACCGCAATGCCGTGACACAGACCACAAACGTCTATAGTGCAACTAACACGAAACACCAGGAGGTTCAATAT
>OU696584.1:8292943-8302943 GCA_916048095.2 Sacculina carcini
GGCGCCACAAGGACGTAAGACGTATTAGAGAGGGCCACCTCCCTAGAATGTATGGCACAACTCATGACTGATATCTGGTACCATCATTTTTTGCTGGGTGGACAGGGGCTGTGGGATTGTAGAATACGCCCAATGAAATTCTGCTCCGCCGGGTTCAGTTTCAGGGGTTTGGCGGTTTGGTTCACCAACTCGCGTATGATTCGTGTGACGTTAAGTTCTGCTTGGTCATCATTGGCTGCAGCTAATCACACCATATCGCTTCACCTTGATATCTGTGCTGCAAGCAACTCGGTCCACTCAGTAGTAGCCTACTTGTGTGACTGTCTTGATCGTAGGTGATTTGTGATTTTCCTCCAATAAGTTTATGAGACACTGTTCTTGAGGATGATTTGTTTTATTCTTATACAGTTGTCCGTAACCTTTTTCTCACTAATTTCCCATTCTTCTCAATGAGCCAACTCTTCATATTCTACAACAACGCTGTGAAATACAATAAATTCAGTTGTTCAACCAAATTGTGTATCAATAAGTCACTAGATACTAAAAAAAGGAGTAACGAACAAACATCACCACACTTGACTGATAAGCAATTCAGAAGTCCTTACTTCTGAAGTGCATGAATCGAAAATATCTTGAATGTCAGAAATATACTAAATGCTGCCGTTGTAATTGTTGCGTACGCCGGCAGGCACCTGGAGGGCGCCACCGTAGACTTGTCGCAGTCAGACTATGTCGATAATATCGCCGTACTGCGCTGCGCTCATAAATATCAAAATTACGCGTTTGCCAGCGACATTCTGCGATATCTGACCGAGGAAATCAGGTGAAAACGCGTTAATTAATCCCGTCATTTATTAATCAATAATACTAACTAATTATTATATTAATTATATTAAATAATTCAATTAGCTTCAAATTTCAAAGTTACTGTAAATTATACAAGTGTTATTTTAATATGTTTAAGCTATTTAGAATTGTATGTTTTAACTCCAACTCATGTGTGTGTGTGTGTTTGTATACGCGATAGTGTCGACACGATCCTGCACTTGTACTCAGTACTGGTTCTGCTGCCTGAGCTTCCTGTGGTCACAGACCCTCGCGCCCCCAGTGCCCCACCGCCTCCCCCTAGCTCAGAATGTCCGTCGCTTGATTTGTCCTCTAGAACGTCGCCCGTCGAGTTGTGTCATTCAGACCCGGAGCAGGCCCGCTTCTCGCAGGAGCTGCAGCGGTCTCATCAGATATGCCTACAGGTTATTGTCTGCTTTGGAAACGAGGATGTTACACCTAGGATACTGTGGATCTCGCTTCAGTCTCGGTTCTCCATCTCTTTCTATGTTAGGCAGTAGAGGATCCATAGTGCAATTTTGGGGGGGGGCTGACAATTTTGTTCAATGATATATACACACACACACTTACAAACGCATTATGCGCGAATTTGCTTTGCGGAAATGCTTGTGTCAACAAACTCTACAAAAAGATACTTTTCCTTGACCCCTTTTAGTGAGTCTCTTAGTTATGAGGGGTTAATGGAAACATTTTGGGGGGATTCAGCCCCCAAGTCCCCCTTCTGGATCGGCCAGTGATGTTAGTTTAGGTTAAGTCAGGTTAGTTAGTACAGAGAGAAAGAGAGCCTGAACTGAAGCAGGATTAATGGTGCCCGAGGCGTATTATCCTTTGCAAAGTCAGGGGATAAGAATACTGCCGCAGTACCCGCTGCGTGTCGTAAGAGGCGACTAAAAGCGGACCCTCTGCTTCTTCCCTTCGAGCAACTACTGACAGGACCGGGGGGGGGGGGGGGTGATAATTCAGAAGAGTTGGTGCCCCCCCTGTAACGGCAGCTTTCTTCTGTCCTATCCTTCTCCCCGAACTAAAAAAATATATCCCTCGCTGCTTCGTTATCATCTTGCTATCACTCCACTTGTATAGTTGGCGCTATTCTTTATTCCTCAAACGAATTTCTAACTCCGCTCTTGCAAAAAAGAGCTCACAGAGCTACCACATAACACATACCGTAAATGCTCTATTTATCCGACAGGCTCTAATAATCCGGCAGGGTTAATAATCCGGCACTTCCTGGAGAGGCTTATTGAAACTGCAACCACGATTCAGATATTGTTCAGCAACAGTTTATTTAGCAATAATCTTATAAACCGGCACTCATTAATCAAAGCAGAAATCATCGTCTTCTCTCGCTTCTCTCGTCCCTGTTATCAGTGCACTATTTTTTGCGTTGCAGTTTTTGCGCAATCCTACCGTGCGGAGTGACCAAAAATAATTCCACAGGCTCTAATAATCCGGCAGGCTCTTATAATCCGGCACCATACGCAGGGGGTCGAAAAATTATCCGGCATGTCGGATAAAAAGAGGATTTACAGTATATTTATATTACTTATAACATAGACAATACGAGATAATTTCTAGATATGCAATCCATTCGTGCACATTCACAACTCAACACAAATACATGCTTTTCAAACCAGGTATATTAAATTAAAAAACCTTAAGTTTCACTGATATTCTTGTTGAGTCTAATTACTGTTATCAATTATATTTCAAACACATTATTTAAGCCCAAATAGTATTTATTATTTATTGAGGAACGTGGGCGGAGTGACATTATGGATTGTTATCGGATGATGGTTTATTATATATTGTTATTTATGTATTATTTTCTTTCCAACTCTCTTTCTAGATTTTTTTCTCTTCGAACTCTCTTTCTCTCTGAATCTTTTGGGCGCTCACGGTACATGGGGCCACCTTAGGGTGGTAATAGTGCACTTGCACTCTTCCCATGCTACTGGATTTGCCTGTAATTAATAATAATAAATAGTACAATACAAACGTGTGTGTGTTGTGATGGAGTCAGGTCTTTGACGAAGGCACCACACAGGCTCTCTGTTCTGACGCCCTGCTTTCACTCAGCGGGGACATGATGTGCAGTCTGCTACAGCGAGACTCGCTGGTGGCACGTGAATGCCACGTGGCAGGCGCGACGCTGCGCTGGCTGCGTCACTACTCCATGTTGTTCTGTGTGGAGCGGCAGTGGCGACGCTCGCTGGTGCTAGGCTGTGTGCGTCTTTTGCAACTAAGCCCCGCGGAAATTCGCCGTCTGCAGCTGCGACAAATGGATGTGCTGAACGCCGAAGAGCTGGCGGCAGTGATGCACGTGCTGCGTCACGGCACAGGTCCTCTGCCGCCCGAGCTGCATGTCTACCGCACGCGCTGGCAAACACCGCGAGCTCGCGCGCTCATTGGCTGCCGCTTGTGGCCTAGACTGCTGATTGGTCGGCTGTTGGCCCGCACGCGCGCCCCCTCGCTGGCACCCCTGCAGTCGCCTCTGGTGGTGGAGCAGAGGCGACAGCAGCAGGAGAAATCTCACCGACGAGCTGACAAACTCAAACTGGCCCTGGCCACCGTGGCCTCGCTGATATTCGACTGAATCATCGAGTTTTCCTGCGCTGCTGCCATTATTCTCGGGTGTTTTGCAAGACCTCACAAAGCGCTGCGTCTACATGCAACGAGTTATACAGCACTCTGAGTCTGAGAATGAATAGAGAACACTTTTAAAATAAGCAGCATTACGTTCAAGAATATTAAAAATGCTAAAAGAATTTTAGTAGAGATATTATGGGCTATTAAATATTGCAATATTAGTTGTGAAAGGTGAAAATTATTTACGACAAATTTTAACCAGTGGGCGATTACATATTATATATATTTCTGGTATTTATAGCTGTTGCGGAACAGATATCAAATACGAAGCCAACTTTAAAGGAATATGCTAAAGTAATTATTGTTGTTGATTCATTCAAATTTATTATTACTTTTGTGTGTTATTCCAGAGCGTGTTATAGGGGCGTGCATTTTATGCTAACCAGCCATATTCAATGTTATATTATCTATAGTGTATAAAAGGAGCACAAAATCAAACCTATTAGCTACCAACATTACAAATAATAAAATATATTTATTATTTAAAATACTATTATATTATCAACATTTATTATTGTTGATTATAGTTGAAATATCTGTGATATTTATCATTCATGTCGTTATTCTAATATCTTTTTAATTAAGCTGTTTATAAAGTTATGTTGTTGTTTGCGGTTCTCGCTCACAGAGAGAAAATGATATAGCGCGAAATACATGCTTAGAATATGAGTAACTATTTACAAGTGACGCCTGGTAGATTAGACTGTATTTTCCGCTATTGTATGGTGCTGTACTATTGTTCAAATCATCACAATTTCGCTAGTGCATTTTGAATGTCCAAAAACAGCACACCAAATTTACCAACTTATAAATCGATTTTCATCAACACAATTGTTACCTGTATGCTTGTTGGCTTTTTGGTAGTGTTTGTATGTGTGTGTGTATGTGTGTGTGTGTGTGTGTGTGTGTGTGTGTGTGTGTGTGCTTGTGTGTTTGTGTGTGTGTTTGTGTGTGCTTGTGTGTGTGTGTGTGTTTGTGTGTGTGTGTTTCCTGCTGGCAATTTGCGTTTTGAAAGCCTGTGGCAATATATGGTATTATATCCCGGTCAGAATTAGCAGCTATACACTAATTTTTAACCTTCTTGATGATATTGAAAACAGATTCGTTTTACAAGTGTGTTTTACATAATTGTCAGCGTATTTAGGTTGGTACTTGACAAAAGCATGTATTCATGTATGCGTGTGTGTGTGTCTGCTTTAAATAATTTCTGTGTATAAAGTTGTATGTAATTATGAAACATTTTTGCCTGAAATATTTGTGTTTTCCAATTTCTACATTCAACATTATATTTTTTTCGATATATCACAAAAATGTTTTGGCGCACTTAACGATAAATCGTTTTAAGTGGATGTATCTGATTTTAGTTCAACATTTTTTTCATTTTGATTTTCATTTCAAAAAATATGCTGGTGATGTGAATAATTTTTATATATGTCCATATACTGTGTGTCTGCTCACTCACTATTATTGTGACGTCATTTTCGCACAAACATTTCATGTTGTTGATGTAACGTTGATGTTCAATAAATGTGTAAAATAATATTGTTTTATTTGATTGGTTTAATTTGAAAACACTTGAGTGTAGATAAATATATAATTAATATTTCTTACAAATTATGCAAGAATAATATTACAGAATGTTAATTCAAGTTATCTTCATATCAGAATTTACATACAAACATTAGACATATTTTATACACATAAAAGAGTGGAAATCTGGATAATTTATATTTAAATACTATTTTCATGGCATTGTCAATAATTATATCATCACAAAAATGGTTAATTTAACAAATTTCCTTTGAAGAAGATCCTAAACATTACATAATAACTTGTCGATATATAACCGAACAAGAAAGTTCGTGAAGTTTCGAGTACGACGCATCCATAAAGAGATTGTCTCACAACGTCTGATTGTTTTCTGTTTCTGTTGTTTTGTTTGATCGTTTGGGATTTTGCTTTCGATTGGATTTATTCGTGAGTAAAGTTGCTCATTTGTTTTTAAGTATGGAATGATGTGATAATTGTTTGAATTGGTTTTTAACGTGTGGCTCTTGAGGGTTTCATGTTGCCATGTCAAATGTGTGACTGTCTTCTGGTAATCCTTCATTTTGATATCACAGGATTGACGCAGCTTCTTTGATGTGGATTTGGAGTTTTTTCTTATAATGTCGTACTAAAATTTACTTGTTTTATGTTTTGTGCTCATGTTTTATGCTTGTGTTCTGTCTTATGTTTGTGTTCTGTGGTATATGTTCATGTTCTGTCTTATGTTTGTGTTATGTGTTTTATGTTCATGTTTTAGGCTGGTGTTCTGTGTTTTATGTTCTTCTTCATGTTTTATGTGTGTGTTCTATGTTTTATGTGTGTTTCGCAGTTGGCATTGTCTGCCATCATGAACGGTGCTTGTTATCAGCAGCATGCGTACCGCCCGCCACCAAGCAACACCGCTAATGTGGCGCCCGAGCTGCCTCCTTTGCCGCCGGGCACACCCCCTCCGCCCCCTTCTGTTCCCCCACCACCCCCTGTCACACCCCCGCTGCCGCCGGGGGAACCGCCGCCCCCTCCTGCGCTCCAGACATCGTCTGCCACTGCGCCAAGCACTGGTCAGTGATACGATCTTCAACACTTGACAGTATATCAATGATATGACAGTACACATGGTATGTACACATGGTATGTACACATGGTAGTACACCGCCAAAAGTTTGGATGTCAAACACAAGGAAAACACTAACTGAACGAAACACCTGCATGTTTCAAGCATCCTGGTAGAAGTCAACATTGACTTTTTTGTCGGTCATGCAAAAACATGAATAGTTGGCCTGAACATTTGCACATATACTCTGTGAAGTATGGGGGCTATCACTCGCGCTTGTATGTATGTATATGTGTGTTTGTGTTTGTGTGTGTGTATGTGTATTTGTATGTATTTGTGTGTGTTTGTGTGTGTATTTGTGTGTGTAATTGTGTTTGTATTTGTGTGTGTATTTTTGTGTTTATTTGTGTGTGTTTGTGTGTGTATTTGTATCTGTATTTGTGTTTGTGTATTTGTATATGTATGTGTGTATTTGTGTTTGTGTGTGTGTATTTGTGTGTGTATTTGTATGTGTATTTGTGTTTGTATGTGTGTTTGTGTGTGTATTGGTGTGTGTTTGTGTGTGTATTTGTATGTATTTGTATGTATTTGTTTGTGTATTTGTGTGTGTGTTTATATGTGTGTGTATTTGTGTGTGTGGCGTGTCAGTGGCCGGTAGTAACGGCAGTTTTGCGTCAGCGGCAGCAGCAGCAGGCACCGCTCGACAGCCACCTGTTCCACCACATACCGGCCACTCGTACTGGAGCGTGGGGGGAACAGCCCCAGCCCCGGGGGCGGCGGGGGGCACCTCGTGGACGACCGGCCATCCTGCCGCGTCCAACCAGCAACAACACTATCAACAACAACAACAACAACAATGGTGTGATCAATCGACGTCCTACTGGGGTCACAATGAGAACCAGTCGTGGGGCTGGTACCAGGACGACGGCTCGTGGAACCAGGACACCGGTTGGTACCAGCCGCACGACTGGTACCAGCAGCACGCGTGGAACCATCCTCCCCCTCCTGCTGCTGTTCCACACCACCCTCCACCGCCATTGTCCTCCGCCACTGCCGCTGCTGCCGCTTGGACACCGCAGTCTGACAGACAGTCTGTGTCAACGACCGGGTGCTGGACTCGCGGCGGCGGCACAGCGCCGGCCACGACGACAGCAGCGCCATCTGCCGGCGTTCAGCAGAATGTGCGAGGCAGGACGGCGGGGGGCGGCAGTGTTTCCTCCTCGTGGAGATCTGGTGCGGGCCCGGTCTCTGCTTCTTCCGTTGCTGCTGCCTGCAACGATGTTGATGACAGATATGGTGCGAGGCAGCAAGGCGGGCGTGCAGTGACGTCACAATCTGGCAGCATGCCAAGATCGGCAGGTACTGAGAGCGTCGTCGGTGTTGTCGCTGGGTTTTATCATTGAGTCGGGCCTTATCGCAGCCATGTATGCTCTTTTAAGCGATGTTGTAGTGGTTGTCCCGTAGGTTTTACGGCGGGGAAACAGCCAATTTGGATCGCTAGTGCACTCATACACACATACACATTGAAGACGTCCAATATCACAGGCAGACGGTGAATACTGGATGTATATTGGAGGTGTACTGGTAGCTCTCACACGTGGGTTTTCTATTCATGGAATTTATCTTGGACTTAAGATACTAACTTAAGACTTAAGAACTTAAGATAGATGCGCATTACTTGTGGAAGCTTATGTGGGTGCATTGTTTGTGTGTTTCTGTGTGTGTGTGACTGTGTGCGTCAATTGTGTTGTGATTTGTCAATCTGAGTGTATGTCGTTGTATGACTGCTGTGTTGTCTTAATGTGTTGTATGTTATCTTCCGTGCTGTATGTCTGCTGTGCTATCTTATTCAATATCTATGTGTGTGTGTGCGTGTGTATTTTGTATTTTTGATGTTCCGGTATTTTTGTGTTTTTGAGTATGTAAACGTGAGTGTATGTTTGTGTTCGTGCGTATATGTACTTGTCTGTTTTGTGTGTGTGTGCGTGTGTATGGCTCTTGTGCTTGAGTGTGTGCATGTGTGTGTGAGCGCTTCTGAGACCCTCGAGTGAAAAGCGCGATATATATGTCTTAATGTAATGTAACGTATATGTGTGTGTGGTTGTGTACAGTGAATGGTGGTGGTGTGTGGCGACACCAGAATACTGCTATGCCAGCGTGGCAGCGAGTCACTGGTTCACACCCGCGTGCCTCTCTCTGCTCGTCTTCTGCTGCTACTGCACTCCGGCACACACAACCTCCTCCGTCATCATCATCGTCATCATATCGCGGCAACTTCAGCACGATCAAGACGGGCACCACTGGCATGACCGGTGTTACAGCGGGCTGTCCGGCCGCCTCACAACCACCACCCAGGTCATCATCATCCACTGTGTCTGTCTCGCCGCATCAATAGTATTCTTATTATTCTCCGAAAATTCAGCATTTTTCAGGGTGCATTTCGCCTTTACACTGCTGTAACTTTTTGCGAAATTTGTTTCCAACATGAAATTTAGCTCATCTTGTAGACGGCAGCATTTTTCTATATGATACTGTAAATTGTTAGTGTTTACATCGAGTAGTTCCCGAGGAGTAGCTGGCAGGAAATGGACCAAGGCTGGCGGGACAGACACACACACATACAGACAGACCGACAGACAGACAGAAGTTCTCTTTTATATATATACATAATATTATTAATTACAGACGATTATATCTTATCTTTCTCGGTTTCTGTTTTCTATTCATTCTTCTGTGTCTTCATGTTGACTCTCTACTAATTCCTCTGTCCGTATCTGCGTGTGTTTGTATTCTGTGTTTATATATGCACACTGCTTCTGAACATGATAGTGTATGTGTGTGTGTATGTGTATACCAATCAACCAATGCTTTTATTGCAATTGCTGGATGTTTTTTGATTGCAATTTCACTGCATACATAGATAAAAAACGGAAGAAGAGGATACACATGTGTGTGTTGTCTTGTGTTCGTACAGGTTTCGACCGCTCCAGTTGCCTCGTGTTCGTGGCTGTGTCGTATCGTCGGGCCAGTCTCGCTGGGATGTGGACCAGTCGTGCGTTCAAGCACACACTGTCGCCACCACATCATCATCATCTTCGTCATCATCAGTATCATCAGTATCAGCCGGCAATATCTCGACACAGCGGTCTCAGGTGGACACACACACACACACACACACATTTGCGGTGTTGTTGTTGTTGTTTTGCGGTGTTGTTGTTGTTATTTTGCGATGTCATTGTTGTTTTTGAGATGTTTTGGTTGCTGTTTTGCGGTTTTCTTGTTGTTTTGCGATGTTATTGTTGTTTAGCGAAATGATGTTCACATTGTAATATTTCTCATGTCCATTAAGCAGCCCATGCTCGATGGACATTTGTCATATTTGTATTGATCTCATTTTGTTATCATTGAATTGATTGTTTGTGTATGACAACACACACACACACACACACTATCTCTCTCTTTCTCTCCACGTTCAGCTCAAAATTCCTCTATAATGCATTGCCAAATAAGCCCACATATAACTCATGTTTGAAGAATTCAACAGCACTCATTCATCTAGTCACAGCCGGTCGACTTATAGAACTCTTGTTTGTGTGTGTGTGTGTGTGTGTGTGTGTGTGTGTGTGTGTGTGTGTGTGTGTGTGTGTGTTTCACAGACGGAGTTGACTCAAGTATCCAGCGGTTTCCATGGCAACAACAACAACAGCGCTGGTACTGGCGCTGGTGCCAGTTTGTGGCGGGCAGCAACAACTGCTGCGACGTTGGCGACATCTGGCGGCGTGACTCCAGCACAACCCGCACCAATAACAACATCATCATCATCAACTGCTCAGCTGACAGCCAGTCTACAACACAACGCAGCAGTCACAACACACAACAACAACAACAACAACGATGTCAATGTGGTCG
>OU696584.1:8305443-8395443 GCA_916048095.2 Sacculina carcini
TGATTGTGTCGAGGTGCGCAGTGTTCGCAACGTTAGAAGACGTAGAAACAGCAGCGACAGGTGTCTCTCTCTGTCTCTCACTCTCACTCTCTCTTGGTGGATGTTTGTGAAGGTTGTGTTGTCTAGTTTGCATGTACAGAGTCGACTTATTGTATATTCTATTTAGTACATCTTCTATCAATCCAAATGTGAGAGCTAATTCATATGTATGTGTGTGTGTGTCTAGCAGTTCTCATGAGAACGAGGCGCCCAAAATCGGTCGCAAACGTGGCGCCAAGAATAACAAGAAGGAGAAGAAGGGGTGAGTGTGTGTCTTATCTTATCTATCATGACTGTCTCAGATCTCATTCCACTCTTTGAGATTATGTGTATCTCACTGGTTCAGTTAAGCTGTCTGGGAAATTCCCCTGTCTGGTGGGGAATGGAAGAGTTGCCAAGTTAGAAGCTAAAGGTCGCACAGAACAGAACAACTGTGTGTTTTTATCAATTATAATTCGTGTAACAACTGAATTTATTGAATTTATCAGCGCTGTGTTGTATGGAAAATGAAGATGAGATGACTCATTAAGAAGTGCGGGGAATCAGTCAATGAGAAAATAGTTTGAAAACCACTGGTCTAGTTTGTTTTTGTTTGGTGTTGTACGACAAGAGGCGGTGTGTTAAATCGCCTCACAATACTTCTCTTATTTCTTTTTCATTTTACAACCATTCCACTGGCAGTCTTCACTGACCAACACCAATGTTTGTGTGTGTGTGTGTGTTTGTCAATCGGAGTGTATGTCGTTGTATGCCTGCTGTGTTGTCTTCTGTGCTGTATGTTGTGTTGTCTTCTGTGCTGTATGTCTGCTGTGCTATCTTATTCAATATGTATGTGTGTGTGCGTGTGTATTCTTGTGTTTTTGAGTATGTAAACGTGAGTGTATGTTCGTGATTGTGCGTATATGTACTTGTCTGTTGTATGTGTGTGTTTGTGTGTGTGTATGACTCTTGTGCTTGAGTGTGTGTGTGTATGAGCGCTTTTGAGACCCTCGGGTGAAAAGCGCGATATATATATCTTAATGTAATTTGTGTGTGTGTGTGTGTCTGAGATAGCAAGGCGTCGTTTTACAGCATCCACGGCGCGGCCAACAGGCATCTGTCGTCCAGTGTACAGCTGCAACGACGAGCCAACAGATTCTCAATGGACGGCGGCGATGACAGCGCCACCCAGCGGTCCTCGCCCAAACTAAAACTACAGGTCAGCTTCACTCTGTAGATTATCTGCATGTGTGTGTGTGTTATATATAACTTTGACGTGTCAATATATAGTTGAATTTCGTGCTGTAGTGGTAACACACCCGCCTCACAAGCGGGAGGTCCGTGGTTCGAAACCCGGCAGAGGAGAAGTTAGTTGGCGAATTGTATAATCTGACAGCTCCTGTCCACCCAGCAGTAAATGATGGTACCAGATATCAGTCATGTGTTGTGTCATGCATTCTGGGGAGGTGGCCCTCTCTAATACGTCTTCCGTTCTTCGTGTGTTCTTAAGCTTCGGCTTATTCCCGTGTAGCAGCTGTCACTTGAGGCCTTCAACCTTTAACCCCTGGTCTGTCTGTGTGTGTGTGTGTGTGTGTGTGTGTCAGAGCGTGATGGTGACGGTGGCTGGCGGTGTTAGTACGGGAGATAAACACGAGGGGGCGCTGCCGTCGCTGCTTCTCGACTGGACAACACAGCAGCAACAACAAGTACACGTGGTCGGCACGTGTCAGCAACTGGAGAAACGATACCTGCGTCTCACCTCGGTGTGTGTCTGTCTGTGTGTGTGTGTGTGTGTCTGTGTGTCTGTCTCTGTGTGTGTGTGTCTGTCTCTGTGTGTGTGTGTGTGTGTGTGTGTGTGTGTGTATGTCTCTGTGTGTGTGTGTGTATGTCTCTGTGTGTGTGTGTATGTGTGTGTGTGTGTGTGTGTGTGTGTGTGTGTGTGTGTCTCTGTGTGTGTGTGTGTGTGTGTGTGTCTGTCTGTGTGTGTGTGTGTGTGTGTGTGTGTGTGTGTGTGTGTGTGTGTATGTCTCTGTGTGTGTGTGTCTCTGTCTGTGTGTCTGTGTGTGTGTCTGTCTGTCGGTGTGTGTGTGTGTCTGTCTGTCGGTGTGTGTGTGTCTGTCTGTCGGTGTGTGTGTGTCTGTCTGTCGGTGTGTGTGTGTCTGTCTCTGTGTGTGTGTGTGTGTGTGTGTGTGTCGGTATAATTTGTCTTAGTGTTTTGTTCAATGTTGTCGATACATAATACTATAGAATCTATAGTATTATCCAAGGAATAATATTTCAAGGAATAATTTTTCAAGGGATAATTGTTTAATACTGCCCTAAATTTATTGTCCGAGTACTAGATCTTCTACTATACTGATATACCCAAGGGAATTAACGTAATTACATGTGGGTTTGAAGAGTGAAAAACGAAAATTTATTTTTTGGGGGGCCACAAGGACTAAAATTGTGTTGAAGGGGGCCACGGCAAGAAAAAGGTTGAGAAACACTGCTATAATATTATAATAGTTTGCCCTCTGCATGTGATTGCATCATTTCTATTTGGCTATATTGTCAGCATGATGTTGCCGAGGTGGTGTTATTGTTGATGTTGTTGTTATCATTATAGAGAGGCCACCTGGTCATATTCCACAGGCTCTGCTTTTTGTTGGGTTGTTTATGTTGGCGTCTTAGACGGCGGCAGTATGGTGGTGTTGTTTGATGACGTAGTGTAACATGGATCTTTATTGTGTTGTACAATGGTTATTTGATGATTGTGTGTATGTCTGTGTGTGTGTATAAAACATATATAAGAAGACAAAAAACAAAACAACTACGCTAATGTCATTATTATCATTGTGCTGAACATGTTAACTATGTCACACTTGTGTATTATTCACGCCTGTTTTCCTGTCTGCTTTTATCTGCGTCTACGTCTTTTATCTGCGTCTGACTGCTTTATATATCTTGCTTTCTGTCTGTCTGTGTGCCCACGCGTTTGCGTGTGTGTATGTACTGTGTGTGTGTGTGGATGTGTGCTCTGTGTGTTGTGTATGTACTGTGTGTGTGTGTGTGTGTGTGTGTGTGTGTGTGTATGTGTGTGTGTGATCTGTGTGTTGTGTATGTACTGTGTTCTGTGTGTTGTGTGTGTGTTTTTGCTGTGTGGGTTGTGTGTATGTGCATGTGTATGTACTGTGTGTGTTTGTGTATGTGTGCGTGTTTGCTGTGTATGTGTATGTACTGTGTGTGTTTGTGTGTGTGTTTGCTGTGTATGTATGTATGTATGTGTGTGTGTATGTACTGTGTGTGTGTGTGTGTGTGTCGTGTCGTACATGTATGTTGTATGTTGTGTGTTGTGTGTTGGTAGGCTCCTGATGCGGCGTCGGTGCGGCCGGTGGATGTGTTGCATCGCTCACTGCAGCTGGCCAAACACAAGTGGCTCGAGCGACGCGACTACCACGCCACCTGCGATCATCTCAAGAGTATTCGACAAGATCTCACGGTGCGCACACGTCTCTCTCTCTGTCTGTGTCTGTGTGTGTGTCTGTGTCCTTATAACTGTGTGAGTGTTTGTTTGTCTGTCTTTTTATCGTTTGTAATCGTTATTTATACAGAGTACTTGATAACAACCTTTATTAAGTTGCCTTTCGTATAATGTATTTCGTATGTATGTGTGTCTGTCTGCACGGTGTCATGTGTGTGTATGTTTATGTGTATGTTTATGAGTGTTGGTCTGTCTGTTTAGCATTATACATTATACATCGTTATTTATATGAAATGTATAAATAACAACGTGTATCATATGCGTTTTCTATAATCCAGTCTGTATGTGTGTATGTATGTGTGTGTGTGTCTGTCTGGATGCTGTCATGTGTGTGTGTGTGTTGCGAGGGGCAGGTACAGGGAGTTCGCAGCGAGTTCACAGTGCATGTGTACGAGACACACGCGCGCATTGCCCTGGAGAATCGCGACCACACCGAGTTCAACCAGTGCCAGACTCAACTGCAGGCGCTCTACAGCGAGCCGGACACGGGACCGTGTCAACATCGTCGCGAATTCTCCGCCTACCGCATCATCTACTTCATATTCACCGGCGCCCTCATCGGTGCGTGTCAGCTCCACTCCTTCAGTCTTGCTTGTTAACGTGGCGTTTGTTGTGGTTGGCGGCAGTGGTGGAGTTGTGTGTGTATTGGGCAATTATTCGGCTGTTTGCCGTGAACGTTCGCTAATTAGCAGCGTTGTTTCTCTGCGTCTTTTGTTGTGTCAGTGCAGTTCTATCATTTTGCTGAGTCATTTTTCTACCTGCAAGTATCCCAGTGTGTGTGTGTGTGTGTGTCTATTTGTGCGTGTGTGTATGCTTGCGTGTAACTGTTTCTCTGTGTGTGCTTGTGTGTGTGTGTGTGTACATATGTGTATGTGTTTATGTACGTTTTTGTGCGTGTATGCTTGTATATATTTGTGTATATGTATGTGTGGGTATGTGTATTTGTGTATATTCATGTGTGTGTACGTGTGTGTGTGTGTGTATATTTGTGCATATGTATGTGTGTATGTGTATTTGTGTATATGCATGTGTGTGTACGTGTGTGTGTGTGTGTGTGTATTTGTGTATATGTGTGTGTATATATATATTTGTGTATATGTGTACGTGTGCGTGTGTGTATATTTGTGCATATGTATGTGTGTATATGTATGTGTGTGTATGTGTATTTGTGTATATGCATGTGTGTGTACGTGTGTGTGTGTGTGTGTGTATTTGTGTATATGTGTATATGTGTGTGTGTATATATATATTTGTGTATATGTGTACGTGTGCGTGTGTGTATATTTTTGTATATGTATGCTTGTGTATATATTTGTGTGTGTGTGTGTGTGTGTGTATGTGCAGATATCAACACATCACTGGCTTCTCTCAGCGAGGCTGATAAAGAGGACGAGTGCATCTCCCACGCTCTGCAACTTCGTTCTGCCTGGTCCATGAACAACTACGTCAAGTATGCTCTGCTCTCAAACTCTCTCTCCTCCCATACACACACATACACACACACACACACACATGCACGCTCTTTTATATCTACTCATATTATACCACGCACAATATACTGAGTTAGAATAGCACACATACAAGCGGTGTCCTATGAAAGCGCACACAACAAACAAACCAACAAACAAACGGCATTTAGTATTGAGCGTATTGTGTGAAGGCGGAGATCGGTTTCTCCTAAACGTTACGCATTGGTGATTTATTACGCAAGATCAGCAGCGACCATCAAAAACTCACACGATCTTTCGAGGTGGCGACCAAGAAGTAGTAGATTGAAAACTGCATGGCGGCAATCCAGTTTAATCTCGTCTGTTTGAATGAGATTACTTGGAATAAGTGTATCATGTGTGACTGTGTGTGTGTGTGTGTGTGTGTGTGTATGTCATGTGTGTGACTGTTTGTGTGTCATGTGTGTGTATGTCATGTGTGTGTGTGTGTGTGTGTATGTCATGTGTATGTATGTGTGTCATGTGTGTGTATGGCAGGTTTTTCCGGTTGTACGCGAGAGCTCCGAAGATGTGTGGCTACTTGGTCGACTGGTTCATTGACAGTCAGCGCAGAATGGCACTCAAACACATTATCAAGGCGTATGTATGGTTGTGCTCGCCTGTGCTGATTACTGCCTGTATTATTATTATTATTATTAATTACAGGCAAATCCAGTAGCATGGGGGAAGAGTGCAAGTGCACTATTACCACCCTAAGGTGGCCTCTTGTATCCTGGAAGCTAACCAAACTATAGACTAAACTATATACTAGACTATAAACTAAAGCTATAGACAGAAATAGAGAGTTCTTAACGTAACGATTTTAGTCTATGAAGAAAGAATAAAAAATAAAGATGAATCAAATATAATTATCAAATTAAGTATGAATAGAAGTCTATATATACTATTGTAATTTATGAATGATTAATCAATGTCCCAAGTTCAACTTCGAGGTGTGTGTGTGTGTGTGTCTTGTAATATTGTCGTTACATGTGCTATTGCATTATTTTCCGCCCTGGAAAGCATATGAGTATAGTTTGCTCACTTCCTGGGGGGTTAGGTTGAATGCAGTTTTTTTCTAGCGATATATTGTACACGAATCTAGTTGAGCTCAAAATTCACTTGTGTTATTGCATTTTTATCAGTTTGTATTCACGCGTTTTTTGCCTTCCTAAAGCTTATTACAAATTTAGTCATTTCTCTATTATTCTATCCTGCGTGTTATTGTGTGTGATGCGCTCGTGCTTGTCTTAATCAACTATTACAGGTGTTCTGATGGTGCCCAGGTAAGTGCGGCACAAAGCACTGTGGCGCGTGATATTACAGCTTGCGAGCCACCATATTCATATCTTCATATTCAATTAATTCCAGCTACAGTCGAGCCTCTGTCTTCACTACCAAGTTCATTTTGTTCTATGATGCAGAAGTGTTCTTTGTTTTTCACCAAATGTTAGCGATTTTAGTTATTCGTGGCAACACTCATGTGTAGCTCCTCTCCTCTTTGTTTGTCACTGGGTAGCTATGTTGGGTAATTTCGGGGTTGTTTCTAGAGAAAACGAACTGCCCTGGTAGAGACACACGCGGTCTCATCTCGGATAATTGCGATATGCAAATATCCTAGTGAAATACACTTTTTCATTGTTCGCATCCCTGGATTTTTTACAGCTGAAAATACCAATGATTCAGTAAAAGACTTTTATTCAATATTCATTCATACAGCTTAAAGTTCCTTTCTGTCTCCTTCAAGTCTTTTTTCCAGGAAAAATATGATAATGCATAGGTAAAGCATATATTTTATTTAATATTTCACAGAAATCATCGCACCCTTATTGGGATCAGGCTTGTACCCTCGCTTAAGAACTCGTGCCCCAGTTTGTAGACGGTAGGGTTACATGTGTAATAGTGCGCGCGTGCTGGGGAATATTTGTGGCATTCATTCTCGCCGACCTCTCTCACTCTCTCTCTCTCACTCTCACTCTCTCACTCTGTCACACACGGATCAAGCATTGTCGCGTTGTCATCGTCAGTCGAGATATTTCGTGGGGATGACCTGATATGACCTGCATTCTTGCCAACATTATTCGCCACATTGACTTTGATCGTTGTGCCTTTTGTCTGGAACACAATCCGTGTGTGTGTGTGTGTGTGTGTGTGTGTGTTAACCCGGCGTGTGTGTGTGTATGTGCTTGTGCTTCTCTACATGCAGATACCGACCGAGTGTGCCGGTGCAGTATGTGTGTGACATGCTGGCGTGCACTGAAGCGCAGTTGTTGGCTCTGTTGCCGCCTGAAACTGCCTCGCTTGTTTTCACTGATGTCTCGCAGCGAAATATCGATTGTAAATTGAGCGCGGCCGCTACTGCCTCTTGTCTCTAGCTCCTCCCGTCCTCTCACCGACCACAGTGCAGACAGAGTGAGAGAGTAGAAAGATAGGTAGTCAAGAGGGTTAGACAAGATCATCAAGAGGTCATCAAGATCCCAACACGACGACATTTGATGTTGATGTATCAACGTGTCTTCCGTCGGTCGAACTAGCTTACATCAACGTCGTTTGTTGTGCGTGTGTGTGTGTGTGTCAATCAGTTCTTCACCAATCACACCGTTCGTCTCAGCCTGAGTGTGTCCAGTGGATTTGTGACTATGAGTGTGAAAATGTCCTTGTGGTCGTGGCTGTGTGGAGCGCAAGAATGTGTCGTTATTGCTGTTCGTGTTGTAGGTAACGACCACAGTTTGTTCAGACATCTCATTGATCGAGTGTTCATTTGTTCCTGCGGTGATGTTGCCATCAATTGAACGAAGGAATATGATTATCCAGTTGCACACCTGATATATCCAATGATATGTTCATCTTCGTGAAAGCTGAAGAGAAGACAAGATGGACGAGTTTTTTCTAGTGCGCCAGTGTCTGGGCATCGTTCTTCGTTGGTTCGTCTGTAAGCGGGCTGTTTGGTCTGCAGTATTCAACGACGGAATCATCGGATTGATCACACAGGCGACTCAGAAAGCTCTTGTGTTTGTGGTCGGTGCCAGGTTTGGTTCGGCGAGCATGAGGACACTTGGTGAATCGAACTAACGGTCTTCAACCGACGATAAGTGAAATCAGTATTCAACTAAGGATGACAGGATCACAGTTTCACTAAGTGAGGAAGCTCATGGTGCTTGGTGGTTTGTTACACCTTAATAGGAACATCAGCAGCAGCAATCTTCACAAAAAAGAACATCTTTATCTACCTATCTTCATCTTCATGATTTGTACGAAACATCTTCATCTCTTATCATGGTATTCAACGGGCCGACCACCTTCCGTTGCGCTGAATCTCGAAGTCACAACTCGTGAGTGAGCGTTGTCGGCTCAATTTGATCTAGGCGTCTATTATGACATCAATAGCGGACGTTTCACCGCGCTGCCAACTGGACGAACCGCATGTTGTCGTATCTGCAACTACATGAGCCGTCAACTGCGAATTCGCCTTGTTTCCACGCGACTTGTATTCAAGAAGTACTTCGTTTCTTGTTAGACGTTGGTAATTACTGAGCTGGTTCATGAGAAGAAGGAATTTTAACAGCGGGAAGTGGTGTCCCTATAAGATGAGACTTTTCCTCAATCACTGGGTTTCAAAATGAACTGTCAATGTTGTCAAGAATAGAAGTTGGATGTTGGTAGCAACGAATTCGCCGACTATCTAGTGTTTTTTATTTCCACCAAGACTGCCCGATCACATGTAGTACTGAATTGGAGACGTATTTTTCACAGTATATGCGGACACGTCACCACATACCACCTCTTCACTGCATCAATGATCCGCGGTCTAGTCCATGTACAGAAACTGACGTATTATTCGGGGGGAAATCAAGTCTTGAATGCGACCTGCCTTGTGCTCATAGAAAGCAGTAAATGTCGGGTAACTTCACCAACCGATATCGGAATGGAACCACTTCGACGCTGTTTGGAGGAATTGTTGAATCCAGAAGAAAATCTAGGCAGTTTGAAGAAGTGTTTGCCCTGACCAGGAGCTAATTTCATCGACTGTTTTCTTCACCGCAGATCATTATTACTGGGAGTAAATCAAGTCCATGTCTCGAGGAACTGAGCAGATCGAACTGCCGACATCAGCAGATGCTTCACATTCTTGTCTTCGCCATCGTCAGAGGATTGAACACAACACTCGTCCAAGTAACCCCATATGGCTTCGTTCATGCAGTTGACGGCAGTCGCTTGTTGTACGACCCGACTTTGAAAACGATCTGTCCTGGCTTGAGGTATGATATTTTCGAAGACGTTGCAACACGGATGAATCATTTGAGAGAGGAGTAAGAGGACTTTGGAGAGCTAGAGACTAGAGAATGTTACGGCCGTATCCTTGCACTTCGTCCGTCCTCGTCTTGTCTCCAAAATCCTGCTGACTAGGTTCATGATAGCTGCCCCACTCACAGTGCGCACTTTTGCCAGAAAAATATCCCCGGCGAGTGGAAGCGTGGTTGATACGACAAACGGAACTGCACCCGAGCAAGTGTCGGTGTGTATGTGTGTGTGTGTGTGTGTCTGTCTGAATAAGTAGCTTGATTTTCAGATGCAGCGCATTCACTGCTCTGGTTGCATCAAGCACCCACGTCACAGGTAGCTGTCATGGTGGTTGCATGTCCTGCTGTGCAACTGTCCACGTGTGGGTCCTGTTGTGACGCAATCACAACGGCGTTAGGCACCGACAGAATCAAGAAAGAACAACTACAATTTCCCGTGCCATTTTTCCGAGAAAAAAGGTCTTGAAAAAAGACCTGACAATAATTATCTATTTGTGCTTGTATCTAGTTTCCTCTATTCAGTATAGCATGCGTACTCATAAAGTGAACCGCTTGTCCGCTGATGTTAATACAGTGTGGTAAGTTATTATTTGTCAGATGAGATTAATTATTCTGAGTGCGGTCGTGGGGTAATACATGAATGTCGCAGGTTGTTTTCGTGTTGTTTTACTAGATATATACTAGACAAGTAGTTGCGAGCGGGAATGCTGGTACAAGTATGATGTCTTACACGGACGAGAAAGTCTACTATTGTAGTGTTCGTTCCAAGCAGTCCAAATCAGTTAAATGCAGAGGTGAAACCAACATGAAGCATTCAACCGAACAGCAGAATTGTTTGTAATGTGTGTGAGCCAGTTTTATCGAGTTTGAATCATAAAGATGAAGTGTGTATTCTAGGAATGTGCTTCTGTGAATTTGATTAAAACTACTGTGTCGATTTCGTCGCGTCTATTTGAGGAAGTGGTAAAAATTGAGTTTATCATTGACCGAGAGTCTATTTCTTGTTCTGATGGGAGTTCAAGGAAACGTAAACCAGGTTTTGCGTCAGTTGTTAGAGAGAAATATGTCGTGAATGCGAACAGAAAGATCGGGAAATCGTCACTCATTTTGCTTGTCGGTAATTGTCCGTTAATCAAACACAAGTGCAATGTAATGTCACTTGTCCATACAGCTGTGATTAAGTGCTCCAACACACTGGGGCTCTCACAATGTTCTTGTCACACTGTCGTGTTCAGAGTGACTGTTAATACTCGTACACCTCTGACAGCCATGCAACCAGGTGAGCGCTATCTGATCTGCATGTAGTCTGATTGTCGTGACCTACGCAATCTCATTTCCGCATAAATGTTGAAAATCCGTGAGTTGTGACGATGAAAATTGACGAAACTCTTTTTCTGTACACTAAAACGAAAGTAAAATCATTAGAATTGGGAATTTGTCAAGTATGGTATGATTAACACAGCAGCTCTAATATTGTGTTCCTCCGAACATTTTGTCAATGGTTATTGATCGCAGCGACCCGCGAGGTTGTAGGCGCTCTGAATCCGGGAGTAACATCACGAGAGGACCTGGTTCTGGTTGAAACCAGCGAGGAGAACCCGGGCGTTGTCACACTGACTCTCAATAGACCCGCCGCCAAAAACGCTCTCTCCCGTCAACTGATGATACAGCTGAGCAACGCACTCGACGACTTACAGAGTCGATGTGATGTGAGCGTGGTGGTGCTTACGGGACATAAGAACTTTTTCTCGGCAGGCAAGTAGGTGTCACATACCACCGCTCGGACTTAACTCACACACTTCTTCATTCAGCAAGTTTTGTTTCAACTAATAATCTACCATGCTTTCCATTCATGACGAAACTCTATGTTCCACCGGGGTTTCAAATTAGGAAAAATTATGTCCCGTGAGCAAGAACAATTGGAAACAGATTTTGATAAAATCAGTCGGTGGAATATGACGATTGTGAGTTAGTGAAAGTTCTTCTCTTTGTTGTGCACGTGTTCGTCGTGGTTCAGGGGCAGATATCGGAGAACTGAACGATGTGATGCACGATCCGAACAAGTGTGAACGCTATCTGTCCCTCTGGGACTGTGTGACTCGCTTCTCCAAGCCGATCATTTGCGCCGTGTCGGGATATGCTGTCAGTGCTCGCAACTTCAACTACACACACACACACTGACACTGACACCCAACTTCCTGACCACGCAGGATCATCATTGCCTGGCAAGATTCATATCTTCCACCCAGTACAAAATCTGACAAAATCACAGAGCTGACTGTATGAATGAAACAACCCATGAACGTATTACCGTTTCTTTTATCGTTCATCACTCTTTCCTCATTGCTCAACAACTACACCACACAGCCGAATTCTGCACGATTTTTCAGCCTCCTTCCAACACAACGACATTTATTTCTCGCTGGACCTTAATGCCCCGACAGATCGGCGGAGGGTTCGAGTTGGCGTTGATGTGCGACTTGATATTGTGCAGCGAACGCTCCGTGTTCTCTCTGCCCGAAATCCGCTTGGGATTGTTTCCAGGAGCCGGTGAGTGGTCCTATATCCACGCTGGCGCCTCAAATTCTCCTCTGATGTACTACAGTCTCGTTATCTCTCGAATGATACAAAATCATGTACGGGATCCGCTCGCGACACGCAGATCACCAAAACTGTAGAAGCACATACTAGCACCATTCATGCTGTTGCTAGTATTCTATCAGGCATTGTATATGCGTGTGTATGTCATTTGAAGGAGGGACACAGCGGTTGACTCGCTGCGTGGGCAAATACCGTGCCTTGTCTATGATGCTGACCGCAGAGCAAATATCCGCCGACAAGGCGATGCAGATGGGTAAACTTCACATTTTTCTGCTTTCTGCTTACCGATCCCAGCTGATGTTGGTCACAGTTCTCATTCATTACGCTCCGGCAGTGTGTCGTGTCACTATGGCCGATCATACTAAGGCATACAAGGGGAGTTTAGGGTGACCATACGTTTTCCCCGTACATACTCTCTTTTTGGGGGATATCCGGGTTCTTTTTGTTATATTCTTCCAATGTCCGGGTTTTTGTATAGTTGAGAAGTTAAATTTGATATATCCCCACCGTAAGTGTATAATTTTTAGTCCTTGTCTAGAAAAATACGTCAATTGAGACATTTTGTCCCAAAAAAGTCTATTTTTCACGCGCACACAAATATGTCCCCTGTAATATGATTGGCCACCCTATCCCAGTTAGACCATCAACGTGTTGTGTATCGGCTGCAACAGGCATAGTCAGTCGAGTTTGTCCTGAACACCGTCTTCTGCCCGATGCCATGCAATTAGCGTCTTCTCTGGCGCAAAAGTCGCGGGCAGCCACGGCGCACATCAAACAGCTCGTCAACCATGGTACCCACGAGTATTCGCACGATGTTTTCATATACGCTTCATGTAATGTAGTGCAACTACTCGATCCAGTAATCACACGGAACAATTATCGCAGTGGTTCTCAACCTTTCTAAGTGTCCGCATTCCCTTTCAAAACAGCAGTCACTTCTCGCACCCCCTGAATTCTTGATAAAATATATATACGAAAATATCAAACTTCAAACGACTTAATAACAAAACTTGTTTTCCAATATTCATTCATACAACTTCTTTTAAGAGGATTAAGAGGCAAAACTACGTTTTTGAGGAAAAATTAATGCATATGTTAAACATATAATTTCTTTTAAGAAAAAATTACATTAATCCCCGCACTCCCGGTTAAGAAGCCCTGAATTAGATGCTCCCGTCTACATGTACATCTACGTCTACATGCCTGGTGGCGCCAAGGGGGGGATGAAGCCCCCCTAAAATCTTGACCATGAACATTTCGAGCGTAGTTCCTCCAAGGCTTCGCCAGGTCCCCATATCTTCTTCCTTAGCTCCCAATCAGCTCCCCATCCTGGTAAAAATCCTGGCGCCATCCACCGATAAGGAAGCAAGTTTGTGTGTGTGACACAAACTGTGTGTGTGTGTGCGTGTGTGTGTGTGTGTGTGTGTGCACCCAGCATGTGAGAACGGGTGCATGTCGAGTGGGTTGCGGCTGGAGAGGAGTCTGTTCTGCTCTCTGCTGACCCACTCGACCGATGTGCAGCAAAATATCACCAACTTCCTACAGCAACGACAACAACACCGAGAATAACACGATATCACTCTGTCAGCTAAACCAGTGGTCCCCAACCCCCGGGCCGAGGACCGGTACCGGTCCGTGGGTCGTTTGGTGCCGGGCCGCACAGAAATAATAAATGACTTACATTGCTTCCGTTTTATTGATTTCGGAATCTGAACGATGTTTTATTTTGAAAAATTACCCGATTCTGAAGAGGACCCGAAGAGGACGCTGTTGAAGCAAACGGGTAGAGTGAATTTGTGTTTATCATTAGCGTTATATTTAGAAAATACAACAGTTTTCATGCAGGTCATATCATGTTATTTTGTTGTATTTATGCGCCACACCTCAAAGGCCGGTCCCTGAAAATATTGTCTGACATTAAACCGGTCCGTGGCGCAAAAAAGGTTGGGGACCGCTGAGCTAAACCAACCCTGTTTGTGTGTGTGTTGGTTAGCAGGAAACATGCTTCATTGCATGACATGACTGCTCGTGTATATCTGTGTTTCTCAACGTGGGTCATGGAAATCTTTTTTAGGGGCCATCAAACGAAATTTCTAAAATGGGGGCCACCATGTGTTCTCACGGACCGCAAAAAAAATATTTTGAAACAATTTAATTATTTGGAGAAGTCGTGTCGCGACGATCCATGTGTGTATATGCGGCCACAGGGACTTCTAGGAGGGCCTAGGACTGTTTCTGGGCGCCACAGGGACTTGCGTTATGTTGAAGGGGGCAGAGCCGTTGCGAGGAATTATGGGGCCTCCCGAAGGCAACACTTGGGGCCCCCATTATAAATAAATCTCCAAATAATGAATGTATTTATCAGACATAATCACATAATACGTGAAGCAACGGGGCCCCCGGCCGGGGGGTACGGGGGGCGCTTGCTACGGCTCTGGAAGGGTGTCATAGCAAGAAAAAGGTTGATAACCACTGATGTATATGACTGCAATGACGAAGTTTATCATTGTTTTGTTTGCAAGGAGTATGTTGGCAGCTGAAAACATGCTGGAAGATACGCGTGTATTGATCAAGCGCTTGTCGATATAAAGTCACAGTTGCTTACAGCGCTGCAAGACAGGACCTAGTCAACCATCATTCCAGTCTGCCCAAACAGTGAACGTCTGGTGTGAAAAGTTTGAAAACCACCGACACACTACAGATATCTAGGAGGTTTCAGTGTGGTCAAAACCTAGTCAGATTATAATCCCGAGAATCCAGCAAATGAAATTCTCGCCTTTGTTACATCATGATCCCACCACTAAATACGTGATACAAATGCTTTATCTAATCGTTTGGACACTGAGCTGACAACTAGAGGTCTGTGGATCAAACGTCACTGTTAGTCGTACAGGAACCTCGCGACATCACTGTACACCACGCTCCCAGTGCTCCCAGACTGTGGATATGAGACCAGAGCAATACCTCAACGCATTGAGACAAACACAGAACACAAGTGTCATTCCACGTTGAACATCTGCTTGCACTCGTTTAAGCGCTGGAAATAGGGTGTCTGCGTGACCTGCGTGTTGCCAACACAACCCGACGGCCCGGCACGATGAATCATGGCTAGATCGGTGCAACTAACACGTCCATCTCCGTCGCAATCGCGCTGGTAGCGACGCATGTAGCCGCGCACCACGCGCACCGCACACGCCGCACTGCAAGCACATTGCTCATAGTCACTGGACTCGTTGACGGCGGCGCTTCCGTCCTGGAAATACTCGGGCGACATGCGGAACGGGCCGCAGAATCCTCCGCTGCAGCCAGCCTCTCCGTCACAGCCCACTGTCGATGCCTCGCACAAACATCCCATGCAAAACTTGTTGTCCAACAGCGCGTCAATCTCGGTTGACGCACCGGCGGACGCCGCATACGTCAACTTGACGCGTCCGTCATGCGTCAACGCAACCATCAAAATCAACAAGACAAATCTGACTGGTCCCAGCGACATGACAGACCACTGGCACTCACACGACGTGCGTGTGCAGAATGACTCCCTCACTGCACAACACACACACCTACACTGACACACACACACACACATACGGAGCAACTAGGACCAACATCAGCGGAGTAATTTGCCAACTCAACAAACTGTGCATTATATAGTCACTTATGCGTGTATTTCCGCTAGTTGAAGATTAACTGTCCAACCAGCATGGGCGCAGGTTCTGGCGGGTATGAGGGGGGGGGGGGGGTATATGTACCCCCGACAAATTGGCTGAGGGTATGAATATGCAATTACATCCTCCGAGAATTCTGCTGAGTTCAGTTCATTGGGTGTATATTATCATCAAAATCAGCATAGCAAAAAATAATACACGAAAATATGAAAATTATAAATATGTGCAAAATTATAATTTACGCAATATAATTTTCATTGAGATATGTGTGTTGTAATTGAATAGGCCGAAAATAATTGAGGATCTCATGTAATTGACCAACTGAGTCAATTTTGAACACTAATGCATGATGGCTGTCATCCCCCCCTTGCCGAGCCTCGACACAAATCCACACGCCGCTGCGAACCAGCCACAAGAGCAAGGTCAATGTGGCTTTTTTATGGCCGCCCAGTTGGTTGTTTATTGCTGAACAGAACCACTTCTTCCATCATCGCGACAAACACCGCATTTCCGCACACGAACACACACACACACATAAGTTTATTTGTTTGCGGTCGATAGTAGGCGAGACCGCATGGTGAAAAGTGTACGTGTGGTGACAAGACAACGCTAGCGATGAAACATACACACACACACACAATACAATACAAAAACATTCATGCCCGCAAAACAGCATATCTGTAGCGCATTCTAGAATAATTTCACTGTCGTCAAGCGTCCGTAACAGATACAAAACAGATCACACACACACACACACACACACACACGCACGCACAGAACGATGAAATGGCAAAGCACAATAATATGTAATACCACCCAGTGAAATGTGAAATGGCATTTTGCAAACGCGTCGGTGCACAAATAATCGACCAATGCACGAATTCGGCAATAAACGCGTATGAATGTGAACCAATCAACACACCCACATACATACATACACAGACAGACACATACACAGTACGGCTCCATGGAAACAATGATCTCACGACGAGCAATATGACAATATCGACGATGTGTGCAGTAGTAGCTAGTGCACTAGACGAAGCCGTCATCGGGCTTGTGCGCACGTGACGCGCTTGCACCGCTGTCCCCTGTACTGGCCGAGTGTCGGGGGGACGCCAGTGGGGATGACATGGTGGGCGCGGGGGAGTTGAGCGGTCCCAGCGGCGAGGTGAGACTCATGGCGCGCTCCAGTTCGGCCCACGGGTTCTCGGTGGCGAAATGCACGAGCGAGTCATCCTGAGCGCCGCCGCCACGCGCCGGCCAACTTCTCCTGGCGACTGGCGACGGCGTGAAACCGCCGCCGAAACTGCGCTCGCCCGCCGACGAGGACGGCGACCAATCAGAACGCGACTTGCGACCACCGCGAGCGCCACCATAGGGCGAGTTATTGAAACGACCGCCGCCGCCGTGGTGATGGTATGGTGATGGAGACGGTGACATGTGTCGGTACCTGTGCGTTTGTATATTAGAACGGTGCATTATCTAGTGCAGTGGTTCTCAAACTTTTTTCTCACTGATTCCCCGCACTTCTTAATAAGTCATCTCTTCATTTCCCCCACAACAGCGCTGATAAACTCAATAAATTCAGTTGTTACATCAAAGTAAATGTCAATAGGTCATTAGAAGCAATAATAAACGACTTTCAATTGATAAAAACACACACATAGTTGTCCTGTTCTGTCCGACCTTTAGCTTACCACTTGACAACTCTTCCATTCCCATAACCAGTGGGGAATTTCCCACAAACAGGTCAACCACTGATCTAGTCAGAGCGATGTGAAAGTGAGTTTCGTATTCGCGTGCGTATGCATGTTGATGTGTGCTTGCGCGCGATGGTGGTGAGAAGCCAGTGCATGAGATAGGAGTTCGGTGTGTGTGGAAGAAATGATGTTTCTTTTCTGAGCGTTGACGTACTAAACACAGGTGAAACTTTGTGCTGCCATTGTCTGAATTTACTACAGTACCTCGGCGCATGCAGCGGAGTGCCCATGTACGGCGAGCCTGCTCCTCTGTAGCCGCCGCTGCTGTCCATTACTAGCTGGCACGGAGGTGTTACGAGTGTTCACGAGCTAGCAAGCAAGCGCAGCCAACTTGTGACAGTGCAGCCGACTTGTGACAGTGCAGCCGACTTGTGACAGTGCGCTGACACCGCTCAAAACACGCAAAAACTCCGCTGTGACCGCTGTGAAACATACAACAACATATCATGACATACGCATACGAATACAGTGAGCACCTACTGCTAAACATACGCATACAGTGAGCACCGGGGAGAAATTGTAGAGAATTGATACAGTTGTCCTCGGTCAGATGCAATAGAAACATTCAAAACACAAGATATCCCCGAGTAAGGCACGCAGTAAAGTATAACAAACACTAATTTAATTGAGAAAGAAAAACCACCCAAAATCTATGCATATCCATTTTAACCAAGAGCGAAAAACATGATTTAAAGAAAATGTTCTATGAATAATGTTCTATGAATTGTTCTAATGTTCTTAATATTCTGAACTATGTTCGGTCGAAAACGGTGGTTAAAAACCACAAGCACTCAGCAAACATAACCACTGATATATGAGTCCATACTAGCATGAAAAAACCATAATATTTGTAAATAAAACAATGTCAACAACAATTCCAACAATAAGCAAGTATCTAAAATATCAAATCACAGACGCGCAATACAAATCAACCGAGTTCGATTCTAAAGCGCAGTGGTCGTCCTCTATTTATGTCATCAAGAGTCATTCCAAATTTAGCAGAAACGAGTTAAAAAGATACCTTTAACATGAATATTACGAAATATAAGCAGTGTACCAAAATCATATGTAAAATTCATGGATGATTCGATATGCAGTGTATATTTGAAAGTTCTCGTAAGTTGAAACGAATGTGTGTGTGTGTGTGTGTGTGTGTGTGTGTGTGTGTGTGTGTGTGTGTGTGAGAGAGACAGCTGATTTCCGATCAGCACTTAGTTGAGTCATCTCGATGCGTCTTAATCTCCCCGTGTGATATTGCAGGCGCTTGATATGACCTAGATATTGAAAAAACGCATCTGAAGTCCGACGAATTACATTGTGTGTGTGTGTGTGTGTGTGTGTGTGTGTGTGTGTGTGCTAGTGTGTCGGTATTTGCACTTGTATATAATGTAACTCAAAAACGAATACGCTTATGCGCTTGTGTACATATTAATCCGAATAAAACACATCATCTACAATGTAAATATGTTACTAAAAATATATAATGGCTGGTAAATTTCAAATGTATAAATATATCTAGAAAAATAAATCGTGTGTGTGTGTGTGTGTGTGTCACCAACGGTACATTGGTGTATATTGGTGTACGTGTCTGTGTGTTGAACATGCATGCATTGCAGCAAGCGTTTGCAAAGCTCAGCAGCGTTTGCAAATGCACAGTGGCGTGTAGAGTGCGTAGCAAAATTGAGTGTTTACATCGTCGTGTATGTGCGTGTTCCAGAAGCGTTTTTCGAGCGTGTATGTGTAGCTTACCAATATTGTAATTATAATTAACATTGCTTTTTCTATCAGTGTTTGTTTTCACCTTCAATCTGCGCCATTCAGTTGAGCGATTGCTAGAAACTTCCATGCGAGAATGCACCATTCGTAAATGATATTATTTCTATGTGTGTTTGTTTTTCACATTGATTGTAAACATCACGTCATTCAATCGAATAATCGCTCGAAACTTCCCAGCGAAAGTGCCATCGCGTCATTTCTGCTAATTGTACTTGAGAAATTGAGCAAAAGCTGTACACATACACACACATCAGAATGGAATGAGTAGAAACGGGTATATTTACGCTTGCATTCTGCTGCATAATGTGTGTGTGTGTGTTTGTGTGTTCGTCCATGTGTGTGTATCTTTTGCGGGTGTGTGGGTGTGTGTGTGCATTTGTGGGTGATTCTGTGTGCGTAAATCAAAATAAATGTATGTTGTTAGACTGTATAAGAACGCTCACACACTATATATAACAGTACAGTATATATCGTACGTTCTCAAGCCGTTTCATCTTGCTAATTGATTTTAATAATACTAATATCAATTATTATTTTAAACAATTATGTATAATTATGTTTATCTTAATAAATACTATTATTAATATTAGTTGACATACACAATTGTCATATTTGTTCCAATGCAAATACTAAAACCGGATAAATTTGGACATAGCATGCATGAGGGTGCATAGCGGTATTTTGCACGAGTTTGTGTTTTTTCAAGTGAATGGTTTGCGCAGAAAGACCAGTGCTACATCGCTCCAACAATCAGTCAAAATATCAAATTTTCAATTCAGCCGCACAATTTGACATTTTCGTTTACGTTGTAAATTTTTTTGCGGATTTTCAAACAAGAATTAAAGGATTGGCGCAAGGAATTAAATTGACGTAATTCTGTCGGGAAGTGGAATTACGTTTGCTGTGAAATAAGTAATTGCTACCAAGCAGTGCCTGCTGATTCACCAGCCGTAGAAACTCTGCAATTCAAACTCGCCTCATAGCTCATCCGCTCGCGCCAGCGTGGCCTGATGCGACGTCACTAAGCCACGCCCACTGCGCAAGACGGTGGTCTCATATGCATGCGAGGCGCACGTGCGTGCAACAGCCAATCAGCGGTCGCCGTTTGCAACGTGTCCACACACACACACGCGCACACACACATACACAGTGGCAAAAAGCACGCGCTGTGTGGACATTGTATCTTCTGCAGTTTTGGCGTGAGGTGGTCTCTCCGCGCGTGCGTCTTTGGTACAAGCGTTCTTACAGTAACTACGCGTTTATAGTACGGTATATCGGTGGCTGCGCACTGTGTTTGTGTGCGTTCATCGGCTGGGCGCTTGGAGTTCGACTATAAAAGCTCGCTGCGTCTGTGTGTCGTGCGAGTTTGTGTCTGTGTGCGTGCGTTGTGAGAGTGACGCGTGTATGCGCGACACCGCTGTGTCTTTTCTGACTGACTCTCCTGATCTACCTGCCACCAATGACTGCTGACGCTACCGCAGTTCACGAGCGATCCCACTGCTCCTCGTCGCTTCATCGGGACGCCTCGCAGCCACGTGAGCCAATGAAGCAGCTGCCCCGGCGCGAGGCCAAGTGCGCCCCTCGTCGTCACCGCATTGTCTGGTTCAACGTGTATTACTACGTGTTGCTGCACAGCCTGGCTCTGATCGGCCTGGTTCTGGTGTTCACGAGGGCCAGCCTGCTAACCTCGTTGAGTGCCGTACTGTGGTACATCGCCAGCGGTATCGGGGTGACGGCTGGAGGACATAGGTTATGGGCGCACCGAGCTTACCGCGCCACGCTGCCTCTGCGCACCCTGCTCATGCTAATGTTCTCGATGGCCGGCGAAAATGACATATTCGAGTGGGCGCGCGATCATCGTGTGCATCACCGTTTCTCCGAGACCGAAGCCGACCCGCACAACGCCAACCGCGGCTTTTTCTTCGCGCACATGGGTTGGCTGTTGGTGCGCAAGCAGCCTGAGGTCATCGCCGAAGGTCGCAAAATGGACATGACCGATCTTCTGCAGGACCCGTTGGTTTGCTTCAACCGGCGTTTCTACCTGCCGATCATGCTGCTGATGAACTTGGCCGTGCCGACCTACACTGCCGTGTGGTTGTGGGGCGAACAGTGGCCTGTCGCTCTGCTGGTCTGCGGAGTGCTCAAATACGTCGTGACTCTTCACTGCACGTGGGCGGTGAACAGCGCAGCACACATGTGGGGCTGGCGTCCCTACGACCACTCGATCAATCCGTCGGAGAACAGGACTGTGGCCGTGCTGGCAGTGGGCGAGGGCTGGCACAACTACCACCACGTCTTTCCCTGGGACTACAAGGCGGCCGAGCTTCCAGGCAGTGCCATGAACATCACCACGCTGTTCATCGACTTTTTCGCTCTCTTCGGCTGGGCCTACGATCTCAAGATCGTCTCGCAGGATGTGATAGATCGACGAGCAGAACGGATGGGTGATGGCTCGCACGAGATTTCTGCTTCCAGTTGATGCTGCAATCTGAATTGGTGCCAGCTGTTGCAAGAATTCTCGCTACAGTGTTCCACACGGTTGATTCCTGGAGATTCTGGTCTTCAGTCGCTTCTACCTGCCAGGCATCGCATCATTTGGCATCGCAATATCGACACTCACACACTCAGTCACAGACACGTTCATTGGTGTTTTTCGTGTGTTGCATCTTGAATGCCTCGTTTATGTTGATGTGTTTGGTACAAAGTTCTTGTTATTTCGGCGACGAGCTCTCATTGACATTCAGACGGTGTTTGTGTTGGTCGGATGCGAACACACACACACACACAGTATGTGTTTTGCTTTGTGCCTCTCTTGTGATAAATAAATGTGCACTGCGTCCTTTGTGTTTGTGTTCTGCGCACGTGCGAACTTAACGAAAAGTTGGTGTTTTAGTTGTGTTCAACTTGATTTCAGTTGTACTGCGAATGCCTTTGAAGGAAAATCCTCAATTCTATCGGGCTCATTGGAAACGACAGGATTTGCGCAGATCAGGAGTCGGGGAACAAACTGGTATTCCACTACAAATATATAAGCATCGTTGACGCATTCGATCTTCTATCATAAACTTCACAAGTAGAATACATCAGATCAGATGCCTAGTACGAGAAAAAAGTTGACTTGTAACGGAGGAATTCTGCGTTTTTCCTTCAACTCTTTCACATTGGCATGCACAAGACACACACACACACACACACACACACACACACACACAAATACGTGATCAGATGTACGAACTCAGGTGCCTGTGTGGAGCCTTATTGCAGGAGCATTTCTAGCAGATGGAGTGGAATATTTGTGCAGGGGCGTCGCAACTGAAGAAGCACCAGCTTTGATGCATGATGCAATTGCAAGGTTGCTGTTTTCCATCGAATATACACCTGTGTGTGTGTGTGTGTGTGTGTGTTTGCATGTATGTGTGTGTGTGTAAATATAGTATTGTTCTTGCTTTTTGCAGCACACCAAATGCATACTGCACGCAAATCGTTTACCAAGAGCCATGCACACTTGCCGCACACCACAAGTCTCTCTCACATTCACTCTTTCTCTCACACACACGCTCTCTCCCTTTATATATCTCTGTATTCATGTGCATGTGTGTGTGTATGTGTGTGTGTGTGTAAGTGCACGTTTTTGTGTTGTGCTGGTGACGTGGGAGATGAAAGCATGCCCTCGGGCCATGCAACCTCGGTCAATGACAAGGTCGCGAGGTGGATTGGCGACCTGGATCCGTCCAACAGATGACTGTTTGTCTCGCGCACACAGACAGTATAATATCAATATCCTAACTCTATAAAAGACCCAATATGTACCGCGTTCTTCCTACTCCCATAGAGTGCCGAAAATCACGCACAAATATACATTAACCCAACAAAAAGGAGATACACCTAAATCTTGAAATCAGCCGAAGTTTTGTGTAAATAAATTTATCACCGAGCTGAATTCGAAATCGATTAGATCCATTGGTGCTTGGCACAAAGTCTTGTCCTATACATAAACCTGTTTACAATAAAGATTGCTCACAAGTCACAACGTAGGAATACTATTTGAATATTTATCGATTCACGCACAAATGACTTCATGTGGGTACGTAACACACACACACACACACACACACACACACACACACACACATACACACACACACACATACACACACACACACACACACACACACACACACACACACACACACACACACACATACACAGACATACACAGCGGTCTAAACTGGTTCATTTGTTATTTTCGTGTCGAGGACTAATGTTTATTTGAAACTAATTTTCGATGAAGGTTCGACGAGCCGAAGATGTTTATCTCGATAAGAGATCATGTTTGGTCAAGCCACCGATGAGTAGTAGCCAACGCCACACAGAGAACCAGATCATATGAAATCATTTTGATAAGCGAACAGATTCTGTTTTTTATCAGGTACATAGATCTCTTATTAACGTTGTGGTTTTTATGAGGCAATTCACATCACATCGCATTATAGACACGGAACAAGAACATGTTAAAATATTTAAAATATAACTGGATTAAAACATAAATCATATGAAATTGTAGATGAGATTGGACTAAAAAATGAGGTAGATTAGGTAAAAACAAGCAAAACAAGATGGGTTAGTAGAAAATCAAGTTATTGTGGATAAACGGAATGATTTTTTTGGGAAACAAAATTAACACGCACAGCTGATTTTTTCTTCTTTCTTTTTCCTTTCTTGATTTATATTTCCTTGAAAAAGCAACGATTTAAAATGAGAGCACGAATAAACGACATATTGATTGAAAAAATAAATGTTTATACGTAGTGTAGTCGTCTGACTCGCATGTTCTGATCTATTCTGTCCCACAGGTAGATGGAGCCTGAATTCCTGAATTATAATTGATTAATCTAGTTGATGTCGGACACACACACACACACACACACACATATGTCATATATACTCAGCAGCAACAGGACTTGTTTGGTATCTGCGCTACCACTATTCTGACAACCAGGTCATGATCAATGAACAGGAACATTATCGTAACATACACACACACACACACCCAGACACAAATACACAAATTGTAAGCCACCAGGAACGGTATGGACATAGATGGACAGTTCCATCCATTTCTCTCCTTTTCGTCCTCCACACACACACACTCTCTCTCTCTCTATATCACCTCTCGAATATTCATACACACACATACAAGTATGTGAAGGCAAAGAGCAATACACTTGGAAGTAATTGAATGAATACTAAAAATAACGAAGACACGTCATGTTTGTATTGTTTGGTATGCATTATTGCACACACAAACATTTTATAGAAATGTAAACAAAGTCTTGTCCGGTTCCAGAATATGTATTCAAAGACAGGCGCGCGTGGGACAGCGATGTCTCACGCGCGCCTACAAGACCACACCACTCGTAAGCACGCCTTAAGACCGACTCTCCATTTCCCCTAGTTACAGTCACCAACAAAGTTAAGCACACACGCACACATACACACACACACGCATCTCCCTGGGCGGAAGAATAAGTGAGCGTTCAGGGGAGCCGCGAGAGACTGGCTTCGGCAGAGAATAAGCCTGGCCGTCATTCGTGGCAACGCCGCCTCCATTGTATTATAGTGTTGTTGATATGTGTACACGTTTGTAAATATATTTGTTTGTGTAAAAAAATACACACGCACACACATACACACACGTGCACACCATCTGCCTGTACAACCCGTGCTGCGCATACAGACACGCACACATTCACAAACAAACATATCTACCGCTCGCGCAAGGACCACAGCAACACAAACACGCACACACTTTCACTCGCCCTAACATACAGACTTGCATACGCAAACACACACACACACACACAGTAATAGCTCAGCAATATACCACAAGAAATACACACACACACATGTAATTTTTTTGTAATTTCAAATGTATTGCCATCATCATCAACAAACATCAGTAACATAGCAGTGGTGAGAGGCATCAATACGTTGAGCCACAGCTCCCTGACGAACGAATATCAAATAAAATTTTCACATGAAACTATGAACAGTAATGGCAAATTTGGCAAAAATACAAAACGAAGACAGGGATTAAACACTCATATATAGCAAGCTCAAGCACATGTGTATGTGTGTGTGTGTATGTGTGTGTGTGTGTATGTATGTGTATGTGTGTGTGTGTGTATGTGTGTGTATGTGTGTGTGTGTGTGTGTGTGTGTGTGTATGTGTGAACATCAAGACATGCACAATTATAATGAATATATACTTAATAAAACTTGGTTAAACTAATAATAATAAGAGCTTGATAATATAATTTGATACAGAAATGCGGCATGACTAAACTGTAGTGGGATAATTGACTAGAAGGTACTGATGTACGGTACACCGTACTTATGTACACCACATAAATCGGTCTTCAAAAACAAAATGAGAAATGTACATGGGCGTACACAGTAATTTTCCATTGGGGGGAACAATGAAAAAGTTGGGTAATGGTGAAATCCTATTGCCACTATAAACCCTAGTGTTGCACTATTTCTTTGATTCTGAGTTCTCTTCTGAGTTCCGCGCTGTGGAGCCGCCTCTGATTCGTCCTCACAGCAGAAATGATATTGTCACGTTGGGGAGGCGGAGATAACATGACTAGAATGTCGCGCCCACCACCAGAGTGATTGCTCGCTCCACATCATAGTCAGCTACCAGCAACATACGCACCACACACGATACTTCCACGTCACGGCCACAAACACCAAGCACGCGACTAACTCTCCCTCTCATCATCTCCCCTGCCTCCTGCTCACTGCCCTGTTGCGACACGGGTGTGACCGCGCGCTCGCAGCCTTCACTAGGAGAATCTTGGTCATCATCATCGTCGTGGTCTAGCCGACATAGCGGCGTGAGTAGTTCTCGAATTTGTTGTTCAGTATACACATGGTCATGCTTGTAATCCACCCTCCACGTGCTGCCTTTGCGACGACCCCTAACCGTCGCTGTTCTGACGCGTGCGTCCCGCAGTACATTACAGACGGACGAGTGGAGGTCGTCCGGCAGTCGAGACAACTCTGACTCCCAGTCGTCCGCCGCATCATAGCGATCCGTCAACTGTTCGGCGTGCGTCGAGATGAAGTCGAGGGCGGCGCGTCTAAGTCTTGGTGCATTACTGGTCTCAGCCGCTAGCAGCACGGCCAGCACACAGCGTTCGCTGAGATGCGGCCGGCGGGACAGACGACGCACACACAGCTCGTGCAGGCGCGGCAGCTGGTAGCAGTCGGACAGCTGCAGCAGCTCGAGTAGCTGGCTGGTGGAGACGGCGGCCGGCAGCTGGTGACAGCAGACGAACTGCAGCATGAGTCGCAGCAGCTCGCGACATCGTGGTGCCGTGTGTCCGGCGCCGTCACCCTGCCGGCTCGCCACACTGCTGACGGCAGACAATCTCACGCGCCGCTCCACACTCTCGCACATGCCACTGTCGATCAGCCGACACAACCAGGGCCAGTTGGCTACAAGCAGTGCCGTCGGAGCCCACAATGACAGGCAGTCCTCGTCAACGGCAGACTGAGACCCTGGATGTTTTGACTCCTGATGGCGATCATGTGGACGTACATTAAGAACATGTTGTGCCGCGTTTTGCCCCGTCTCAACGTCGAAGTTTGAGCGCTGACGATTTGGCTGTTGATATTTTTCATCAGATTCTACTTGATCTTGTCGTTGGTCGTTGGTGTTGATGACAAACTCAATGAAATCAGAGCGACGCCAAGAGAAGCCGCCAACAAAGCTGTGCCGATCGCTCAGAACAGAGTGCATGTTTTCACAGAACACACGACAACACTTGTCCGACAATGAGGAGCACTTCACAAGAGGAGGACGTGTCATGTCACACAGCAGGAGCAACGAATCATCTGCGGCTTCGTCATCGCTTCCACCAACGTCTCCATCACTGTCACTTTCCTCGTCCAAGTCAGCGCTCATGGCAGCACGAACAGGAGAGGTTAGTCCACTGCACATATCACAACCTACCGTCCCACCCTCACAAATGTCCTCCTTCATACACTCCACGCTCGGATGTTCCGAACTTGAGACGTCTGAGATGTCATCCTGATCTTGACGAACGTCTGATGGAGTGGCCGGAGGTCGCAGGAGTTGTCTCACAAGCGCCACCAGTTCTCCGTCGCCGGCATCCACCGCACCAACACTAGCCACCAGCTCGTCCACTTGTCGAACACCTAGAGCACGAGCGACGCGCACCGCCCGAGCCATCCGCGCCGCACTCGACACCAGCAGAAACCGCAGCGCTCGCCGACCAGTGGCCGCATCACACAAGCTCGCCTCCACGTGCTCCAGCCGCACCATCAGCGCCGGCATACTGCGACACAGACGGCCCACGCGACGTGCCGTGTGCAGCGGTTGCGCCGATAATAGCCGCGCGTCGACAAACACGGCGCACTCGGCCGTCTTCGCCGCCAGTCGCTGTAGCCAGGCGGCCGCCGACGACAGCTGCCGTTCACGGCGATGTCGCAGCGCGTCCGTCAAGTGCGTCGGGTCGCGACTGGCCACCGTCTCTTCACTGACACCCGGCAAGCAGTGGAGGACCGAGTTGAACACGGGAATCAGCCACTTGAGGAAGCTGCCGACACCGGCCAACAGCTGCAGCTGGCCATGTCCAGTGATAGCCGACAGCTGCAGCCGGCGATGCGTTGACTGCAACAGGATACGCAGTCGCCGAAGCGTCCACACCAGTCGTCGCCGTATGAACTCACACACGCGACGCTGTTCCACCGCCGATAAACACCGCCATCCACCGTCGCAAAAGCACAGCATACGACACACAAACACACCGCACCGCACGCCACAAGCCGTCACACGCCGCATCGAGTCGACGCTCAATTCCCCGCCTCCGCTGTCGTCGACGTGCAGGCAATCAACGACGGATTGCAGTGAGTTGGTCGCGCCGGTCGCCGCTGCCTCCACGCGTCGCCGCAACGCCGTCAGAGCGCAGTAGCGGTCGCATGCCGCCGCCAGCCGCCGGAACAAGTCCACGTCCACGGGCAGTTGCCGCAAGGCTGTACGGCACGATGCGGCGAGAGATTCGGCCGTATCCGGCGGCACACACTCGCAGTACATGAAGTGAACCAGCAGACGTAGTTGCGGTGCCGTCAAATGCCGCAGCGGCTGCGAGTGCCAGGCCAGCTGAGGCGCGTGCAAGTGCAACACCACGCGATGCACGGCCACGCTAGTTCCACAAGCGGCCACCAGATGGCAGTCTGGCGCTGCTGTGTCGGCGTATAGCAGCTGCCGCAATGAGAAACGTCCGTAAGAAACGCCGGCGGTGCTGTCGCTGTCGTGTGGCTGTGATTGTGTGTGTACGCGACGACAACGCAGCACGGCCCAATCATTCGTGCTGAGAACCAGTTCATTCCGGTTCACCTCGCTCACCTGGTTGTCTCACAAACATACACGTACACACACACACACACACAAACATACACACTCACACAAACACACACACATACACACGTACATACAAGCATACACAACCTCTGTTCCGTGAGTGTACATGGTAACTGTGTGTGTGTGTGTCTGTGTGTATGTGTGTGTGTGTGTGAGTGTGAACTAGTTCTTCACAAACACATGCACTCAATGTGTGTGTGCGTGTGTGTGTATTTGCATATCCTAGTAAGCCTGTGTGTTGTTTTGTTTTTGTTTTTCTCACACAAACAAATATATTCACAAACGTGTACACATATTAACAACACTACAATGAAATGGAGGCGGCGTTGCCACGAATGACGGCCAGGCTTATTCGCTGCCGAAGCCAGGCCGTCTCTCGCGGCTCCCCTGAACGCTCACTTATTATTCCGCCCAGGAGCTTGACGAAGTCGTCCAGGGATGCCCCCATCACGCCGGTGGTCTCGACAGCCAGACGAAATCGTACCGCTGACACAGTTCTGCGTAGCGCCGCCTCTTTCTATCTTCCGCCGCCCGCGCTGCTGCCCCGGGAGTGACCGCACCGTCCAGCAGATGTGTGCCACATGTGTCAGTGTGTGTGTGTGTGTGTGTGTGTGTGTGTGTGTGTGTGTGTGTGTGTGTGTGTGTGTGTGTGTGTGTGTATGTATGCATCTATGTGTGTGTGTGTGTGTGTGTGTGTGGGTCAGTGTGTGTGTGTGTGTGTCAGTGTGTGTATGTATGTCAGTGTGTGTGTCAGTATATGTATGTATAGAGCCGAATATGTCAACAGAGCGGACCCACCTGGAAACGTACACTGTGCCCGAGTACAGAGGACAGGAGCAGAGAGCAGAGCGAGGAGCGACGCCCGCTCTTTCTACGCACATCATACGTGTCGCAGTCGAACAGAGGAACGGAGCAGCTCCCGCCCTCTGCAAAAACACACACACACACAAAAACACACACATATATATAGACGTTGCTATAGCATCATTAACGACAATTTGTTATTGCTTAGATTGTTGTTTTTTGGGTGAATTTTGTGGTTGTGGATTGCACAGCGTGATATATTTTATCTGTATTGATGTTTCATTGTTGACGCTCTTGTTTCTCTTGCGATGTACGGTTTTGATTGTTCGGTGTTCATAGTTGTGTTTGATGCTTTCGTTTAAAGTGTAATAAATCCAAATTTCTACGTGAGTTTATTTATTTTCATCACACACACAGGTTTTATACGAGTAGCATAAATTGTGTTCAACTTTATGTCGGCTAATTATAATAAACTTTCGAGCTTGCAACAGTCCAACATTGTCTGTGTGTGTGTGTGTGTGTGTGTGTGTGTGTGTGTGTGTGTGTGTGTGTGTGTGTGTGTGTGTGTGTGTGTGTGTGTGTGTATATGATAATTGCATTGAGTTTCTATACCAATACATAAAATTACACTAAATTACATTAAAATACATTAAATTACATTAACTTACATTAAAGTGCATTAAATTACGTTAAATTGCATTAAAGTGCATTAAATTACGTTAAACTGCATTAAATTACATTAAATTATATTAAATTACATTAAATTACATTAAATTATATTAAATTACATTAAATTACATTAAATTACATGAAATTACATACAATTACATCAAATTACATGAAATTACATACAATTACGTTAAATTGCATTAAATTACATTACATAATATTACGTTAAATTACATTAAATTACATTACTCACACACCTGGTGTATTCAGCCAGACCACTCGACCAGACGGTCGCAAACACAGGACAACATTATGCAGAACGCTTATGTACCTGATAGGTGAAGTCACCGATACAGCGTCCACAACCTGACACACCAACACACACACGCGGTGGAAGTATTCGTCTGTTGACTTTGTGAGTCAACACACGCAGAAACACAAAACGGGTTATTAAAATGTTTGCTCACTTGCTCTGGATAAACAGATTTCTATTCATAAAATTACAAAAATTCAGTGTGAAATTACCGAAATACAGTGCAAGCGGTCAGAGCAACTTTGTTCTCACTTAATTGTTTCTCCAGTAAGTATTGATATATTGAAATTTGAGGATAGATTTAATGACCGATAGATGTCGCTAGAATATTATTAAATATGATCATCACAAAAAACCACGCTCCTCAGAAGGGATTTTCAGACACGGACTTCATTTTCAACAATTTAAATGACAAACTAAAAATAAACAAGAATTTGTATAGATATGACTGCAATCTATATTTTCCCACAAATAAGATGATGATCGATGAGAAGTGCACATACCAGTTGTATTGAAATATCTATAAGTAGCGTGAAAATAGCGCTCGTCTGCATAAAGGGCACTCCGCGAAATGTAGCGTATCAACCGTTAGGTTGGTAGGGTATGGATATCAAGACATACCCAGTGCGTAATTTTTGCCAAGGGGAGCAGTGGCGCGGTTGTCCATCGTGTAACGCTCCCCCGTATTATGATAATAGAAAACAGTATATTTATAATTGCAATTGCTTGCATTTCATCTTTAATTTTAAATGATAAACGTCTGGCGTTCCAAATGAATCCCGTTGTCGGGCGTTAGAAAATAACCTAATACACTCATGTTCATAGGTTGGTCTCACTTTCCAGGAGGCGAGTATGGACTCATTCGCTAATGCCATTGTCTTCCAGATCAGAAAGTAAACAACACTCTTAAGTTAAAACCATCATTAATCTCCGTGTTGAAAGACTGAGCACATATCAAACAACCAGACAAGTAACTTGAGCGTTATTAATGAAACAAAAAATATCAAGAACATTTTTGATTCTCACATGGAACGATAAGAAAAGATTTCTGAGATATTATCGAAATTCAATTTGATCCAATTAAACATTTTCATTCATCGATTACAATGCCTAAAGTATAATAATTGTGCTACTTGATGCGGCGCAGAATAAACTTGAGCTGCTAGGCGGCTACTCGTTCTGTGATTGGCTGCGGGTATTTACAGTGTGAGTGTATTTTTATTATTCTGCCCATAAGTTGATATAAGTCGTATATCGAAAATAATCCTGTTGTTGGTCACTTGTTAGATTTTCAGCTGATTCAGTTTGTCTGGCACAAAGCAAGGAGATGTGGAGAAAATGTGTTCAATGGTACATTTGTTTGTTTTGCGCTGTTAAAACTGGAGTGTGCATTGCAGTGAGCTGTGTAGCTCCTAAGGACGTATGAAGATATCGACGTGCAAGCTTGCTTGATTGTTAATGTGATTTTGTGCTCAGATGTTTTCTGAAGATAACGGTGGGTCGGATTCACCACCGACACTGCATTATGCCGGCGCCCTGTTGGGCCACGACAGTGACGTGCGCTGTGTGGCTGCCGGTCTTTGCCCCGCCGACTCTGTCATCACAGGTTCTCGCGACAGCAGCGCCCGAGTTTGGACGCGCGGAGGAAAGACGGACGCCTACCGCGAGTACTGCCGCCTCATCGGTCACAACAGCTATGTCGGCTGCGTGTGCGTCGTGCCTCCGTGCGAGGGTCTGCCTGCCGGGCTGATTGTCACGGGCGGGCACGACCAGGCCATTCTGCTGTTTGATCCGTCCAAGTTCGACGCTGCCGCCACAGCAGTTGAAGGCGATACGGTCGTACGTCGAGTACAGCCGACGTTCCGCTTGTCCGGCAGCTGCAGTCACCAGGGCGCCGTTTCTGCCTTGGCTGCCAGCAAGTTCGGTGTGCTGGTGAGTGGCTCATGGGACGGGTCGGCGCGCGTCTGGGTGACTAGTGAGCTGGCGGTGATGGGGGCGACGGCTGACGGTCGATGTCTGCTGCACGACACGCTCGAGGGCCACACGGCGGCCGTGTGGGCGGTGGCTGTTCTGCCGGACTGCGGCGGTGTTACCGCACCGACGGCTAGTTCTCCGTCGCGTGCGTGGGCCGCGCAGTGCCGTATTCTCACTGCCGGCGCCGATCGTTCGATCCGTCTGTGGCAGAACGGTGTGGGTGTGCGATCGTTCTCGGGGCACACGGACTGCGTGCGCGGTCTGGCCCTGTTATCAGCCGGTGAGTTTGTGTCGTGCGCCAACGACGCCACGCTACGTCGCTGGAGTGTGGACGATGCCAGTTGTCAGGCCGTGCTCTACGCTCACACCAACTACGTGTACGGCGTGGCTGTGCTGGCGAACGGTCGTGATCTGGTGTCGTGCGGCGAGGACCGTACAGTGCGCGTGTGGCGAGGTGATACGGCCACTCAGACGGTACGTCTGCCGGCGCGCAGTGTGTGGGGCGTGTGTGTGCTGGACAACGGTGACGTGGCGGCGGCAGACAGTGACGCCACGTGCCGTCTGCTGACTAGCGACACGGCGAGACGTGCCGACGCAGCAACCACGCGGCAGTTCGAGGAGCTGGTGGCTTCAACGCAGCTGGATCGTGCCGATTTGGCCGACTGCCAAGTAGACCAGTTGCCCGGCGTCGAGGCTCTGTCGGTCGACGGCCGGCGAGATGGACAGACCAAGATGGTACGTGAGCAGGACGGTCGCACGGTCACCTGCTATCAGTGGACTCAGCAGCGACAGTGCTGGATACGCGTGGGCGAGGTGGTCGGCGCGGCAGGCGAATCAACCGAGCCTGCCGCCGGTCGAGAGATGTACGACGGACGCATGTATGATTTTGTGTTCTCGGTGGACGTGCAGGAGGGCGCGCCTCCTCTCAAACTGCCGTACAACCGCGGCGAGGACGTGTGGACGGCGGCGCAGGCTTTCATTCACCGTCACAACCTCAGCCAACAGTATCTCGAGCAAGTGGCCAACTTCATCACGACCAACAGCGGTGCAGGAGGAGGCGGAGGAACAACAACACAGCAGAACGGCTTGCCGCAGGGCAGTGGCGACCCGTTCACCGGCCGAGACAGTTATGTATCGGGCAGCGGAGCCGGTGACACTGATGCCGACAGTGCGGTGCGTCATTTTCCACAGCGACAATATGTGCTGTTTGACCGTGCCAATGTTGACGGTCTGCTGTCCAAGCTGCTGCAGTTCAACGCCCAGTGCGGCGGCGATCAACTGCCCGAGCAGCAAATCAGACAGCTGGTGAGTTCACTCAGCGCCGACGCGTCGACGGACGGCAATTCGACGGACGGCAATTCGACGGACGGCAAAGTGACGACTGACAGTGAGCGATGCCGGCATTTTCACAGTTTGGTGCGGTTGATATTGGCATGGCCCACCGAGCTGGTATTTCCGGCGCTGGACTTGCTGCGTCTGGCGGTCGTGCGTCACGCCCGCCTGACGGACGCGCTGGTGAAGACACTGCCGGACGACGTGCAAAATTCCGACGGCGACGACCAACAGGACCAGGAGCGGTCGGCGCTGAGGCGGTTGCTATCTCGCTGTATGGCGCCCGCCGCCGGCGCCGTGTGTCAAATGGTTGCCGTGCGTGTGACTGCCAATGTGGTGGCGTGTGGTGATGCGGCGACTGTGGCGCTATCTGTGTGGCAGTGTCGAGAACAACTGGTGGCCGCAGCTTTGTCTCTGCTCTCTTCCGATCAGCCCGTGCAACGAGGACTTCAGGTGATGTCTCTCTCTCTCTCTCTCTCTCTCTCTCTCTATCTCTCTCTGTGTGTGTGTGTGTGTTTTTGTGTATTTGTATCTTTGTGTGTGTGCGTGTGTGTTTGAGTGTGTTTGTGCGTGCGTGTGTGTTTGTGTGTCTGTTCTGTCTGTATTTGTGTATTTGTGTGTGTGTGTGTGTCGAGTAGGTGTGTACTCAATACGCGCACCCAATCGTTTTAGTTCTTGTTCACGTACACAATTTTTGCGCGGGAATAAATACGCTATGCCCTATGATCTATCAATGCTTGCTAGTGTACAATCCTTGTTGTTTCTCGCCGTTGCCGACAGGTGGCTGTCGCGACGCTGGTGCTCAACCTCATTGTGTACATGAAGCAGCAGCAGCACGCGCTCGTTCCCAGCTGCGAGAGCCTGGCCTCAGGGCGAGCTCACTTGGTAGCGACGGCCGCCACTGTAGTTGAGCGCGTGCTAGATGGAGAGGCGCAGTTTCGTGCCCTGGTAGCGCTGGCCACCGTGGTCGACGGCAATGACGAGGCAGTTCGACTGGCCACCGCTCTCAATTGTGGCGCGGTGGTGGCGCGACTCAGTCACGTGCCCGAGCCACAGCGAGTGGCCCAGTGCGCCCGACAGTTGGCCCAAGTGCTGGCACGAGCCAAATGACCAACACGTTCTCTCCACTGTACCAATATACGCGGATCTTCATATATTTTTGTGCTATGTTGCATTACATGTGTGTGTGTGTTTGTGTTTTTTTGTTACTCTGAAACAATGCTCAATGTTTTATCAGCAAAAATTACACACAATATATAAGGTATATGTGAGGTGGCTGAATTTCACTTGCTTAACGGTCTGAATTCTTAGGTTATTTCTCTATTTATATTGTATTTTAATATAAGTATAAATAATTAATATAAACAAGTTGTATCCGGTTATAATTTTGTGACACTGGGAAAAAATTTAATAGCTTGCGAATATCATTTATAACACAGGAATTGTGAATATATTTTACGTCGAATTTGGTGTGGAGAGAGAAAAAATGATCATTTTTAGAAATGGTAGCAAGTTTTAAGTGCACGGAATCTGTCCGTGTACATATACACACAATTGAGATATGATTACACATTAAATAAAAAAGCGGGTAGATTACATGGAACTCGATTTTATCACAAACAATAATTTAATACACCGACATATGTGGCGCGCTAACTACATCCATGCAGTGTTGTTTTGCTGCGATTGTTGTGTGTGTTATACGTCGAATGTTTTCCTTAGTCGTCAATGTGCTTTTGTAGGGATGTGCATTCCTTAAATAGTTATCCAATGCATTTTAAAATTATGTATTCATGTTTTTAAACATGATATCATTTGTCTTATTGTTGTTGCTGCTAACATCTCGAGTGTGCAATGCTCACTCGTTTGCTGAGGAAGATGACGTTACGTTGGAAGGCGAACAGGATCCTTTGCAAATTGGAAATCGAAATAAGATAACACTGAGCCATGAAAGCGTCAAAGAAAACGTTGGGCATGATGAGGTATTTCTTTTTTGTAGTTTTCAAGTTATCGCTTTGCATTTGTATTGGTTAATTAATTTATTTTTCAACACACATTTGTTTCACAATATTATAAAATGCTTGTCAAGCAAATTTGAAATGAAATAATTCAAGCTGAGTAGCGTGTGCTGTTTAAGTGGGGCTGTCTAACTATCACATATCTCTTGATATAATTTCTAAGTGATATCGTTTGACTTTCATGTCACACATTAATATCGTTTTTACGTTCTCACACTAGCTTAGTCTTTTATCCCGATATTTATTTTGTGGAGCTGTGCGTTATTTGAAGATAACTATTGATGTGAATTTTTTAACCTCGACTTATTCAAACTGTTATTTTTTATAGACCACGCGTTTTGTTTTGCAATTTTACCTTTAGTTATACTGATACTCACATTTTCATTTATTTTATACATGTTTTAATATCAAAATTGATGTTGTCAATCACAATTGTTCTCACGATTGTCGAATGACGTGAGTGCCGTGGTTGTTGGTATTTGAGCTTCATGTATTATGGTTGCACGCCTCAATACACACGACTGATTGTCTCTCTGCTCAATACACACCAGTCTTCGACGGTGATCGACCGCCCCCACGTGGACGGGGCCGGTGGGGAGGGGGATGCAGGGGGAGAGAGTCACGCCGCTCTGCCTCGTCTGCTCATCGTGTCCACTCTTAACGGCAGTGTCTACGTGCTGGACGGTCGCAGCGGCCAAATTAAGCGACGATTGCGGCGCAAGCCGGCCGTGCGCAGTCCCGCCTCTCACGTGTCGCGAGCTCAGTGAGTTTCCATTCCTGTCATGGGTGTGTATCCTGGGGGGCATGAGGTATATCAATACCCATCGATAAATTCACTGAGCGAATATGCAATTATACCCGACCGAGAATTCTGCTGAGTTCAGTTCATTGGCAGTATATTGTCATCAAAATCAGCATAGCTGTAAACAATACAAAACAACTTCTGCCGAACAAAATTAATGTGTATTAAGACAGGCGAGCGTGGGACAGCGACCACACCACTCGTAAGCACGCCTTAAGACCGACTCTCCATTTCCTCTAGTTACAGTCACCAACAAAGTTCAGCACACACACGCACACATACACACACATACACAATCTCACGCATACACACACGTGCACACCATCTGCCTGTACAACCAGTGCTGCGCATACAGACACGCACACATTCATAAACCAACATATCTACCGCTCTCGGAAGGACCACAGCCACACAAACACGCACACACTCTTTCACTCGCCCTAACATACACACTTGCATACACAAACATCATAGCCCAAACACACACACACTAATAGCTCAGCAATATACCACAGTAGCAAGAAGTAACAATACACGACAAATGTGTGTGTGTGCAATTATATGTAACATATTTGCAACATACTTGTTTCCTGTTGCTTATGTAAAGTGTGTATCTCATTCCTTGTGTGTGTGTTTGTGTCGAGCAGGGCGACGTTTTTGCCGGATCCTTCAGACGGCAGCTTGTACATGTTGGACAATCACGGTGGGGGTGATAGTGGGGTGGGCGGGGGCAGTGGGGGTACACTTCATAAACTGCCATTCACAGTGCCCGAGCTGGTGGCCGTATCTCCCTGTCGTACAGCAGACGGAGTCTTGTACACTGGCTCCAAGGTGACCTTCCACACCAGTGGTTCTCAACCTTTCTCTCTCTCTCTCGGATTCCCCACTTCTACTTAATACGAGTCATCTCATCTTCATTTTCCACACAACACAGCGCTGATAAATTCAATTAAATCAGTTGTTAAATCATAAAGTAAATGTGAAGAGACAATAAGAAACAGAAAATAGATGAATTTATATGGATTATAACACACATAGTTGTACTGTTCCGTGTTCCGTGTAGGTTGATGACTCGATGACAGTGGATATATATGTGTGTGTGTGTGTGTGTGTGTGTGTGTAGGTTGATGACTGGATGACAGTGATATGTGTGTATGTGTGTGTGTGTGTGTGTGTGTAGGTTGATGACTGGATGACAGTGGATATGTGTGTGTGTGCGTGTGTGTGTGTGTGTGTGTGAGTGTGTGAGTGTGTGAGTGTGTGTGTGTGTGTGTGTAGGTTGATGACTGGATAACAGTGGATATATATGTGTGTGTGTGTGTGTAGGTTGATGACTGGATGACAGTGATATGTGTGTGTAGGTTGATGACTGGATGACAGTGATATGTGTGTGTGTGTATGTGTGTGTAGGTTGATGACTGGATGACAGTGGATAGCGTGACCGGCTCATTGCTCGATTATTCCGGCCACGACGAACATGGCGCCGCCGACCGTGACAATAACGACGAAGACGCGGCGGCAGCGCCTGATTCTGGCGACAAAACTGGCGCACATCATCACCGCCAGCGCTCAAATAGTGATGGACGTAGTGATGATAGAGACTCGTGTCCCGTCGAGCCGCACAACACGCTCTTTCTGGGTCGCTCAGGTTAGGTGGCATTCACGAGCTTCTCATTATGATATGTGTTGTGGGGCGACAGAAATTTAGTGGACTCCGTGGTGTAGTGGTAGAACACCCGCCTCACAAGCGGGAGGTCCGTGGTTCAAATCCCGGCTGAGCAGAATTTCATTGGGCGAATTCTATAATCCAATAGCCCCTGTCGGTTCTGTGGTGGCAGCGAGCTGCACGGGACACACCTGTGTGTGTTCATAAGCTTCGGCTTCTTCCCGTGTAGCAGCTGTCACTTGAGGCCTTTAACCTTTAACCTGCGCCACCTCGCGACCCTACCAGCACGCCTGTGTGTGTGTCTGTGTGTCATTGTGGGTGTGTGTTATTGGAGCATATGTGTGTGTGTGTGTCCTGCTTGTGCTGTTGTGTCTGTCAGTGTTAATACGGTAGGTCCAAGGCACTCGAGTTGTTAGCTCAAGTGTAGATCCGTGACAACACAAACGTCACAGTGTTTACGAACGAGGCGTGTGTGTTTGTGTTAATCTGGGCGACTCGATCATGCCGCTCTATTCGCGCTACTGAACCACAGAACTACTGCTCCATTCGCCGGCAATTTCTCCCCTTTTTGTGCAGAATTTATTTTGATTTTATGACTTGCTAAACTTATTGAGTAAAATATATACTATAGTGTTAGAAAAAGACCAAAGACGGTCATTTTCAATGACTTTTTAATCTTCTATAACTCCTTAACTATTCAGCCTATTTTGATCGCATTTTCACCGTTTGGTCGCCCGTTTAATATGATTTAATTTGACATGCAACTACGAGAGACTTATTGTATGTGTGTGTGTGTGTGTGTGTGTGTGTGTGTGTTGGCAGAGTACACGGTGACAATGCATGATAGCAAGGCGGGTTCTCAGCGCTGGAACGTGACATACACGCGCTATTCTGCACCAGAATTACCGGTCGACAAGCGTGACACTTTCAGTACGTTACGCCATTCTAGTGTTATCTAGCACCATTCTAGTAATATCTAGTGTCATTCTAGCGTTATCTAGCGCCATTCTAGTAATATTTAGTGTTATTCTAGTGTTATCTAGAAAGTATTCTTATAATTTATTATTATTCTAGTGTTATATAATGTTATCTAATGTTATTCTAGTGTTATCTAGCGCAATTCTAGTGTTATTCTAGTGTTATTTAGTGTTATTTAGTGCCAATCTAATATCTAGTGTTATATCGTGTTATTCTAGTGTTATTTAGAAATCATTGTTAGAATGTATTATTATCATTTATTATTATTCTGGTGTTATCTCGTGTTATTCTAGTGTTATTCTAGTGTTATCTAGTGTTATTCTAGTATTATTCTAGTGTTATTTTAGTGTTATTCTAGTGTTATTCTAGTGTTATTCTAGTATTATTATAGTGTTATTCTAGTGTTATTCTAGTGTTATCTCGTGTTATTCTAGTGTTATTCTAGTGATATTCTAGTGATATTCTAGTGTTATTCTAGTGTTATTCTAGTGTTATTCTAATGTTATTCTAGTGTTATTCTAGTGTTATTCTAGTGTTATTCTAGTGTTATTCTAGTGTTATTCTAGTGTTATTCTAGTATTATTCTAGTGTTATTCTAGTGTTACGTCCCATCTAATTGTCATTTCACTTGTATTCATGCATTTTCACGTCTAATTGCGTGACGTCACATCTCGGTTACGTCTAAGAATGATATGTGTGTGTGTGTGTGTGTTAGATATGGTTGTTTTGTCTACGTCATCAACAGGACTGGTTGTGTGTGTGACACGGGACAATGGACAGAGGTTGTGGCAGGTGAAACTCATATTCTCTTCCTCTCACACTCTCTCTCTGTTTCTCTCACACTCTTCTCCAATCGCTCTGTTTATTATATCCATCAGATGTACTTTGTTTTGTGACTGGCGCTGGTGTAGGTTGCTGGTTGATATTTGTTGGAATTCTTGTCGTGTGGTTGTCATGGCAACTATACTGTTGTTTGTTTGCGCCTGACAGACGGAGCTCGATTCTCCTGTGGTGAGCGTGTTTGCGCAGCTGTTTGGCACCATCTACAGTGTGCCTCACACCACCGTTGCCATGGAAACGCTCAGCATGATGGCGCAGGGTCGTCTGGAGGCCACTCGACTTGTGTGAGTGTCTATTTTACTCGTCAGTGTAGGATTGATCACGGCGCCTTGTCTGATAGATCAGTGACTCTTAACCTGCGTGGGGAATGGAAGATTTGTCAAGTGGAAAGCTAAAGGTCGGACAGAACAGGACAAATATGTGTGTGTTTATCAATTGAAATTCGTTTATTTTTGTTTCTAATAACCTCTTGACACATTTACTTTGATATAACAACTGAATTTATTGAATTTATCAGCGCTGTGTTGTGTGGAAAATGAAGATGAGATGGCTCATTAAGAATAATGGGGAAACAGTGAGTAAAAAGTTTGAGAACCACTGGGATAGACTTTTGTGGCTGTTTTTTAGAGGGATTATCGGCCTTTTGTTCAGTTGATTGTTCACGCATTGTGTTTCTTTATCATGTTTATTTTTTTGCGCGTGATTTTAACATCGGAGGTAATTTTTGAAGAGAAAAGGGATGTATGAGTTGATTTTATCTCACATTCGATGTTGCCTGATCCTGGCGTTGTTTTACTGTTATTAATAATAATGTTGCTATTAATATTTTCGTCAATAGTCAGCCATCTTTCTTTGTTTCTTCCTTTCTATGTCTTTCATTTGTTCTTTTCGTTTGTTCTTTTTCCCTCTTCGTTTTCCGTCCTTTTCTCTCCCTTTTTACTGTCTATCCTTTCCTCTTCCTGCATTTCTCTGTTTCTCAGTTTCTCCACCTCCCTTTCTCTACATGCCAATGGCCACGATACAGTCGGCGTATTCGTCGCTGTCCACCTGGTCCAACATGAAACTGGCAACATTGGCTCGAGACATTCTCATCGAGCCAGAGCTGCCAGTCACACACTGAGCCTCCCGCACCACCTGCACCGGCTTGTCTGTCACGTGCGCGTTGTTGGTCAGTCCTGGAGGACGCACCACTGTCCAGCAGATGGCGCTAGTGTCGCGGCCGTGTTCTTGCTGCAGCCACTGCTCCAGCTCGGCCATGTTGACGAGCACGCGTCGAATCAGCGGCACCAGCACCCAGTTGATAAAGAAACCGTGACCGCGCGCCGCCGTCGGCTCGGTGAAGTATGACGTCATCACGATGAGGCGCGACACTCGACTGCGCGTCATGGCCTGACAGATAGCGCGTGCAGAGCGCGTGTATCCTGTGACGGGGTTGTCGGAGCGCGAGAACCCCAGCGCCGACACGACAGCCTCACAGTCGTTGAATGCCGTCGCCAAACTGTCAGCACAGAAGATGTCCGTGTGAGGCAGCACGAGCAGACTCTCGTGCGCTGGCAGACGATCAGTCGGGCCCCTGATAGGTGCTGCCACCTGGTGTCCGCCGTCCAAAGCAAGACGCAGCAGGCATTTTCCAGTCGCCCCGGTCGCTCCCAGCACGGCTATTTTCATTGCTGTCTGTCTGCTTGTCTGTCTGTCTGTTGAATGACACGTGAATCATTCGAATCATGATTATTATAATGACGCTCACACACACACTCTCTAACACACTCACACTGATACACACATATACACAATGTCGGTGATACCAAACGTGTGTGTGTGTGTGTGTGTATGTGCTATCTATTCGGTTACTTGTCAATAATGAATCAGCTTACTAAATTCAGTTATTGACGTACAAATATTCAGCCATTGATTCAAGTTCTTTCGAACTGTACTAAAAGTTTTTCGACCCAGCAAAAACTTCAGAATCTGAAGATAATATGTTTAACCCTATAACGCCGTAATTTCGATCGGTTTTTACAAACAATTAACTGTTTTTTGTTCATCTCAATGTGGTTGCATCTATTGCCACGGATCAAAATCACCACCCTAATTCTTCCACTATGATCGGTGCATCGTGTAGAAGTCGGCAGTTACTGTTACTTACTGGATATTATCAACACAGTATAAGCCAATGAATCAAACGTTATCATCATGCAATCAATCATACATGTTCGGTGTTATAGGGCTTAACAGCGGTTTTATGCAATTTACTATAATCTGGCCTCGAATAGTCGAGAATAATGCGCCGTGAGTGTGGTTTTATTTCGACACGAATGAACACAATCCTACCAGAAGCTATATATTAACAATTGACGGATATTTTCACTGTTTTCATTTGTATACACTCAAAAATACGGTCCTATTTGGCTGTTTACACTGTGAGCATCACAAATCATCACCCCGACAAATTGGCTGGGGGTATGAATATGCAATTATACCTCCCGAGAATTCTGCTGAGTTCAGTTCATTGGCAGTATATTGTCATCAAAATCAGCATGGTAAAAAAGTAACAATACACAACAAATGTGTCAGTGTATGTAATTATATGTTATATACTTTTCATTAACGTACATGTGTTGTAATTGAATATGCATGAAATGGTTAGGTATTTCAGTCAATTGACCAACTGAGTCATCTTTGAACACTAATGCATGATGGCTGTCTTCCCCCCAAGCCTCGACACAAATCTACATTGCTCATTGATATTCTATGAATACACAACAACGGGAAAATTCCATTACACTTTCTCTGGTGGATTTCAATCATTTGTATATATATATCGGTGTAGATACTTACTCCAAATCTCGTGGACTGTCAACACACTCACCCACACACACACACTGAATGCGGTTGTGGCTTTGGGCTGAGTGTTGTGTTACCCACCTGCGTCCCCACGCATACACACACACACACACGCCTCAAGGTCAAAGTTACAAACATCCCTTGTCAATGATATAGTGTGTGTGTGTGTGCTTGAGTGCTTGTGTGTCTGGTACTGATGCGATGATAGCTACGGTACAACCGTGTGTGTTTCAAGCATTTTCTGTTGCAATAACAGTCGCCCGTACATTACGTACATTCACAAAAACATCCGTTGATATTGTCACTTCTGTTCAAGATTTTCTATTAAACGAAACTGAAATTATACTTTGGTTTTCTTCAAATTGATTTGTATCTTATACTATTTGCTATGATTTTATTCCGTTATTGTTGTGTGTTTTCATTTCTCATTATATTTTTGTTGAAGAATGCTTATTTTCAATTGAACCGTGACCTTATTATATTATTTTTTGTTTTGTTTTATAGTTTGGTTCTGTGCGCTTCACTACTTTTCACCCGGTGTCCATCTATTATTTCACATGTTCCATCACTATTTTATTTTGTATTACACCACCAGTACTCTTTATTTCACAGGTTCCATCACTATTTTATTTTGTATTCCACCACTACTACTCTTTATTTCATGTTTCATCACTATTTTATTTTGTATTCCACCACCAGTACTCTTTATTTCACAGGTTCCATCACTATTTTATTTTGTTTTCCACCACCAGTACTCTTTATTTCACAGGTTCCATCACTATTTTATTTTGTATTACACCACCAGTACTCTTTATTTCACAGGTTCCATCACTATTTCATTTTGTATTCCACCACTACTACTATTTATTTCATGTTCCACCACTATTTTATTATGTATTCCACCACTATTATTATTTTTTTCATATATTCTATCACTATTTTATTTTGTATTCTACCACTATTTCTGTTTGTTTCTTGTTACATCACTATTTTATTTTGTATTCTACCACTATTTCTGTTTGTATCTTGTTCCATCACTATTTTTTTGTATTCCACCACCAGTACTCTTTATTTCATGTTCCATCACTATTTTATTTTGTATTCCACCACTATTATTATTTATTTCATATGTTCCATCACTATTTTATTTTGTATTCTACCACTATTTCTGTTTGTGTCTTGTTACATCACTATTTTATTTTGTATTCTACCACTATTTCTGTTTGTTTCTTGTTCCATCACTATTTTTTGTATTCCACCACCAGTACTATTTATTTCATGTTCCATCACTATTTTATTTTGTATTCTACCACTATTTCTGTTTGTTTCTTGTTACATCACTATTGTATTTTGTATTCTGCCACTATTTATGTTTGTTTCTTGTTCCATCACTATTTTTTTGTATTCCACCACCAGTACTCTTTATTTCATGTTCCATTACTATTTTATTTTGTATTCCACCACTATTGTTATTTATTTCATATGTTCCATCACTATTTTATTTTGTATTCTACCACTATTTCTGTTTGTTTCTTGTTCCATCACTATTTTTTTTATTCCACCACCAGTACTCTTTATTTCATGTTCCATCACTATTTTATTTTGTATTCCACCACTATTATTATTTATTTCATATGTTCCATCACTATTTTATTTTGTATTCTACCACTATTTCTGTTTGTTTCTTGTCCCATCACTATTTTATTTTGTTTTCCACCACCAGTACTCTTTATTTCATGTTCCATCACTATTACTCGCCCGGTTGTATTTGTGTCGGCAGTCCGACGCTCTACATTGGAGAACACACGGCGAGCGGCATGTACGCGCTGCCCTCTCTGGTCGACGACACCACGGTGCATGTCATTTCAGGCCGCTCTCGTCTACCTCTGATTGAAGGACCGCAGTCTGGTGGCGCGGCCAGTGGTGGCGCGACCAGTGGTGGCGCGGCCACTCAAAAACCAGGCAGCTATTTCAAGCTGGTCGATGAAGCGGCCAGTCAACGTTCTCCAAGACTTCTGATTGGTGTGTGTTTGTGTGTCTATATTTGTTTTTGTGTGTTTGTGTGTGTTTATATTTGTTTTTGTGTGTTTGTGTGTGTGCTTGTGTATGTGTATATATATATATTTTTTTTTTCACACACAATTTATATTATACATACACAGTCATACAGTCATACAAAACACGATATATAACTGTGTGTGTATATGTGTATATGTGTGTGCTTGTGTGTGTTTATGTGTATGTGTGTTTATATTTGTTTGTGTGTTTATGTTTGTTTGTGTGCTTGTGTGTGTGTGTGTGTGTGTGTGCTTGTGTGTGTTTATGTGTGTGTTTGTGTGTTTATGTGTGTGTGTGTGTGTGTGCTTGTGTATGTGTATATGTGTGTGCTTGTGTGTGTTTATATTTGTGTATGTGTTTATGTTTCTGTGTGTGTTTGTGTGTGTGTGTGTGTGTTTATATTTGTATGTGTGTTTATGTTTGTGTGTAATCACTAATTGTACTCACTAGTTGTTGTGTACAGGAGATGAACAAGGCTCTGACTGTCCTGTCTCCAAACCCACTGTTGTCTAATCTACGCTTAAACGTGTGTTTCTGTTTATGTGTGTGTGTGTTTGTGCATTTATATATGTATGTGTGTGTTCATGCGTGTGTGTGTGTGTGTGTGTGCTTGTATTTGTGTGTATGTATTTGTGTTTGTTTGTTTGTTTGTATGTATTTGTGTTTGTTTGTTTGTTTGTATGTTTGTTTGTGTGCTGGCAGTTGTGAGTTGTTGTTATCTCTGCTTGTGTAGATTTGTGTGCCAGAGCGGGATTTATCCAGTTTGGTCTGACATTAGTGGACAAATGGAATTGCACGCATTAATTTTTACATTGTTTGTGCTTGTGTCTACTGACAGGCCACCATCATGTTCCCAGCGTTACTAAAAGTCAACTGACTCCGCTAGTCACCACAAGTAACAAGTCATTACCCTCATCCACCGAGACTCGCAATAATGACACTGATGACGTCACCACCACTGGCCCACATGATGACGTCATAACTACGTCATCAATGCCTGCGCACTTGTTCACCTACCTGCCTCTATCGTGGGTGAAGGCTCGTGTATCGCGTGGTGACGGAGGGGTGGGGGACTCGGCCCTCCCCCCTACTGACTCTACCCCCACCGGCTCTCTATTTGCAGACACAATCAAACTTCTCGATCAGGTATGTGTCAGTGTCAGTGTGTATATGTCAGTGTGTCAGTTTGTATATGTCAGTGTGTATGTGTGAGTGTGTGTGTGTGTATGTGTCAGTGTGTCAGCGTGTGTGTGTGTGTCAGTGTGGGTGTGTATGTGTCAGTGTCTATGTGTCAGTGTGTATGTGTCAGTGTGTATGTGTCAGTTTGCATGTGTATGTATCAGTGTGTATGTGTGTATGTGTCAGTGTGTATGTGTCAGTGTGTGTGTGTCAGTGTGTATGTGTGTATGTATATGTGTCAGTGTGTGTTGTGTCAGTGTGTATGTGTCAGTGTGTATGTCAGTGTGTGTGTGTGTGTCAGTGTGTCAGTTTGTATATGTCAGTGTGTATGTGTCAGTGTGGGTGTGTATGTGTCAGTGTGTCAGTGTGTCAGTTTGTATATGTCAGTGTGTATGTGTCAGTGTGTGTCAGTGTGGGTGTGTCAGTGTGTGTGTGTCAGTGTGTCAGTTTGTATATGTCAGTGTGTATGTGTCAGTGTGGGTGTGTATGTGTCAGTGTGTCAGTGTGTCAGTTTGTATATGTCAGTGTGTATGTGTCAGTGTGTGTCAGTGTGGGTGTGTCAGTGTGTGTGTGTCATTGTGTGTATGTGTCAGTGTGTATGTGTGTATGTGTCAGTGTGTGTTGCGTCTTGATATCGTTGCTACCTGTCTAATTGTCTCGTCCGTGATTCACTTTATCTTCATATATCTACATGCTCACTCACACATTTCTTCTTGCGTACTGTCGTTGTTAATATTATTATTATTAATTACAGGTAAATCCAGTAGCATGTGGTAGGAGTGCAAGTGTACTATTACCACCCTGCGATGGCCCCCTCATGTACTGGAAGCTAACCAAAAAAGATGTAGAGAGAAAGATAGAGAGAGCTTGAGAAATATGTTTAATCAGCAAGATGAAAGCTAATATGAAAAAGGAAGCAAAATATATTAATTTCTGTTTTTCTAATTTATAACTCGATTTATTCACTTATTTCTGTCCGCAGAAGCGACGTATTGTTTCTTTATCTTTACTGTTCGTGTGATATTCCAATTTATTATTGTGTGATGTTTGCGCTGTCCAAACAGACACCGTACACTTTGCGCACCATGCTGGAGACGTACACCAGTAGCTTGTACCGTATTCTGCATATGCCCATAGCTGAGTTGTCGTTGGTCGCCTTGACAACGAGCGTGGCGTTGATGGTGGTTGTTATGACAACTGCCATACTCACAATCAGATCGGTTAGTGCTCTAACTGTCTGCTGTAAAGTTATGAACTGTTTTATGCTGTTTTTACGCATATAAATGTTTGTTTTTATGTGGAAGAGTTCGATAAATTTTTCAAATGCAATTTTGCTAGTGTATGAGCCTGTTATACACGTGAATTATTAAATATTTCTCAATCAGCGGCTCCAGTGTGGATTATATTTTGTTTTTTCAACATAAAGTTTTTGTTAAAATACGCAAATGCTTCATACCGAATGTATTCAATGTATTTTTGAATTTATTTAATGTATTTAAGAATGAATTTAATGTATTTAGGAATGCATTTAATGTATATAAGAATGTATTTAGGAAATAATTCAATGTATAGTTACTTTTATATAGTGTTTTATTATTTATTCAAAAACGAATTTTTTTATAAATAGTTCATTTCCTGTTTTGAAATATATCAGTTTGTTCATAGATGTGTGTGTGTGTGTCAGTGGTGGTGGTGGAATCACCACTCCTCCCCACCTCTGTCCTCGTCGACGCCGCCCTCTGCCCACTCATCTCGGTCGGACAGTGCCGTGTCATCACGTGGCTCACAGCGGCACGTGACAGCTCACCCCGAGCTGCTGAGTGAGGGAGTGGTGCGGGTCGGCAGCATCACTTTTGATTCCGACCAGTGTCTGGGCAAGGGATGTGAAGGCACCTTTGTCTTCCGGTCAGTCACATACACACATACATGCACATAGATAGACAGACACACACACAGATAGACAGACAGACAGACACACATACGCACAGATAGGTAGACATACATATACATACACACACACACACACACACACACACACACACACACACACACACACACACACACACACACACACACACACACACACACACACACACACACACACAGACAGACAGACACACATACGCACAGATAGGTGGACATACATATACATACATACACACACACACACACAGATAGACAGACACACATAAACACACATACACACAGATACACATAAACACACATACACACAGATAGGCAGACACATATAAACATACAGACACACACACACACACACACACACACACACACACACACACACACACACACACACACACACACACACACACACACACACACACACACACACACACACACACACAGATAGACAGACGAATACACACACGCGCGCGAACACAGACACACACATGCTCATACAAACACATACACACATACGCACTCATGTGTTCACATGTATGTGCATTCGTGTGTGCATGTATATGTGTCTTGTGTGCATATAATCAAATGTCCTTAAGTAGTCTCGACTCAACGGACATGTGCCACATTTACATTATGTGTGTTTATATATGTATATGTTCATTGTGGCAAGTAAATTTGCTTTACTTTACTTTACACACACACACATGCACACAGACACACTCACACAGACAGACAGACAGACACACACACACACACACACACACAAACACACACAGGACGTACGCACATAGACACACATGCATACCCACAGACACACAGTGAAAACACACACACGACATACACAGACTTGTGTTGTTTGTGTATTTATTATGTTTTTGTGAACGTTCGAGTTGAAGAGACAGTTTATGTGAAGCACACACAGGCAGGGTCAGTGAACCTTATAACCTGGTCTCAGTTGACTTTGACCTTGCTACAGCCTTCAAACTGCGCTATCTTCAGTGGTGACACCTCATCCTGTGTGTATTATTACTAGTTGTCTTGGCAGTAATGAGTCAGACAGGCTCGTGACTGTCGCCTTCCAGCTGTCATATGTCTTCTTAAACAGTTGTGTCGTTGGCTGTTGTACTATGTCGCTTGGCAACATATTCCATCTATTTACTACTCTATTTGGGAAACTATATTTTTGGATGTCCTTTTTAATCCTGCGTTTTTGTAGGCCAAAACTGTGATTCCTATTAGATTTTGAGAATTGAAACTACTTTCGATTTTCTATTTTTTCCTTTCCCGTAAGACATCTATAAACTGAGATTAAATCCCCTCTAACTCTCCCATCTTCTAGCGTTGTCAAACCGAACTTTTTTAGTCTGTCGAAATACGCCAAATGTTTGATGCTTCCTAATATTTTAGTGGGTGATATCTGTACCTTCTCCAGTTTTTTAATATGTTTTTGTAAATGTGGACTCCAAACAATTTCTGCGTGTGTGTGTGTGTGTGTATGTGTGTGTGTGTGTGTGTTGTACAGTGGTTGGTTCGATAGTAGAGACGTGGCTGTCAAGCGACTGTTGCCCGAGTGTTTCTTGTTCGCCGACCGCGAGGTGCAACTGCTGCGCGAGAGTGACCAACATCCCAACGTCATCAGGTCAGCTAATATAAGCATCAGAAATAACACAACTGTGGATACTTCCAATCTAGGGAAGCAGGTAACGATCGGTCAGGTTAGGGAGATGTAGGTTAGGTTAGGGATAGGTAGATTAGGGTAGGGAGAGGTAGGTTAGGTTAGGGAGAGGTAGATTAGGTAAGGGAGAGGTAGATTAGGGTAGGGAGAGGTAGATTAGGGTAGGGAGAGGTAGATTAGGTAAGGGAGAGGTAGATTAGGGTAGGTTAAAAGAGTTAGGTTAGGGAGTGTTAAATTAGGTTAGAATAGTTGGGTTAGAATAGTTAGGTTAGAATAGTTGGCAACTGTAAGTACTACTCGGTATATACTGGGTCTTACTCAAGTATATGCTGGGTTGGTAAAAGGTATTCCTGGATGAGTTGTGGTTTATTTTCACGGGAAAAAGAGTGCGACCTCATCAGCAAGCCCCATTGAGTTGGTCCCGTGAGGGAGTGACGACAGTACTATCAACTGAGACAACCATGGCGTCGCTACACGCAGCGACCCACTGGGTCCGATTACGGACTGACCCTCGCGGCCTCTCGTCCGGGGACTTTGCCCAGGCTGAGTTGGCTGTCTCAAGAACGGCCGGTGTGAGCCCGAAAGTCGTCCTGACAAGGTCGCATTTGAAGAGTGGTTATCGCAGTATATGTATCGAGTGTAAATGTGTTCAATAAAGCAGCACTTTGCTGTTCAACCTATGATTTTAATTAATTCAGCGCATGTTTTCGGCTGGGTGTTTTGTTATTTGAGCTCCATGACGGACTCCAATGTCGATTATTCTCTAAAATATTAGATTTATCTCCAAAATCGTGTTTCCAGTGGCGAACTGTGTGATCTTGATTTTACAGCGACATCTATCGGTGGAATATTTAGTTATGTCTTGAAGTAGAGAAAGTATTTGTTATCCTACTTTACGGCAGGTATTTTTGCACGGAACAAGATCGCCAGTTTCGCTACATTGCGCTCGAGTTATGTGCCGGCACGGTGCAGGATTACGTGCAGAAACGCTACACCGGGCCCGACATATCACCCCTCGATATTCTACGTCAAGCCACCGCCGGTCTGGCTCACTTGCACGCGCTCAATATCGGTCAGCTGTTCTCATGCACCGCTGCTTGTCACAATAGTATATTATTTGTATTCGCATTCTATTTCATAACAATTATTATTGTAGTTATTGGTCGAAATCCGTTCAGAATACAACCACATCTGTACAACAATGACAATTCAGTTTTTAATCAATCGTCATCTTGTGTTTATCTCTTTGTGTTTTGTGTGTGTGTGTGTGTGTGTGTGTGTGTGTGTGTGTGTGTGTGTGTGTGTGTGTGTGTGTTTCTCATATTGTATGCAGTTGTGCTCGTGTGTGTGTGTGTGTATGTTTCTGTGTCTACATATGTGTGTGTGTGTGTATTTGTGTTTATCTGTGTGTGTATCTGTGTATGTTTCTGTGTCTACATATATGTGTGTATCTGTGTGTTTGTGTTTATATATATATGTGTGTGCGTGTGTGTGTATGAGACAGTTCACCGTGATGTGAAGCCACACAATGTGTTGTTATCGAGTCGTGCCGGTCAGGCTGTGGCCATGATATCCGACTTCGGATTGTGCAAGAAGTTGTCCGGCGGACGGAAATCTTTCTCGCGACGCAGCGGAGTTGCCGGCACCGACGGATGGATTGCGCCGGAAATGATCGACGGACAAATGAGAGCCGTCAGTTTCCGACACATACTGACATACTGACATACTGACACTGACATACTGACATACTGACATACTGACACTGACATACTGATACTGACATACTGACACTGACATACTGACACTAACATACTGACACTTATACTGAAATACTGACACTTATACTGACACTTATACTGACATACTCACACACTGACACTTATACTGACACTTATACTGACATACTGACACTGACACTTATAATGACACTCTGACACACACTGACATACACACACCCATACACATTTGATTGCTGCTGAGGTTGTGTCGACTGAATTTTTAACTCCGTCTAATTAACCTTGAATTAATATTTAACAAAATATACTGCAGTGAAACCTGCGGTGCTTCCAATTGGCACATCAAATGACTGATTGATGATTTTCACGTACAAAAAGTAATGTTACAGGCTCATATTGTACACTGTATATGTATGTGTGTGTGTGTGTGTGTGTGTGTGTGTGTGTGTGTGTGTGTGTGTGTCTGTTTATGTGTCTCTCTCCCTCTGTGTGTGTGTGTGTGTCTTTTTCTGTGTGTGTGTGTGTGCGTGTGTGTGTGTCTCTCTCTCTTTCTGTGTGTGTGTCTCTCTCTCTCTCTCTCTCTTTCTGTGTGTGAGTGTGCGTGTGTGTCTCTCTCTATCTGTTTGTGTGTGTGTGTGTGTAGACGTGTGCGGTGGACGTGTTCTCGATGGGTTGTGTGATGTATTATGTGCTAAGCGACGGTCATCATCCTTTCGGCGAGTCTTTTAAGCGGCAGTACAACATTCTCGACGACAAATTCTCGTACGCAACACACTGATACACTGATACACTAATACACTTACACACGGATACACAAACACACTGATACACTGACATACTGATACACTTACACACTGATACACAAACACACTGATACACTGACATTGATACACTAACACACTGATACACTGACATACTGATACACTTACACACTGATACACTGACATACTGATACACTGACACTGATACACTAACACTGACACACAAACACACTGACACTGATATACACTGACACACCTATCAGTATGTATGTGTGTGTGTATGTCTATGTGTGTATATGTGCGATATTGTGTGTGTATCAGTATGTATGTATGTGTGTATGTCTATGTGTATATATGTGTGATATTGTGTGTGTATCAGTATGTATGTATGTGTGTATATGTGTGATATTGTGTGTGTATCAGTATGTGTGTGTGCGTGTGTGTATATGTGCGATATTGTGTGTGTATGTATGTGTGTGTGTATCAGTATGTACGTGTGTATGTACTTGTATGTGTATGTATGTGTGTGTGTGTATGTGTGTGTGTATATATGTGCGATATTGTGTGTGTATGTGTGTGTGTATATATGTGCGATATTGTGTGTGTATGTATGTGTGTGTGTGGCAGACTGGATGAGGTTGAGGATCCGCTGGTGAAGTCGTTGGTATCAGTGATGTTGAGTGTGAGTGTTGATCAGCGACCTCGCGTCTCCTCGGTGCTCCAACATCCCGTCTTCTGGCACGCCGATACTGTGCTACAATTTCTCCAGGCAACCACTGACACACACACAAGCAAACACACACATACACGAACAAACACACACAAATATACACACATACCGACACACATACACGAACTAATACACACACGAACAAACACACACACGAACAAACACACACACGAACAAACACATACACAAGCAAACACATGTACATACAGAGAAACACACAATATACACACATACAGACACACACACACACACGAACAAACACATACACAAGCAAACACACACACACACACAAGCAAACACATACATACACGAACAAACACACACGAATATACACACATGCACACACACACACGAACAAACACACAAGCAAACACATACACATACATATACAGACACTATACACACTAAAATATATACATATAGAGACACTATACACACTAAAATATATACATATAGAGACAATATACACACTAAAATATATACATATAGAGACAATATACACACTAAAATATATACATATAGAGACATTATACACACTAAAATATATACCTATAGACACATTATACACACTAAAATATATACATATAGAGACAATATACACACTAAAATATATACATATAGAGACAATATACACACTAAAATATATACATATAGACACATTATACACACTAAAATATATACATATAGAGACAATATACACACTAAAATATATACATATAGAGACATTATACACACTAAAATATATACATATAGACACATTATACACACTAAAATATATACATATAGAGACATTATACACACTAAAATATATACATATAGAGACATTATACACACTAAAATATATACATATAGAGACAATATACACACTAAAATATATACATATACACACATTATACACACTAAAATATATACATATAGACACATTATACACACTAAAATATATACATATAGAGACAATATACACACTAAAATATATACCTATAGACACATTATACACACTAAAATATATACATATAGACACATTATACACACTAAAATATATACATATAGAGACAATATACACACTAAAATATATACATATAGACACATTATACACACTAAAATATATACATATAGACACATTATACACACTAAAATATATACATATAGAGACATTATACACACTAAAATATATACATATAGAGACAATATACACACTAAAATATATACATATAGACACATTATACACACTAAAATATATACATATAGACACATTATACACACTAAAATATATACATATAGAGACAATATACACACTAAAATATATACATATAGACACATTATACACACTAAAATATATACATATAGACACATTATACACACTAAAATATATACATATAGAGACAATATACACACTAAAATATATACATATAGAGACAATATACACACTAAAATATATACATATAGACACATTATACACACTAAAATATATACATATAGACACATTATACACACTAAAATATATACATATAGAGACAATATACACACTAAAATATATACATATAGAGACATTATACACACTAAAATATATACATATAGAGACAATATACACACTAAAATATATACATATAGACACATTATACACACTAAAATATATACATATAGACACATTATACACACTAAAATATATACCTATAGACACATTATACACACTAAAATATATACATATAGACACATTATACACACTAAAATATATACATATAGACACATTATACACACTAAAATATATACATATAGAGACAATATACACACTAAAATATATACATATAGACACATTATACACACTAAAATATATACATATAGACACATTATACACACTAAAATATATACATATAGAGACAATATACACACTAAAATATATACATATAGAGACAATATACACACTAAAATATATACATATAGACACATTATACACACTAAAATATATACATATAGACACATTATACACACTAAAATATATACATATAGACACATTATACACACTAAAATATATACATATAGAGACAATATACACACTAAAATATATACATATAGACACATTATACACACTAAAATATATACATATAGAGACAATATACACACTAAAATATATACATATAGACACATTATACACACTAAAATATATACATATAGAGACAATATACACACTAAAATATATACATATAGACACATTATACACACTAAAATATATACATATAGAGACAATATACACACTAAAATATATACATATAGACACATTATACACACTAAAATATATACATATAGACACATTATACACACTAAAATATATACATATAGAGACAATATACACACTAAAATATATACATATAGAGACATTATACACACTAAAATATATACATATAGACACATTATACACACTAAAATATATACATATAGAGACAATATACACACTAAAATATATACATATAGAGACAATATACACACTAAAATATATACATATAGACACATTATACACACTAAAATATATACATATAGACACATTATACACACTAAAATATATACATATAGAGACAATATACACACTAAAATATATACATATAGAGACAATATACACACTAAAATATATACATATAGAGACAATATACACACTAAAATATATACATATAGAGACAATATACACACTAAAATATATACATATAGACACATTATACACACTAAAATATATACATATAGAGACAATATACACACTAAAATATATACATATAGACACATTATACACACTAAAATATATACATATAGAGACATTATACACACTAAAATATATACATATAGAGACAATATACACACTAAAATATATACATATAGAGACAATATACACACTAAAATATATACATATAGAGACATTATACACACTAAAATATATACATATAGAGACAATATACACACTAAAATATATACATATAGAGACATTATACACACTAAAATATATACATATAGACACATTATACACACTAAAATATATACATATAGAGACAATATACACACTAAAATATATACATATAGAGACATTATACACACTAAAATATATACATATAGACACATTATACACACTAAAATATATACATATAGAGACAATATACACACTAAAATATATACATATAGAGACATTATACACACTAAAATATATACATATAGAGACAATATACACACTAAAATATATACATATAGAGACATTATACACACTAAAATATATACATATAGACACATTATACACACTAAAATATATACATATAGAGACATTATACACACTAAAATATATACATATAGACACATTATACACACTAAAATATATACATATAGAGACACACACATGTGAGACTAGCTTGTCGACCGGTTTCATGCTGTTATACAGCCAGTGTATTGCGGCTGTTTCGATCTGTCTTTATTGGTGTGTATATTTTAGTGGGTTTATAATTGTTCTGTACGAAAGCTAGGCGAATCGGTGTAAAATAGCTTGGTTATGCATGTTTGGGTGGCGGTCCCGCGGGGGGTTGGCAGACAACGGTGTAGATTTGTGTCGAGGCTCGGGAGGGGGATGACAGTCATCATGCATTATTGTTCAAATTTGACTCAGTTGGTCAATTACATGAGATCTTCAACTATTTTCAGCCTATTCAATTACAACACACACACCTTTTGATGACAATATACTGCCAATGAACTGAATTCAGCATAATTATGGGGCGATATAATTACATATTCACACCCTGCAAGCAATATGTCGAGGGGTATATATACCCCCAAAACCCCAGGAACTACCCCCATATGGTTGGGCACAACTTGTCTAATACAACCACCACCCCTGTCTGTCTGTCTGTCTACAGGAACTTAGCGACCGCATCGAGCGCGAGAGCTCTGATTCGCCGCTGCTGCGTCGAGTTGAGCGCAGAGGATGGGAGGTGACCGGCGGTGATTGGAGAGAGCGACTGCACGCGCCTCTGCTCGCTGATCTGGCCAAGTTCCGCAGTTACCGCGGCTCCAGTGTTCGAGATCTGCTGCGAGCCCTGCGTAACAAGGTGCCTGACTGACTAACTGACTGACTAACTGACTGACTAACTGACTGACTAACTGACTAACTAACTAACTGACTTACTAACTAACTAACTGACTAACTAACTAACTAACTGACTAACTGACTAACTAACTGACTGACTAACTGACTAACTGACTAACTAACTAACTAACTAACTAACTAACTAACTGACTAACTAACTGACTGACTAACTAACTAACTGACTTACTGACTAACTAACTGACTAACTAACTGACTAACTAACTGACTAACTAACTAACTGACTAACTAACTGACTGACTAACTAACTAACTAACTAACTGACTAACTGACTAACTAACTGACTGACTAACTGACTAACTGACTAACTGACTAACTAACTGACTAACTGACTGACTAACTAACTAACTGACTAACTAACTGACTGACTAACTAACTAACTGACTAACTGACTGACTAACTGACTAACTAACTAACTGACTAACTAACTAACTAACTAACTAACTGACTGACTGACTGACTGACTAACTGACTGACTGACTGACTGACTGACTGACTGACTGACTGACTGACTAACTGACTAACTAACTAACTAACTAACTAACTGACTAACTAACTGACTGACTAACTAACTAACTGACTGACTAACTAACTAACTAAGTGACTGTCTAACTGACTGACTAACTAACTAACTAACTGACTAACTGACTGACTAACTAACTAACTGACTAACTAACTGACTGACTAACTAACTGACTGACTGACTAACTAACTAACTAACTAACTGACTGTCTAACTGACTGACTAACTAACTGACTAACTGACTAACTAACTAACTAACTAACTGACTGACTGACTGACTGACTGACTGACTAACTGACTGACTAACTAACTAACTGACTAACTAACTAACTAACTAACTAACTAACTAACTGACTGACTAACTAACTAACTAACTAACTGACTAACTAACTAACTGACTGACTGACTAACTAACTAACTGACTAACTAACTAACTGACTAACTAACTAACTAACTAACTAACTAACTAACTAACTAACTAACTGACTGACTAACTAACTAACTAACTGACTGACTAACTAACTAACTGACTAACTAACTAACTGACTAACTAACTAACTGACTGACTAACTGACTGACTAACTAACTAACTGACTAACTAACTAACTGACTGACTAACTAACTAACTGACTAACTGACTGACTAACTGACTAACTAACTGACTAACTAACTAACTAACTGACTAACTAACTAACTGACTGACTGACTAACTAACTGACTAACTAACTGACTAACTAACTAACTGACTAACTAACTAACTAACTAACTGACTGACTAACTAACTAACTAACTGACTAACTGACTAACTAACTGACTGACTAACTGACTAACTAACTAACTAACTAACTAACTAACTGACTAACTAACTGACTGACTAACTAACTAACTGACTGACTGACTAACTAACTAACTAACTAACTGACTGTCTAACTGACTAACTAACTGACTAACTAACTAACTAACTAACTAACTGACTAACTGACTGACTAACTAACTAACTAACTAACTGACTAACTAACTAACTAACTAACTGACTAACTAACTAACTGACTAACTGACTAACTAACTAACTAACTAACTAACTGACTGACTAACTGACTAACTAACTGACTAACTGACTAACTGACTAACTAACTGACTAACTAACTAACTGACTAACTAACTAACTAACTGACTGACTGACTGACTAACTAACTCTCTAACTGACTAACTAACTAACTAACTAACTGACTGACTGACTGACTGACTAACTAACTAACTAACTGACTGACTAACTGACTGACTAACTGACTAACTGACTGACTGACTAACTAACTGTCTAACTGACTGACTAACTAACTAACTAACTGACTAACTAACTAACTAACTAACTAACTGACTGACTAACTAACTGACTAACTAACTAACTAACTAACTAACTAACTGACTGACTAACTAACTAACTAACTGACTGACTAACTAACTAACTAACTAACTGACTGACTAACTAACTAACTAACTAACTGACTAACTAACTAACTAACTAACTAACTAACTAACTAACTAACTGACTAACTAACTAACTAACTAACTAACTAACTGACTGACTAACTAACTGACTGACAACTGACTGTTTCAATTATAGTTTTGAGTGTCTGTATGCATGTGTGTATATACTTCTCTCTGTGTGTGTGTGTGTATATATATATATTTCTCTATGTGTCTGTGTGTGTATTTCTGTGTATATTTCTGTGTATATTTCTGTGTATATTTTTGTGTGTGTGTGTATTTATATGTGTGTCTCTATGTATTTCTGTGTTTATGTGTGTATATATATTTATGTGTGTGTGTCAGCGGAACCACTTGCGCTCGCTGGACGCGGAGTCGCGGCAGTTATTTGGTTCCAGCGTGGAGCAGTTCTGTGAGTACTGGCAGGCGAGGTTCCCGCGACTGCTAGCTCACTGCTGGTGTGCGGCACAGCATGTTCGTCACGAGCCCGCCTTCCACAAGTACTACAAGTGCGACTTCGTCTGGACCCTGGTACTGCTCTCACATACACACTCTCTCTCTCTCTCTTGTGTGTGACATCAGTGGTTCTTAAGCTGTGTGGGGAATGGAAGAGTTGCCAAGTGGGAAGCTAAAGGTCGGACAGAACAGGACAACTATGTGTGTTTTTATCAATTCAAATTTGTTTTTTTTTGTTTCTAATCACCTCTAATGACATTTACTTTGATGTAACAACTGAATTTATTTAATTTATCAGCGCTGTGTTGTGTGGAAAATGATGAGATGACTCATTAAGAAGATGTTTAGATGTATAGACACTAATTTAGATGTTAATATGAAAGAGAGGTGCATTGGTCAATATGTCACGTGATGTTATTGTTTGTCGTGATTAGAATTAACAGTAATCGGAGGATGTTTTCAAGTTCAAAACACATCTATTCTGACGGTCGACTGAATTTTTCTCTCATTGAATTATATATTGCGATTTAGCCGTTATTTCTACGCCAAACAAACAAAAATCATGACGTATGACTTGTCTGTGTGTTTGTGTGTGTATATATGTGTGTTTGTGTGTGTATATATGTGTGTTTGTGTGTGTATATATGTGTGCTTGTGTGTGTATATATATATGTGTGTGTGTGTGTGTGTGTGTGTTTGTACAGGAGCCAGACCCCAAGGCAGTTCCTCCGTGGAGGCGGAAGCAGAGTCCTCCTCCTCCTGCGGTGGCTGAGTCACCGCAGAATGACACTACTAGTACTGCTGCTGCTGTTGTGCCACCAGATGGCAGCACCGTGGCGGGCCAGACTAATAACTGCAGTCAGCCGCCGGGAAGTTCTCTCACCGACGCACTGCGACTCTCCGCACACACTGTTGCCGAGTGAGACTTACACTGACACTAACATACTGACACTGACATACTGACACTGACATACTAACACACTAATACACTGACACACTCACATACTGACACTGACACACTAGCATACTGACACTGACATACTGACACATACTGACACACTGACATACTGACACATACTGACACACTGACACTGACACACTGACACTGACACACTGATACACTGACATACTGACACTGACACACTAATACACTGACATACTGACACTGACACACTCACATACTGACATACTAATACACTGACACACTCACATACTGACACACTGACACTAATACACACACTGATACACTGACACACTGACACTAATACACACACTAACATACTGACACACTGATACACTAATACACTAACACACTGATACACTAATACACACACTAACACACTGACACACTAATACACACACTGACACATATACACGCAAACACACACAAACACACAAACTCGCATTGACACACACATACACACACTGACACGCAGACACACACACACACACACACGCTCACACATACAAACTGTATATGTATGTATGTATATGTAAACTGTATATGTATCTGTATAGGCTGTGTGTGTGTGTGCGTGCCAATGTGTGTGTGTGTGTGTGTTTGAGTGAGAGCGTTTTTGAGATGTTCGGATGAAAAGCGCGATATTAATGTCTTAATATAATGTAATGTGTGTGTGTGGTTGTGTGTGTGTGTCAGAGATGGTGACAGTCGTGCGGTGATGGGCAGTAATTGGGACGAGGTGGGGCGTCATGTGAGACAGAGGCTGGTTGATATCGTGCAGGAAGGTGGTGTGCATGTGCCCGATGCCTCGCATCTGGTGAACTCTCACAACACAACAACACCTCACAACACTGACACACACACTAACACACACTCACAACGCAACACCACCAACACTACATCCACGATAATATCACACACTGACACACACACAAACTGACACACTGGCACACCTACACACACTGACACGCACAAACACACACTAACTGACACATTGACACACACACACACACACTAACAGACGCATTTGTAGGTCAGTTGAGAAGTCAACAATTTATTTTTTGCGGGCCATACGAGCGAATGTGTTGTTGTATTGTTTGTATTTTGTGTTTGTGATTTTAAACAGAGCATAGCGCACATGTAAATGATGAGTGCATGTGATATCTTGTGTGTGCCACCTCCACTGTGATTGTGACTTTTCGTGTACGTTGTGTGTGTGTGTGTGTGTCAGTGTGTGTGAATATTGTGGCGTTGAAGCACATGCACACACACACACACACACGGACACAAACAAATATTTCGTTTATCATAGCGCGTATTTTAAATGCGGTGTCGATCGTTTTAAGCGTTTTCCATTGTTTACACGAACAATTGAATTGGTATATATATGTGTGTGTGTCAGTGTGTGTATGTGTTTGTTTGGCTATTACGGTTTGAAGTGTTGGACTTTGATGTGCCTTTTTGAAGCGTTTGACCATTCCAGCTATAATTACTGCATGCGTGTGTGTGTTTCTCATATTGTATGCATTTGTGTGTGTGTGTGTGTGTTTTTTGCACGATAAATACATTTATTGCACGCGCACACGAAATGGTTTGTTTTGAGTGGCGTCAACTACGCTCGATTTTAACACTACATAAAAACAACACGACATATATATAGATGGAAAAAACAACGTATAATATTCTAAATGTGCATATCGGTTGTATTTATGATGCGACAAGACTAATAGATCGGCCAGGCCGCACATAGATAAATTATTTAAATCAAACCGAGACGCATGCATTGAACACGAAGCTAAAATATCACCCCACAACAAAGAAAACGACTAAAAATTGGAGAAATTACTCTGGAAATGGTCAGGATTTATGAGACAGAAGCTTGGTATATTTCGACAGGGGCTTTCAGTCAGATTGGTCGGGGAAATTGAGACATCGCTTGATCTTGTCCGTCTGCAAGTCGTCAAAATAACAGCGACGACACACCGACATATACTTGTCTGCACCGCCTATCACTTCCAACTACAACACAAAAACAAACACACACATACAGAAGTTGAAAATAATAAATTCATTTAGAAATTGAGGTCAAAACTGAGCTGCTAATAATAACTGCGATTAAATGACTGAAAAAAACTGAATAACAAAAACAAACCATTTAGTTTAGACACTGAATTTAAGAATTATGAAGGTACACGAACCAATCATCATTCATAACTAACAATCACCAATCATAATCAATCAACAACCATGCCCAATCTTGAATCATAACCAATCAACAATCATGCCCAATCTTGAATCATCACCAATCATGAATCATAACAATTCAACAATCATGGATCACAATCAATCAATAATCATGTGCAATCTTGAATCATCAGCAAATCATCACCAATCATGAATCATAATGAATCATGTGCAATCAACAATCATGACCAATCATGGAACATAATCATGTGCAATCATATGGCGGCCGACCTCAGTTTCGGAGCCAATTCGCTTGGTGAAGCTGCCGCTGCGGTAGCATTTCATACAGACAGCGTTCAACTTAATCACACTCTCAGAACGCGGCACCAGTTGCAGAATATCACCGAATGGCTGCACGTATACAAATACAAATATTCCTCAAACATGCAGCTCACTTGATTATATTTGAGAAAAAAACTGTAGGAAAATATTAGTGGATATTAGCAGCAATTGAATCAAACGAAATGACGAGAAAAAGAAACTCCCCGACGGGGAATCGAACCCCGGTCTCCCGCGTGACAGGCGGGGATACTCACCACTATACTATCGAGGAGCTATCAGATCTTCGTTTATAACAGTATACATACCATTTAAGTTATGGACAAACCAATTGAATCAAAACTCAAAATGCATTGTTATTCAAAAATTAAACATAATTATACATTAAGCTCATCAATTTTGTTATGGAAAAAATAACAGTAAAAATGTTGCGACAGTTTAATTTTCAATATCAACGCATACGAGAAAAACACTTCAATGAACTATTTCACCAAATTTACTGGAATGAAATTATGGCTTTCGGTGTATTGCTAACTGACTTGTCTCTGAAAAGTTCCGTCCAGCGCTGATAACACAACTATTTTTCCATTGTTCGCTAGAGTTTCTGCAAAATTCACGCAATCTGGAAACTGATAACACACACACATAAACACACACACACACACACACACACACACACACACACACACACACACACACACACACACACAGAGTGTTTGGTGTTTGGGTGTTTGGTGTGTACACATTGCTGCGAACGGTTGTCCGTTTGTCAAACTGTGTGTGTGAGCGTGGGTGTGTGGTGGCGAGTGTGTGTGTGTGTGTGTGTGTGTGTGTGTGTGTGTGTGTGTGTGTGTGTGTGTGTGTGTGTGTGTGTGTGTGTGTGTGTGTGTGTGTGTGTGTGTGTGTACTTGTGACTGTTTGTCAACCCGAAATGTCATCAGATACACCTGCTACTGGGAACAACGAGCCGCCCATCGCGAATTTCAACACCGCACGGCTTGCTTCACCAAAACCAGGTGTGACATGCAATATTTGTGATGACACTGTCGAACGTTTGGCGATTGAGTGTTTTGCATGCAACAAGCTGCATCATATCAGTTGCACTGGTCTACCGATGTACTCTGTGGTGACTTACTTTACATCTCGAGTGCAATATACTTGTCCAACATGCGTAGAGAATAAGCACGCTGACTATGCAGCCATAAAGTCATGGATTGAACCACAGCACGCGTCAGCTGATTTACGCCGCAAAACGCCGAGTCTAGATGACATCGTTTCTCGACTGGATGAGGTAATGACCCGTGTGGATCAGGTAGCTACTGCCACAGCGAGTTCAGTTACATCTATGCATTCCGCTGCAACACCGCCTTCCCACGCTCAAATCGCTATTTCGACCGCCGAAGCAAAAACATCCGACTACAACGTAGTTGTGAAATCTAAACAAGACACTCCAGTGGACAGAAAGTTCATTGCAGAAACTTTGAAAGACGTTCCCATCATCAGAATGACCAACACACGTAGCGGAGATTTGCGGGTGACGTTACCAGACTCGCGGGCTGCTGACAGCGTTGTCACGATGCTGCAGTCTGCCAACACTCATACTGCATCTATGCTGCCCAAACTGATGCCAAAACTTACCGTCACACAAGTAGAAAAGGACATACCAGACCAGGAGATCGTTGATTATATCAAATTGAAAAATCCTACCATCGCTCCGTTGATCAATAATCCGAACCACTTTCGAGTGCTTTTCTCGAAGATGGTCAATGAACACAGCAAACAGGTAGTAATCACTACTACTCCAGCTATACGAAACGCTGTTATGGCCACAGGCTATTTGTATATCAATACAACTCGGTGCCGGGTCTACGATAGATATTGGGTACTCAGATGTACAAAATGTCAAGCATTCGGCCACAAAACGAGAGATTGTCAGAAACATGATGTTGTGTGTGGGTATTGCTCGGAAGCACACAAGACCACCGAGTGCACGCGTAACGGTGAGGTCAAGTGCGCCAATTGTTCGTTGACTAAACGCTTCGAAACAGCGCACGCTGCGTTCTCCACAAACTGTCCCTGTTTCCAGGCCGCCAAAAACCGCATTATGCAGCAAACTCTCAACGAATCTCCAAAAAAGTGAGTGATGTTTCGCGTGATCATTTCGACTCAAAAACACATTTCACCGTCGCTCAATTCAATTCAGGCGACGATTATCAAGCGAACAGAAACAGAAGAAACTACAAAAAACGATTGACCAAATACGAAGCATGCGAACACAAAAGTACGATTCCTTTACCCCAACTCATCACAGTAGCACAATTAAACATACAATCACTCAATAGTAAGATACCGGATATACGTTTCGACATTCAATCACATACATTGCGATTCGATATTTTAATTCTCAGCGAGACATGGCTAAAACCTCATACACCGAGTCGACTATTAAACATCCAGAATTATAAACTAATACGCTGCGACAGACCAACATCATCCACCCAGCCTCAGGGATACGGAGGAGTTGCTATTCTAATGAAAACGAATATACCTCACGAAGTGATTAGCGTAGCCAAGACGAAACATCGTAGTAACTTGGAAGTGTTATGGGTTAAAACACTGAGCTCTGGTCTCTCGCTTGTCATAGGAAGCGTGTACAGACCGCCTGTGTACACTTTCGGACAAGTTGAAGATGACCTAGACGACTTTGAGGAGCAATTGCAATATGTGATTTGTGAAGTGAAACATGACAAAATCATAGTAGGGGGTGATCTCAATGCGTGTCTATTAAGATTGCAATTGCCTGCAATAAGACTGAGAAATATTGTGACCAACTACAGAATGAAGATATGCAACACCACTGTACCTACATATGCACATTCAAATAGTTTGCTCGATATTGTCGCTATTAGCGATGACGCACATTGTGTGAGCACTGAAGTGAAGCAATGTTTTTATGGTACTCCACATCATTTCACCATAGTTGATCTGCGACTCGAAAACACGATCATTGCTGACAATGTTAAAACGACACGAACGTATCACCATCTCAATATACCACTATGCATCAACATACTGAGAAACTCCAATTGGATTCCATTCTATGCAAGCATTTCCATCGAGGAAAAATACGCACACTTCATTGGCATCTTCAGTCAGTTTTTAAGCACATATCTGCCTGCCCGAACTGTAAAAATACGAAACACCCACAGACGACCGCTTCCTCGTGTCATCCGAACACTATACGAAAGACGAAAATACGCATTACGACATAAAATGATGGATGAATACAGGCGATTGAACAAACAGTGCAAGATTGCTGTACGAACTTATTCTGCGACAAACATCACAGAACGAATGCGACACAAACGACCCCACGAGTTATGGAGGGAATGCCAACACATCATAGGCAACAAGAAACGAACAATTGAAACGACACATGATGCGAACGAGTTAAACGACTATTATGTACAAATTGGACTTGAAACCTCTCAAAAAATACCCAAAAGTGACTTTCATATCAACAATAGGCTTCCAAGAGTCAACACAGGATATCTAGAGCTCAGCCCAATTGATATGCCTACACTGACCAGTGTCGTTGGAAAAATGAAGCCGACTACAACTGAAGATGCAGACGGCCTCAGCATGAAGATGATCATTAATTTCTACGATGGAATATGCCATGCACTTTTAGACATCGTCAATCAAAGTTTGACCACATGTGAGGTGCCGTCGCGACTAAAACATGCAATAATTGTGCCAGTGCCAAAGGGACCCAACGATACCAGGCCAATATCCATCCTGCCACCGGTCATGAAGATTATTGAGAAAATCGTCCAGATTCAGCTCATTGCATATATCGAGAAGCAGCATATCCTGAGCGACTCGCACCATGGCTATCGCAAACATCACTCGTGTGAAACGGCGCTGGCAGTGATCACTGACAAAATCTATGCTGCAATGCAAGAAAGAAAAGCGACCATTGTGACATCCATCGACCTGTCGAAATGTTTCGACATAGTTGACCACGACCTACTGCTTGATAAAATACGATCGTATAATATTGATGAACGATGGTTCCGACAATATCTGCGAAATCACACTCAGCAAGTGAGAATACAACAGCCGGGCAGACATCAATTGTCAACTACGAGAGCGACCACACCAAACATGTCCATCTTTCAAGGAGGCAGTCTCAGTTGTGTGCTGTTTTTGTTATTTTCGAACGATTTGTCATCCCATACACCAGAAATATTGCAAGTTGTCCAATACGCAGACGACACAACATTCATGATATCGACCAACAGATCTGAACTGAACACAACAATACATTACCTGGAACAACATCTTCAGCACATCTATTCCTATTATACCACAAACAAAATGAAAATAAATCCTCAAAAGACACAAATCCTACTAGCTGGAACCAAATACCTTCTTAAAACATTTCCTGCTATCACGCTACGGTTTTTGGATACAACAATTGCCGAACAGAACACTATCAAGTTGCTAGGTATCACCCTGGACAAACACCTCCACTTCGAAGAGCATATCGATAACCTCGCTCGCAAATCGACTGGTATGCTTATCGCTTTGAACAACGCCAAATCATCTCTACCTAGCAAAACACATCGACTTCTTATCAATGCATTCATCATGTCTACACTTTCATACTGCATCACAATCTACGGCACAACAGGACCAACACAGCTCAACAAACTGCAAAAAGTCCTCAACTTCTGCGCGAGAATACTAACGAACAGACGAAAACGCGACCACATATCTGACGCATTAACCAAACTGGGAATCCCGAGAATAAACGATCTCTTCACGACCAACCGAAAACGACTTATATACACGATTCTGCGAACTAATACTCCGAACCTCCTATACAACACGATAGACCGACGAAACGAATACAGAACGACAAGACGCAGCGACATCATCTACCCGAGGATTACAACAGACGCTGGCAGAAGACGAATCAATTACGACGCTGCCCGATACGCATACGGAACATTTACATGAAACACACTACGTCGCGAATACAACTCGAAAATTTCATACACGCAAACCTTTTGAGTTATGATATATGTGTATATGTTGCGTATGTATGTATATATGATGATGTTGTGAATGTGCATCCATATGTAGTTAATCATGGGTGAATGCGTGTGTGTGTGTGTGAGCGTGTTTGGGTGTGTATGTGTGTGCGTGTGTGAGCGTGTGCATGTTCATATTGTACTGAAAAGCCTGATGATGTATATCTTGATGGATGTGCAATAAATGCAATTTACTTACTTACTTACTTACACACACACACACACACACACACACACACACACACACACACACACACACACACACACACACAAACAAACATCAAAAGCGTTCGCGTTCTACTACGTTCGTTGATTTAAATAGTAATTAAAATGTGTATGTGTGAGTATATACGTATCTTTAAATGTGTATTATTAATGTGTATGTGTGTATTTTAATGTGTATGTGTGTATTTTTAATGTGTATGTGTGTATTTTTAATGTGTATGTGTGTATTTTTAATGTGTATGTGTGTATTTTTAATGTGTATGTGTGTATTTTCAATGTGTATATGTGTATTTTTAATGTGTATGTGTATTTTTAATGTGTATGTGTGTATTTTCAATGTGTATATGTGTATTTTTAATGTGTATGTGTGTATTTTCAATGTGTATATGTGTATTTTTAATGTGTAAGTGTGTATTTTTAATGTGTAAGTGTGTATTTTTAATGTGTATACATTTGTAATACTTATATGTGTTTTTTTAATGTGTAAGTGTGTATTTTTAATGTGTAAGTGTGTATTTTTAATGTGTATACATTTGTAATACTTATATGTGTTTTTTTAATGTGTAAGTGTGTATTTTTAATGTGTAAGTGTGTATTTTTAATGTGTATACATTTGTAATACTTATATGTGTTTTTTTAATGTGTAAGTGTGTATTTTTAATGTGTAAGTGTGTATTTTTAATGTGTATACATTTGTAATACTTATATGTGTTTTTTTTAATGTGTATGTGTAGTTTTTTATGTGTATGTATTTTTAACGTTTATATGTATATTTTCAATGTATGTGTGTGTGTGTGTGTGTGTGTGTGAAAGAGAGATAGATAGACAGAGAGAGCAAGACAGAGAGAGTAAAACTGACAAACTGAGCTTCATCGACGCCGATCACGGAGAATTTATCACTGACTTCGAGCAGCGGTGACAATGTTGTCACGGCCACCGCACTCATTGTCTGCTGGTCGTGACTACACACGCTCTCTTCTCGTGTGTACCTACCCCCCACCACCACACACATACACAATGTGTATTTATGTGTGTGTAAGTTTCAGGAGTGATATAAAAGGTAAATTGATAAATTGTGAATGCAGTAGATTTAACCCTCCAGAAGCCAAGGCCAGAAGATTTAACCCTCCAGAAGCCAAGCTGTAGTGGCGTATTTGCTCAATAGATATGGTTTTTATGTTGCACTGGTGTTACTCTGGCTTTTGATGGTAAATTTGTTTAGTGTAATTATTCATTAGTATGTTATACTCTTATGAAACAACTTATGAAACAAATGTTACACATGTGTAACATGGCTTCTAGAGGGTAAAATTAAATCCTGGCGCGATTTGACGTAATAGTTTGATAATATACAATTTCTCAAATTCGCCCAGCAGAAAAAACGGAAGCGACGTCAAAACCAGATGGGGCGAGGCGATTTGTGAAGTATTGAACACAAAAAAACAATATTATACAGAGATATTTTGAAAGTAAATCATTTATGGAACTATTATACTTGTAAAATATATATATTTGAAAAACTTATATTTTTATGAAAAAGAGGGTAGATAATAAGTTAAATTCAGTGTAATAAATACAAACAAAATATAAACTGATTGGTAAGTAGAAGCACCTGTTGTCTTTGGCGTATTTGACGACAAAACAGCGATGATTGGACACCTGGTAGCGTCTGAGACGACGCATTAATTCAGTCGTTTTGCCACTAAACATCGGTCCCAAAATCAACTTCAACACACACACACACACACACACACACACACACACACACACACACAACATGCTCGCTAGCTGGTGTTACCATATTTATATAAGTTCAGCCAGCCAACAGACGTTTATTCACGTAAAAAACCGACAAGAAACAGGCAATTGTTTTGTTCTAAAAAATTATAAATTAACCTGAATAATGTAAAAATTCACCCACAACGACAGAAGCACTACAATATACATAATTATTAGAGGATACACAAAACAAAAACAAACAAACATGTATTTGATATAGCGCCAAGTAGAGCAGAGGCGCGTAAAAGAGATAAACTGGTGCGAACAATATAAAGGAGAATTAGCTCATAGAGGGAAAATACATGAGCCAGCAAAAATAACACACATGATAAATAAGAGAAAAACGAGTATAAAACAGCAAAAGAAATATCTTACACAGTAACAAACATCACATGACACATCACATCATAGATTAACACTGGTAACCAAGAAAAACGAATGTAGAGAGAACAAGATTTAGTGCTGTCGGAATGGAGGAGTTAGAGGTGTGGGCAAAGATAGCAAAAATTTTTGCAGAGCAGAAGAGAATGAGGAGTATGATTTTTGCTCCAGGACATGAGGAGGAAGTTGATTGTAAAGACGGGGAGCAGAAAAGTAGAAAGACTTGGCTGACCAGTTTGACTCATGAAGAGCAGGAGGAGAAACAAGAGGTACAGGACGACGACTGGAAGGTCGCTCGTTACACTGTAGGAGGGTAAGTAAGTAGGAAGGGGGAGAAGGCGAGTGAAGAAGTTTATATACAAGACAGCAGAGCTTATGATGGATCCTCGAAGGGACTGGCAGCCAGCCTAGTTGCCGAATATGTACAGAGGTTGGTGTCCTAGGTGGAAGACGCAAAACGAATCGACAGGAAAGGTTAATGATTGACTGAAGGGATCGAAGAGATTTTTGAGGTAGGTGAAAAAATAGAGAATTGCAATAGTCGAGACGGGAGAGGATATAGGAATTAACAAGAAGCAGTGCAGAGGATTCGTCGATGTGTCGGCGTATAGGGTAGAGTTGGCGCAGGATGAATCGACAGGATCGAGTAAGGTTTGAAAGATGTTTGGAGAAATCAAGTGAAGGATCAAAGACAATGCCCAAACTACGAATATGAGAGGAGAGGGACAAATGAAGACAGTTCGGAGATATCCTAGGAGGGTGAAATAAAATATACTCTGTCTTATCGGGATTCAAGAGGAGATCTCTGGAGGTCGCCCAGGCAGCAATGTTGGATAGAAGTTGGTCGATGAGATAACTGTTAGAGGACGAAAAAGGGAAATAAATTTGGATATCATCCGCATAAATGTGGAAAGATATAGGATAGGTGCGGAGGATCGGACAAAGAGAAGAAACATAAAGATTAAACAAAAGAGGACCGAGAAGAGAGCCTTGGGGAACACCCGAAATAATAGGAGAAGAAGATGAATATTCGGAGTTACAGCGTACCGAAAATGACCGATCAGCAAGATAGGATGACAATAGAGACAGCGCGGAGGAAGAAAGACCGGCATGCCGTAGATCCTGGCGGAGGATGGAGTGGTTCACAAGGTCAAAAGCGGAAGAAAAGTCAAGCGAAATGAAAAGCACAGAATTACCCACGGAAAAAGAAGCAAGTATATCATTAAGCAGAGAGAGGAGCAGAGTTTCAGTTGAGTGCCCGGAAACGAAACCAGATTGACATGGATCTAGGGCCGAATATATGCAAGGACGGAGCTGAGGAAGAATGGCAGCCTCAAGAAGCTTAGAGGGAAGAGGAAGCAAAGAAATAGGTCTGAAATTGCTGGGGATGGAGGAGTCAAGGGAAGGTTTTTTTAGAATAGGTGAGACAATGGCGTGTTTAGATGCTAGGAAATTTCCATGAAGAAAAGAAGTATTTACAAGATGGGTAAGCACAGGAGCAAGCAGAAAGATGGAGTCAGAGAGAACACGAAAGTTGATTGGATCAGAGGGGCACCTGGATTTTTGTAGCTTAGTTAGAAGCTTGATTGTCATCGCAGGTGTGATAGGTGAGAAGGCATCGAGGGAAGTATTTGAGGACGAAAAAGTTAGAGGAAGGGAGGATGAAGGAAGCTTTGATCTGGCGAAGATAAGTTTATCGCAGAAAAAAGATGAAAAACATGACGCAGAAATAGAGCAAGGAGCCGATTTGGAAAAACCGGTGATAGATTTCAGGGTGTGCCACCTGGAGTCAGAGGAATTTGAGCGGGATGAAAGCTTATCTTTATAATATACAGATTTTGCAAGATCGAGAGAGGAAAGAAAACTATTGCGAGAGTCGCAAAAAGACAGCCAGTTGGACTCAGTGCGAAATCGGCGCCAACGTCGTTCATGGGCACGGGTCTCTGCACGTAAGTGGCGTAAGTCCGAATTTAACCACGGAAGTGGCGAGACAGAGGACTTTATCACGCGGCGGCGCAGTGGGAACAGAACCTCATTAATATCACACAAAGATTCATTTATGAAGTGTGAGATGGCTGAAGGGGGAATAAAATTGTAAATAGTGGGAGAGAGAGAAGAAGAAACGAGGAGAGAGAAATAGGAAGAGTCGAAGTTACTGTAATCACGTGCATAGTAGGTTTTTGGTGAGTGTGTAGAAGCCAGTTTGTGATGTTTTAAAGCAAATGAAATGAAGCTATGATCGGATGTGGTGGCATCAGGTGGGAAAGTAAGCAGACCAGGAAGAATTAAATTTGCGGATGAAGCTGTACAAATGAGAAGATCGAGAGTGTGGCCTGAAGTATGAGTAATACCCGAATTTATAACAGAAAGACCCCAAGATTCAAGTAAAGAAAGAAAATCAGAAGCATAGGGCTGTGATAGGGGACAGTCCACCCAGAAATTAAAGTCCCCAAGAATAAAAAAATTATCGTGAAAATGTTGGAAAAAATACGAAATAAGGGTGTCAAAGTCAGAGATAAATTGAGAAGATGAGCCTGGGTTATTATGGCGGTAGACAAGCAGTAGGCCCAGCTTAGGCGACGCAGGCAGAAACAGAGAAGTAGCGATGTACTCAAATGACATTGATGTGAATGAAAGATCAGAAAGTAAGGAAATACCTAGAGAAGAATTAAAAATAACGCCGACACCGCCACCCGAAGTTTTAGAAGAATTTGAGGAGGAGCGACAGACATGCATTAGGTTGTAGGATGATGGGAGTTGAGCCAAAAACACTGGCACATAGCATTGAAGTAGCCATGTCTCAGTGAGAAACAGAATAGAAAGGTTGTGGCGAGACAAGAGATCAGAAATATATAACATAATAAATTCATCATAATTATAGCAAACATAATTGGAATATTATTGAAAGATAAATTTATTAGCATTTAATGCTAATTTAAAAATGATGAACCACGGGTAAGCGCACATAAATATTATATTTGCATACGAAAAACGTCCTTGGAGGTTACGCAGCACAGACGATCTTTGACGCACAATTGTCGTACGTCTCTGTTCTGCTTTGCTGTGAGTTTATGTCTGTTTCTTTTGGAATGCATATTGTCGAATGAAGTCAAGATTACTAACTAATATGCAATTTTGTTAAAGCTAACAATTAGAACGATTTTTATATATTAAATAATCAATGACGAATATTCCATCAATTCTTCCACGTAGCTAGCACAGCATGTTGATACAGAGCCAATACTACGCCGCTTTATTTCAGCCAGATGTTCCTATGATTAGCTAAATTGATGGAGGGTGCGAATGAGCGTTATGTCTTGCGGTTACGACGAGGACATCAGCAGCAACCCGTTCTTCCTACTGCTCAGCACGCAGTATGCCTCGGTGCTGGAGCGCGTGGCACGACACGGATGGACCGTGTGTGTACCGCGTCGGTATTATGATAGCAACTTCCATCTTCACACCGCCACCAGCAGCAGCAGCGCTGTGCTGTGTCATATCCTCGTGCCAGACACCTCACAAGGTCTCGACACGGGCCGTTACATCACACTGACCGACCAGCGCGTGCGACGGCTGGGTACCAAGGTGTTGTTCATTGAAGATGACGGACAGGAAGAGGGAGAACATTTGTCCTGCCGCTCAGTGGAGGTTCTCTTCGAGGAGACGGTGTACACGGCGACGGCTGCTACTCACAGCTACACCGTGTGGTGTGTCGCAGCTCCTCTGTGCTCGCAGCTGTCACGTGGTGAGGACGAAGTCAGCGAGCAGCAGCAGCAGAGGACGGACGGTGAAGGCACGGATCCATCTCACACCGACCACGACCACCAGACATCGGACACACAGACAGGCGAGGAACCGGCCTCGCTGGCTGATTGTCTTGACGTGTTGTATCAGCACGGCTGTATTGACACCAGTGAATCGCCGTGGCAACACCAACTGTCTCACAAACGACGATGTCAGCGCCCTCTGGACGTGATCGGCCGCTACTGCGCCGAGTTCGCCGCCCGCCTCACGTTGTGGCCCGCGCCGTCCATCACGCAACTCAGCGCCGCCGTCGGTGAGGTATTTACCGCCGCGCTCGAGCACTTACTGTACGTGACAAGTGTTGTCGAGGACGGTGGTGGTGCTGGAAGCTCCGTCAACACGCCACATCTTCCACTGGCCGTCGAGACGTACGTGGTGTGTGCACTGTACGACCGACTGATGCACAAGATCCGGCCGACGACGCGAGCTGCCGACGCGGCCATCAACCGCGCCGTACAGCGAGCTGCAGTCAGCTGTTACCAGCAAGAACCTCCTCGTCGCTTGAAGTGGCACGTGGCGCGGGTGGCGGCACATTTCGAGGTGTTGGCTCGCCAGCGCCACCCGCTCGGCAAGTTCGCCGCACTGCGCCGTATTGTGCGCCAGTTGTGCAGCTCGACGTTGGACACCCACGCCACCGCCGCCTCGCAGGATCAACAACAACTGCTGACCGCCGACGATTTGCTGGCTGTATTCACGGCGGCCGTGAGTAGGGCGCGCGTGGCCGACTGGACGGTTCAACTGGCAGTGATGCAACACCTACATGTGTCTGTCTCGCACGGACCTGCCCCGGCGGCGGCGACCGCGTCGTGTGTTGATCAGTACGGCTACCTAGTGACAACTGTGGAGGCGGCCGTGCGACATGTATCGTCCGGCCTCCGACAGAACGACACCGCCTCCGATGCCACTGAGGTCGACCAGCGACTAGAGGCAGTCGTCGCCGATTGCCGCCACTGCGACACGCCGCAACAACTGCTCTTGTTCCGAGCGGCCGCGTGTGATGACGTCGCCGTGCTGCGAGACATATTGCTGCGTGCTGAAAACACCTCTGGAAAGACGGCTAGCAGTGTTGATGATGACAGCGAGGCAGTGAGAGCAGCCTGGTGTCACCCGCTGTGTGACTGCCAACGCTGTCATGCGCTGGTTGCCGCCTCATCATCATCATCGCCGTGTTCATCGGGTGCGTCGGCAGTGTATTGTCGCGACCGGCTGGGACGTGGTCCACTGCACCTGGCCGCCAGACACGACTCGTCCCGCTGTCTCCAAGTGCTGCTGCTGCATGAGACGGACGTCGTGTTGGATGCTCGAGATTATCACGGTCTCACTGCCGCCCACCACGCCGCCCTGGCCGGTCGACAGACAGCGCTGCTTCTTCTGTTGCAAGCCGGCTGTGCGGTGGACTTGCAATGTCAGCAAGGACGCAGTGTGTTGCACGCGGCCGTGGCGTGTGCGCGACAGTCTTGCGTGTCTGCCGTGCTGGCTGTGTGTGAGTGTCGTGGCGTTCACGTGTTGTCCAGCGTGTTGGCGGCTGGGGATCTGCGTGGTGACACGGCGCTGCACGTCGCCGCACGACTCGGCTACGAACTGATCGTGCGACAGCTGATCAACCACGGCGCCAGTGTGGAGGCCATAAACCACGCGCGACAATCCGCCGCCGATGTGGCGTACGACGGCGCACTGCGGCGACAAATGCACTTGTGGCGGCGTCAGTATTGCCTCACGGCGCCCGCGGCTCTGTTGCCCGTGCTGGAGATGCGTGGCACCGACGATAACGCCCTATGTGACGACACCATCACGCCACAAACAGAGACAGAGACAACAGGCGCGCACCATGCGGCACTGACACGCCGGGCGTTCGCGGCAGTCAGAGCCGGCGATGAGCCACTTGCCTGCTTCTATCTCAACATCCAGTACGACTTGCCGTCGACGTGTCCACACGAAAACTCAGCACTGCCAGAGGCCAGTGTTGCCACGTGCGCCGCCAGCGGGGAGACCCTGCTGCATGCTGCCATGAGTGCACGCATGTTGTCTCTTGCTCGCGGACTGGTGCGTGTGGGAGCAGCCGCAGTGGTCGAGGCGCGTGACTCCGCCGGCAGAACACCGCTGCACTGCGCGTGTGCTGTCGGCTTCACGGCAGGATGTGAGTTTCTGCTGGCGACCGGCGCGCACGTGAACGCACGAGACAAACAGCTGCGGTGCCCACTGCACGGGGCGTGTGAGGCGGCGCATGCGCAGTGCGTGCGGCTGCTGCTGGAGGCTGGCGCTGAGGTGAGCGCGCACGATCACTGCCAGCGCACCGCCGCCGATCTACTGATAAATCAGTCGCTAGATGGCGCCAGTAGTGAGTACAGTGTAATTGCCCAGTTACTGGCAGTGTATAGGGCAACACGCGTTGTGCAGTGAACAAATGCCTCGTGTCTCCAGGCCTTGCAGATTCAGTTGCCGTTAAGAACGGCGAGGAGTACAACTCACTCTTTCAGATGTCCAGACATTGCACATTCTCAATACCATCCTATGTACGATGTAAGTGCTTTCTCAGACACAAACTGACACATTGACACGCATGCAGATATGTTGTGTCAGGAGAAACGTACTCAAAGACAACTCATTAGTTGGTTGTTTCTTGAATACGCGCATGTTTGCGTTTCACTGCTATGTTCATTTGTGTACCACTAGAAACTTGACGATATTTTGCAGTCACAAGTTGCTTGATTGTGTTGAAACAACTTGCCACTAGATGTCGCCTCACTCTGGCCGAGGATTTTTTCACAAATTTCTGTGTTTATACATTATTCGAGCTTAATCATATGAAGATGCGAGTAGTTAGTGTATTTACAAGGCTGTGTTGAGTGATAGTGTTTGATATAAGCGAGTGTTTACGATGCTTTTGTAGTCGGCAATTTCGCATTCGTTTCTCCAAGTGTTTGCTTGTCTCGTCTCGATTTTATTGCTCCAGAGAACATAGGATATTTTTCGCAATACACTATATACTCAATGACTATGATTGAAGCATTTTTACGAATTATCGATATATTGAAATGAATTACATCGGCCCATTGAAATTAGCTGAGCTGTTTGACGGGTCCAATTGATAAAGGTGTATTGCGGATACAATGACTGCTAGTTAGAACGGCGTACGAACGTCAAATGCAGCACTGAAGTGAAGTATTTAATGGACGCTAGTGGAGGTGCTCTGGGAAAACACCCACCTGTATCTGACCCTGACCAAACGTCCTCGTAGGAGACTGGACATCATTGTAGGTGGACAGTGTGTGCTCCATATTGATCCTGTATTGTTCGCCAAAAACAGAAGCACAAAACCACTGAAATAAACAGCAATAAAACCCACTTGCTCCACATATACCACTATATGTGGGTTAAAAGATTAAAGGCCATAAGTCAAGTGTAAGATTTAATATATCCAGAATGACTGTATAAAATAAATACCGCTCAGAAATTCGGTTTAAAAAGTTCAAAAGTTTATTTGAATTACAAGAATATTGCTCATACTTATTGCAAAGCAGCAAAGAGAGGTAGTTTAATTCGAATTAGAGGAATATTGCTCAGGTGGCACCTACTCGTACTTATTTGTTGAATCACAACAAAAGGTAACAAACACTGCGATCCATAACTGGTTATTAAATCTGCCGCCTATTTGTCAGGCAATTATATTTGTTCTTTATTACCTTTTGAATTGTTTCCAAATATATGTTATGATATGGTCAAGAAATATTTTCCAACAATTTTTAATCAAGTGATGGTAAGCATATATTTTAAAAAAACGTTTACTTTGTTTAATACATAAACAACAAGTTAAATACATATGTGGAGTTTGTGTCCATGTGAGTGTGTCGCTGCCTGTAAAAGCGGAATTGTATCCTATAAAATGGACTCATATGAAGGTGATTATTCTATTCACGGTCAAAAGAAGCCTTGTAGAACATGCACTGATTTTCAATCTTGGATGAAAAATAGCTCCAAGGGAAAATCTGAGGTACTTCACTCCATTTGACAATAATGATCTAAACAACGTTATCATGCATCACGTCTTTGACAATAACTAGCAATAAATTATAGCTAATGTGTCACATCTGACGTTAATTTAAACATTTAGATGTTGTATTCAGTGAATTCGTCAACTGTTGACAAATATTCGGCTGATTTGTTTCGTACTTACGTAATTTTGTGAATGATTGCTGATTCTAATGGATTTATTTACATATCGTCCGGCTCTTGTCAATAGCATATAATTGACGAAAACGCATGTTGTAACTGCTCTTCCTTTTATCGTGAAAATAATACGATGTTTACAGATACAGCTGTTATGAGTCCGTTCTCATGCGGGTAATTGTGTTCATGATTGTCGCAGAAATCCGCGGACTCGTCGCACGACGGCTCCATATCACCGGTGCAACATCCGGCCGCAGAATGTCCCGTCGATTCAACGGCGCTCGGTCGTAGCGGCTGGTCGCTGCTGCACACCATGGCCGCTCATTACCCCGATCAACCATCACCGACGCAGCGTGATGATATGCGCCACTTTGTGCAGCTGTTCGCCAAACTGTACCCGTGCTCGTACTGCTCCGAGGATTTCCAGAAAGAGTGGGTGCTCAACTGAACTCAGCTTGATTCACAGCAGCCAAACAGTTTGGGTTAAATCTCGATCTCAATCTAAGTTGATCGACTGATCTAAATACCTGTCAATTTGCTTCATTTTTACATGCGTGTACGTTTACTTGATGGTGAATTAACGTTTGTGTGTCCGTATGAATTAGTGTGTCGGAAAATCCCGTGGCGTTGGACAGTCGAGCTGCGCTGAGTCGCTGGTTTTGTGAGAGACACAACACGGTCAACCGGAAACTGCATAAACCCCAGTTCAACTGCGACCTGGTCGCCCAGAGGTCAATAACCGAACCAACGAGCAATAAACAGCTGTAAAAAGTAGAACAATACATCATCTTCCTTGATAACAGGTGAAAACAGTGTCTACAACAGGACAACACATTACGGCATTGATGTACCTGATGGAAGTTTCTTTTTTGCCACCAGATGGCGTGACGGTTGGGACGACGGCAGTTGCGGATGAACTCATCTACTCTTCATCAACCACATCCTCCATCTGTGCGTTTGTTCTATTTATACGCAACTTTGATTATTGTCGTCATTTTGCCTATATGTATGTGTGTGTGTGTGTGTGTAAGTGATATATGATAGGCAATATCAGCTTGATTTGTCACACGCTAGAGAGGAAAAATACACCCAATATGGAAGCTTGATGATCTTGAACTGATGGGTCTGGTGCAACTGGCAACATTGAGTTGGGCAATCTCAGCACCACTAGCGGTACTGAAATAGTCCATATTTAATACCCGTTGACTCCGTGGTGCAGTGGTAGCACACCCGTCTCACAAGCGGGAGGTCCGTGGTTCAAATCCCGACGGAGAATTTATTAGGGCAAATTCTATAATCCGACGGCCCCTGTCCACCCAGCAGTAAATGATGGTACCAGATATCAGTCATGTGTTGTGTCATGTATTCTGGGGAGGTGGTCCTCTCTAATACGTCTTCCGTCCTTGTGGAGTCATAGCGTGGAGAAAGTCGGTTCTGCGGTGGCAGCGAGCTGCACGGGACACACCTGTTTGTGTTCATAAGCTTCGGCTTCTTCCCGTGTAGCAGCTGTCACTTGAGACCTTTAACATTTAGCCCTGCCACAGAGCTCATCCTACAAGCACTATATTTTTACGTATATCCCAACAATTACTCACACACAGACAGACAAACACAAACGATTTACAACACAAAACACACAGACACACACAGGACATGAAAGGAGCAGGTGCATTAGTGATGGACAGAACTGGCACCATAGTGCTGGACCAGTTTCTAGTACTTGCCCGACACGGCTTGTTTATGTTTGAGTCTTAGCAGCTGCTTGGAAGAGATTCGCTTCACTCGATGACTCGCATACAACAGTCGGTCTTTCAGCGAGGTCACACATTGCCCGCCCACCAAGGCGGGAACGCTGATGTCTGCCTCACATACTGCGGCCGCTTGGAACCTGGTTCCTCCAGCACCAGCAGCGCCGCCACCCGTATTTGGCTCCAGTTCCACATAGTCCTTGAGTGCCAAGTAATCGGTATCACGATCAACAGCCGAAGACTCCGTGAAGAAGCGGTGTTTGTTGGCTCGGCGCTGTTTCTTGCCGCCTGGCTGTTGTTCGTGATTATTCCTCACGCGACCTAATGACCGCTCATCATTCTGCCGCCCATCTTGTTCTTGCTGTTCCAACTGCTCCTCCATCTGCAGTTCCAGCAGCAACTCATCCTCCACACTCTGTCTCGCTCGCCGACGTCGACTCTCATGCTCTTTCTGCTCGTGTCGCAGTCGCTGCATCCGCGTCGTGCGCTCCCGTCGCTCTTTCTCGCGTCGTCTCCGCTGCTCTGCCTGCTGCCGCTGTGCCAGTAGCGACACCTGACGGCCGCCCGAGAAACTAACAGTGTCTGGTGCTGCGTCATCATCGTCATTATCATCACAAGCTGTTGGTATGTGTGTCTGTGTGTCGGTCAGCGGCTGTGAGTTCTCTTCACAGGAGGAGGCGTCGTCGGCAACACGCTCGTCCCCAGCATTAGCAGTTGGTCCGTCATTATCATATGTATCAGTAACAGGCTCGTCCCCAGCAGTAGCAACTGGTTCGTCCTTATCAAATGTATCGGTAACAGGCTCGTCCCCAGCAGTAGCAACTGGTCCGTCTTTATCAAATGTCTCAGTAACAGGCTCGTCCCCAGGACAGGAGTCTGTCACCACAGTGGGCTCGTCCCCGGCAGTTTGTTCCTCAACATCATGGCGAGGGTGAGCAGTAACTACAGCAGCAGCGGCAGCCAGCCTACTTGAACGACGGGTCCTCATCACTCTCCAACTCGCTTCCTCCTCAATATCTCCAACAACTGTCCTCAATCACTCCTAATTAGCTACCTGTATAACACACATACACATACACACACATATTGTATACACTGCAACTGTGTACTACAAATAAAAACATGACAAATATTGTTCATGTAAAAGTTATCAGGTGATGAAATGATATAACAATGAAATAAAAAAAGCATAAAATCGCCCAGCTGAAAAAACGCATGCCAATTTCTAACTAACAATTTGCACAGTGATTAATCTGCTCGAAATGACGTTAGGATAAATCTACTGATATGATATGTCCTTTACTTCGTCGATAATCCCCAACAAGTGATAACACACTTGATGATCCTTGAAAAAGAGGTGGATTCCCGGTAGCAATACATGTTTCAATTCAGCGCCGAACAATGTGTGTGTGTGTGTGTGTGTGTGTGTGTGTGTGTGTGTGTGTTGAGTGGCCGTGAAATTTGTAATATTACGTGGCAACTAAGATGGACAACCTCTGATTGTTTTCCCGTTGAATTTCGGCGATCAACTTTTACTTGAACTGTCATCCAGAAATGAAACAATTTGAGCCTTGATTAATCACTATTATTATTATCATACTTATTATTAAACCCAACTAAATAACCTAATGAACGCGGCGGAGAAAACAAGAATAGCTGAATATTGCCAACCAGAACAAGAATCTACAAGCACAAAGCTGAAATACATGTTCAACTTAATCATGATAGGAATCTAACACGATACTTCTCAGAAATCTTCCACGAATCTTTTGATTAACAGTAGCACACACACACACACGGACATACATACACAAGTGTCACAAACCGCACACACATACACACAATAGAATATTACACAAGAGCTCACACACACACACACACACACCGCCTAGATAACCTGGATACATACGTGAGGAGGCATTCAACCAGATCCACTGACCGCAACCACATTGCATTCTCACAAACACACACACACGAGGTTAGGAAGGTGAGGTGGTTGCATAGCAGACAAGTTTGTGAGAGGGTTCGGTGAAGACGTTCACACAGGACAGGCTACATAACGTCTCCACTCAAGCAGGTATAACACATTCCACAAGTCTTAATAGTATTATTACCAATTACAGGCAAATCCAGTAGCATGGGGGAAGAGTGCAAGCATTATTGAGAGAGAAATACAAGTTTAAAATGTAAATAATTCTAGAGAAAAAGAGATAAAAAACAAACTAATAAATAAATAACAATATTCCACCCGATAACACTTCATAATGTCACTCCTCAATAAATAACAACAACTAACTAAATATGTGATTTAATAAATGATAACCAAGAATAAATAGGTATAAATAAGAACAAATATAAATGAATAGCAATCATGTTGTATAGATAACTCCATCAATACCCACACATCATACAAAAATAAATTCCTGTCGTTTACTTGCCTGAAAGAAACAGAAAGAAATTGAAGTAAACATATGATAAATACTTAACAAAACGCATTATATATATTAATACAAAATTGAGTCACCATAAAAGCACGAACCACGTCTAATCTTGGAGAAGTTTTGATCTTGAAAAAGCCTTAATCTTCGAGAGAAAAATAATGATATTTGTGTAAATCCGCAGGGTGACAATCATGTTGTTCAAACCAGAAGTGTTTATATGGACATTTCACATGGCCGCCGTGTGTGGAGTGCTGTCCAGTAATCCCCAGCGATCATCGGATCTGCCGCGCAAAACACACGCCGAAACACGACAGCGGCGTTTTTCTTTCCCAGTGGCGGCGTATATTGTTAACGGAGGAGGGCAGAAGGTGCGACTACATGAGGTTCACGATGGAATCACAACTAGCAGGGGAGTTTGGCCCAAACAACTCAGATTCTATGGCGCCAACAGACAGCAGCACCGAACTGATGGCAGCAAATATGTGTATACCGAGCAGAACAAGGCACATTGCATATACAACTGCGATCAAATCAACGACAAGGGAAACACAGTCGCCGGTAAGAATCAGACACCTAACGTTTCATCAACAACACTGAGAAACGCAGTCGTTTGGCCAAAGAAGGATCATGTGCAAACTCCTTCATACAAGCAATGGAAACCGCTTCCACACATCAACTACTACAAAGGAGACATGCCAATTGATCAATTGACTGGCAAAATTGAGTTTCCACATGAGGACATCGAGGTGCATGAATCAGTTGAAGAATACTCCTCACGAAGACCCAGTGAGGTCTCGTCCAAACAAGTTCATCCAGACCAGAACGCAAAAGGTGGGCATCGAATAAGACAAACAGCCAGTATAGATATAGATAACACAGATAGCGTGAAAGAAATGTGTTCAAACCAAAAGCGAATATTATACTATGTAGTAGTTCTTGGTTTACACATTTACCGATGCCAAAATGAGTGATGTTTGAACGTGTAAATTATGAAAACGGGATGATTTACTTTGACAAAGTGCTTTACAAACTAAGGTCACAACTGAATCACACAAAATTCTACAAAAACGTGTACCAAAATTTCTACAAAACTCTACAAAAACGTGAAACAACTCATAAATACAAAACAACAATTAACAAAGTAAAAACACACACACACACACACAATTACGCACTGACACGCCGAAATTCAAAACCAATAGAGGATCGAGAATAGTTTGTTCCATTTTTGACAATTGTTTGTCTGTGATTGATAGCAACAGGGATCATAGCCCGGCCGGGAAAACGAGTGGATGGAAGCGAGTTCTTCGGCATCATCCCCGCCTTCTCATCACACGATCAACACACTCAACCGGCGCAGCATTCACAAAATCCCACGTCAAACTGACAGGTCACATCGTGAAAATGTCAAGCCACCGATTGAGTTGAAGGCGTGAAAGTTCAAGCTGACTCCAAGTGCGTTTCAAGTACAAACATTTATCCTCAATCACGCTACGAAACACCAAGTAGAGTCCATCCTCTTAAACACGCACAAAAAACCAGAACCGTCCGCGGTAACAAGCGAGATAAAAAGCGTGAAAGAGCGAAAATAAGTCATTATTTTTTTATAGATATAAACCATTATTTGACAACAAAAACAGTTAAACATCGCATTATATGGCGATAAAAAAAATTACACCGCGTTGTTGTATCTGATTCCGCTTTATAACGATTTGACTGTATATTTTTCTACTCTCGTGGTACGCGAAGATAATACAGAATGTACGTGTTTCCTAGTGAAAAAGACAAATAAATAAAACTATTTACACCAATGATATGATATATTTTTATTGATAAATGGAAACCTAAAATAATTTGGGGTTCAAGACCTTATCACGCCCAACTGATTACCTCGCTTCATCGATGCGTTTTATATCGATGTTTGACTGTATATTGAGCAAACTTGACTCATTGATATGCAACCTGGAAGAATGCACAGTTGAACAGTATGGTGATAACGAGACACCACAATTGCGCGCAAATATCTCATTGACAATACAATAAATACAACCAAACGAACGACGGAAAAAACAACAAACGCAAACCGGCAGATGCAAGAAAGTCTTTTACAGCTGATATTTTTTAGTATTTGTTTTTCTTGGTCGGTGGATTTGACGTGGCATCGTCGGCAGTGCTAGTTTCCTGCTTCAAACACACATCACGCACGCCCACACCCAAAATTTGAAAGCGCACCGAGCGGTGCCCACAATCTGTATGCTTCAACAAGTGTGCTTCTCGCACCAGACCAGCTCCCGCACACGTCCAACCGCCACGACGGTCAAACAACGACTGAGTCAACGCCACTCGAATGGCGCAACAGTGCTGCCAGCTAGCGCCCAACGCTGGAACTAATCGGCCGCCGATGACGTCACTGGTCACGTGATTAGTGACGACAACTGCCAGTCGGTGGCGACGTGCCAGTCGCGCTAGTTCCCCGATCAACCACTGGAGGCGCTGCGATCGTCGCATATGACACGCGTCAGAAGCGTCTCCTTGTCGCATCGGTGCCGAAATTGAGTCGATAACAAGCAGACGCGGCGGAGGCCGTCTTCGCCACTGATTGTGTTGCGTCTCGTGGCCGCTCTCCTCCAGCTGCTGGTTGATGTAGAGCGGCAACAGCTGCAGCAGATGCTGATGACAGTCGACGGCGGCCACCGGCAGCTGCACGAGCGAGATGCGAGCCAACAGCTGCGACAGCTGCAGCTGGTCTTGTTGAGTGGCCGAGACGAGCCGCTGACAATGTGTGACGGCCGCCTCGGCAATTTGCCGCAGTCGCTCGGCCACCACGCCGCCTTCTGTGTCCACATAGATGGCGCTGGCGTCGAGGGCACCGACACACGCTGGCAGACACGCGTCCACGCAAGCCTGCAGACACAACTGAGTTTTGCCACAGCCTGGCTCTCCCAGCAGCTCGGTCACACGACCCGTCACGAACCCACCGCCTCCGTCCCGCCCTTCGCCCGCGCAGTCCGGACCTTCATCCGGAGCGCGTCCGCTCAGCAGCCAGTCGAGACGGCGACTGAACGTGGTCACGTGCTCACAGCAGTCAAGTTCGGCCAGCTGGTCACCGGACACAATACAGGCGTCCACTGATGACTGAGTGTGATGCAGCTCGCTCAACACAGCGCCACGCAGCGCAGAGCTGAGCGCAAAGCCGCCGACACCAGCGCCATCTGTACGGCGCCCCTCCTCATCGTCAACAGTGTGTTGGTTATTGTTTGCTCTCGGTTCAGGCGAGCTATCATGCTCGAGCAGCTCGCGAGTTTCAGTGTAGCCAGCTCTGACACCATTCCACCAGCACACACGCACACACACACACACAGTGGACCGTGTGAGGGACACCACGAGACGCCAGACCACATCCGTCATACAACACAGAGCAGTGAGGAAAACACGAGTATCCAAGGAACAACGACAACACAAAACAACACGATATCATCGTAAAACATGTTTGATTTTTATCTCGCTGTGTGATAAAACATGGAAAAATGCTGGAAACGCTAAGCAAACACACCGAACCAACAAATAAAAGCACACACGGTCAATAAAACAGACGCAATAAGACCAACTAGAAACGTGTCAAACTTGATTTTAGAAAACTAGCCTACTCCTGATTGCACTACTTGTAAGTATTATCTCGAATCCCACTCAAAGCCGACTCAAGGTACTCATTCGATAAAACGTGCACCGATCGCGCGGTGCAAGTGCTGCACTACTAGAATATAAATGCAATGAAACAAACACATAAATTCTCCACAGAAATAGTAGATAAAAACGGATGAAAACAGAAATGAGAGTACATAGACAACACATGTCAGAGTAGACAATATAATACTGGAGAACAAGGGAAGACTTATATGTTCCTATGGCTTATCAACTTGTGGTCAGAGTACCTCATATGATAAAGGCAGATTATAAGCACAAAAATCAACACTGACTTGTAGAGAGCGTTGAGCACGGATGAAGTTTGTTGCAGAGTGGCCAGCTTGCGGGCCATTGACGTCGCCGTCCCGTTTGTAGATCACCGTTTCTAACAGGTCAATGTTGTGTCAAAGCAAAACTAAGACGACGGTACGCCAACCAGACTGAAAAACAAACCGCTTCCAGGATAATTCTAATGGAGCACTGTTACCTGTACACATGCACTCACTTTATTTTAACCTTCAGTATTCAATGAAGCGTAATAATGGAGATAAATGTAAACCGAAACGACAACTAGCAACAAAACCACGCGCCGTAGCAGCTGAAATTGTAGCGCCGTATTTGTCAAGCAATTGTATAAATAAATGAAAAAGTCGTTCAATTCATAATATTTGAGTCATATTTCAACCCAAAGATTACTATTAACGAATCAATTCCAATGAACAGAATAAATCAATATTGACATATACAAAATAGTTGACAAACCAAAGCTCGATCCTTGCATCCGCTCCTTGTGTGTTGTGTTTCTGTAGTTCGAGGCGTGAATTTCAGATATGGTGAGAAATCATTGCTATTCTTTTGCGATTTTTATCTTCCCTCCGGTGTTTTTAATTTCGCCGTCCAGATTATATTTTTCTTTTATTAGTTTTTTCGACTGCTTATTTCGTGTATGAGGTGTGGAGTACGGTATGTAAGGGGTTTTGTGAATATTTTTGATGAGTGCGACTATTAACAAGCCACTGCGGCTAAATTAATTTCATTGAATTACTGCGACTGCTTGTGAATTTTGCGTAGATAGTGAATATATTGGTGTCTAAACGGTCAAATTAGAAAAGACTGATCAAAGTTTCAAGAACCAAGTTTAGTTTCATACATTTGATTCATTTGCTTCCCGTGTGTGCCTACAGCCTCGTCAGGTGAAAGAATTCAAGGGATTCCTGCTGATCTGCAGACGGTCAGACGCACGTTCAGTGGTTATCAAGCACAACAAAAACTGCATCAAGTTCAAGGTGCGCTGTAGCAAGTACATGTACACGCTGGTCGTTCAGGACAGCGAGAAGGCAGAAAAACTCAAGCAGACGCTTCCTCCAGGTACCTCTCTCTTTTCATTTTCTCTCGTTGATTTATTTGGCGTTTCGGCCGCTTTCGACCATTTCATCGCTTTCGTTGTTTGATTTCGATTCATGAAAACATTGCAAACATTTCCTACTAGGCATCGGTTTAAGAATTTAACGGAATCGCTGTCAAATTATGAAATATGATAAATATAAGAATGATTCGGTTAATTGTGGGATAATGATGAGGTATATCGCGCTAGAAAGGGAGTCATCACATGCCACCATTATACCGCACCGTGCAATCTTTTTTGTCGCAGGATTTTTACCATTGTTTTGGTGATCTCCATTGTCTGTCTGTGTCGCAGATGTGAAGAATGTTAGCGGTTACTGTTATGCTTATTAATGTTGAGCTCTGCTGTGTGTGTGTGTGTTGTTTTTTCACAGGTTTATCGATGAAGGAATTATCGTGATCAGCGTTCTTGCTTCTTCCGTTTTCCTGATGGAAACTCTTCTGTTGTGTTGACTGAATATACTGTGTCCTGTGTTGCTGCGTGTGTGTGTGGGTCGTATTGTGCCCCCCAATCGTCCTGTCAAAATCAGTTTAACCCGGGCTGGCGCAGTTCAACCTCAAATAAAATACCCGGGGAGATTTGAAATAAAGAGCTTCATTTTTAAAAACAACCAGCTTCATAAGCGTGTGAGGCACCAAGGTGCCCAGGTTGCTGAGGTTGACGAACCAAACCAACAAGTTGAGAAAGGAAGAGGTATTTCATTTATTTTGACATCAATTAGGTGGGTCTGCCTCTTGCGGTGTGTCAAGTGTGCAATGACATCACGATTACTTAATGAAGATGGAGTCTTATCCTGGCTAGAGTCCAGTTTCTACAACATGCCCATGGCGTTGCGGTCTCGCTGCTTGCGCTTCACCACGCTCAGCTGTCGATCCTTCCACTGGCTCTTCTTCAGTTTGATCGGCCTGCTGCCCACGTACTTGCCGTTCATTTCGCGCATGGCTCGCACGTAGTCGTCCGAGTCGCTGAAACTGAGGAAGCCGTAGCCTTGCGCCTTGCCCGTCCGCTTGTCTCTCACCACGTGCACGCGCGTCAGCGAGGGGTAAACGGAAAAGTAGCGCTGCAACACCTGCACACACACCAACACACACACACAAACACCAACACATGCTGTGAAATCGTTCTTGCGATTCGCTAGTTTTCGCTCGAAATTGCATCAAACCGCTAAAACATTTGAATATTCACACTGCCACATTTCTCATTTTTCTTATGCCAGAATACACGTTGTCTATACCGACGTTGTTCGAGTAAATCTGGACATATGTCTAGGTGGGTGTGGATGTTGATACGTAAAAAAAAAACTATGCTATGCTATATAACGTGTTATGTGGTTATAGGTTGCATGTATATATATATATATATATATATATATATATGCATGTGTATATATATATATATAGTGTGTAATGTGTTGTGTGCCAGTTTAGGGTGATTATGTGCATTGATAAGTGTAATTTAAGGTACATATGTATGTGTATAGACCGGTTATTCGAGTGCCAACATAAGGCACTGTTGTGTGTTAACAGATAGAATACAAATAGCATCAGAGAGTGCCGTTGTAAAGGCCAAACTCTCGTCTCTTATCTGATCTGATCTGATACCCAGGATGCTGTTGAATGTTTGGTTGAATGTTGAATGTTTGGCTGGTTTGTCTCATATTGCTGCAATTTCCGAGCGATCACTGACCTCTTCTGTGACGTCATTGCCGAGGTCACCGGCAAACACGCGAAAATCACCCGGGTTCCACTCCATCAGCGATTTGTCCTCCCAAACCTTGCCGCCCACTGAACGCAGGTACTTTTTCGGTCGCTTCATCTTGCCAGCCATCTTGTGCGGCTTCTCCGTCTGCTCAACGGGCGTCTCCGCCGCCGCTGCAGTCGAGCTGGAAGGCTGAGCGGCGGCCGGCACGGCTTGTGTGACAGTGACGGCGCTGGAAGCCACTTTCTCGGCCATCAACTGCGCCGACGACTTGGCCGCTGTCGCCGACCCCGTGGACGGTTTATTTCTATTATTCTGCTGCTGCTTCTGTTGCTTGTGAGGACGCCCGACTAGCCGAGGACGACTGCTGTATGTGGTGGGCGCGGCGCTGATGATCGCCGGGGACGAGCCGACAGACGGAGGAGGGGGCGGGGGAATTATCATCCTCTCGCTGGGCCAGCCGCCGTTTCTGCTCTCCGGAGGAGGTGGAGGTGGGGGGATGTAACCGGGCGGTGGGGGAGGTGGCAATAGAGATCTTGAGGCGTGCGGAAATGAGGAGGCAGCCTGCTGATGTGGAGGCGGATGTTGATCGCCAGGATATAG
>OU696584.1:8402943-8475443 GCA_916048095.2 Sacculina carcini
GTGTATAAAATCAAATTGAGAGTTGGATTGGATGTGATTGGATTGGATGATTGTGTTGAGGGGGGACTTGGCGATATGTGTCTGTCTGTCTGTGTGTAATTTGTGAATTGATTATATTCTATTTGAGAATATTTTCAATTGACAATGTCCAATAATTTCAATTTTAGAATTTGTTAAAAATTTCAACTTTTTCAATCATGTAAAAAATCATCAACTGACGGATGAATGGAATACAAGCTGGATGTTTTCACACAACAAACAAACAAACAACAAATATCAAACAAAAACTTACTCAAAATTTTGGGTAGCCAAAAAACTGTTTGAACAAAAGCAAGAATTTAACAGTGAATTTACATTACTATTAGAATTTAGTAAATATACAATACTGGCAATTAATTGGAATTAGCAGGTTCACATGACGATATATCTGTAAAAATACAAATAACCTAGAATAATGCCTGCATATTTCACAATTTCAAATATTCGGAGATCAGATTAATTTTCAATCAATCATTCATTCATTCGGTTATCCGCTGTTTGCCATTGAAACAGAAATATAGACAAATAAAACGATGATAACAATATGTTTAGAACGTTCAAACTGGCGGTCATATATAACGACAAAATAACTTGGGCAGCCGCTTTTGTACCGCCTCTGCAATACAAACAGGAAGAGATACAGAGAGAGAGAAGATAGAGAGAGTGATAAGAGAGAGAGAGTGAGAGAGCGGAAGAGAGAGTGAGAGAATGAAAGAGGAAGAGACAGGGAGAGAAGATAGAGAGAGTGAGAGAGGGAGAAGAAAGGGAGTGAGAGTGAGAGAGCGGAAGAGACAGGGAGAGAGTGAGAGAGCGTAAGAGAGAGAGGCAGGGAGAGGAAGAGACAGAGAAAGAAGAGAGAGAGAAGAGAGAGTACGTTTGTGAGCTGAGTCTTGTTGTTGTTGTTGTTGTTCTGTGACTATGGCTATCAGGTTGGGGTTGACGTATTTGTACAAGACGCTGCGATCTGCCAACACGCGGCCCTGACTGTGCACGTGTTCGTGCTGGTCCCGTGTTGCCACGTGACGTACACGTGCCGCACCTCCGCACGAGAAATCAGCACGCCACGTCTCCAACGTTGTTAATTTCTGCTCCCACACAACATACACACACACACACACATACAAACGCATACATTTGGCCAGTCCATCATGTCATATAGTCATACTGAGTACAACAACTTCATTATTTATTACATCAACATTTTCAAGCTAGTATATCAATAAATTTAAGTCCTAAATTTTAACAAATCAAACAAATAAGCATTGCTAATGAATAGAGCTCAATTATTGAATGATAAGTGATAATTAGGGCTGTCAAAAGTTAATAAAGTTACTTTTTGACCTAAAGGTCACTTTTTCATAAGCTACCAAAAACTGCATGAAACAGTGGTGTACGATAATTATTAAAAAAGTTATTAGGTTACCAAAAGTTACTTTTTCATCGTTAGGTTACTTTTTTTGCTTTTAGGTTACTTTTTTGCTTTTATGTTACTTTTTTGCTTTTAGGTTACATTTTTATCGTTAGGTTACCTTTTGTTATTTGTCTTGTTATTAAGTACGTTTACCACGAAGTTCGGTGACTTTTTGCAGATAAGAGGTACAAAAACGGTATATATGAGGATAAAATAGGAAAAGAGATGGAATATTAGGTCTCAAGATCATGAATTTTCAAAATTTCTGCTGTTAGGATTTAGCAATTGATATTCACCTTCATATCTGTGCTACTCAATATTTACACGTTTTTGGGTACGCAGGATAGCGTCATTCCATTTTCGGAAATGCCCACGAGCCGGAGGGTGTCGTGAGATGTTTGGAGCGTGGTATAGTACGATGTGTGAGCTCTCCTTAACAGATACTGCACTGTAGCACTTGACAGTACACATTTACTTGAACAGGAATTAGCACGTGATTTTCAGGGCGTGAGAAAGCGCCATTTTCCCACGTTTTACATTTATAAGACTGTGAGCACAGGGTGCTACATATGAGAGGACGGGGACATTCACACATGCAGTGTTTACGCCAACACTATTATACAAGCTGTAGTACGTGCTATATGATAAAAAGTTCCGTTGAAACAATATATAAAACATTATTGCGACCATTACTGAAATATTTACATTTGCAATTAGTGTATTTCACTCTTGTATTTTCTTTCCACTTTTAAATTACATTTTGATGGTTATGCTCCTTTTTGCGATGTTAGCCAAACAAGATTTAGTCACTTTTGGTGGTTTGTTGTGAAAATGGGACCAGATCGGAGAGAGGGTGGAAAAATAGTACCAACTCGGAAAGAGGATAGAAAAGAAGGACTGGTGTAGTTTCTTCCTTCAGAACTGCAAACTGAAATTGACCTTTTTTAAGGTTATTTTTACGAAGATTAGGTTATTTTAGGTTACCTTCTTATAGGTTATTAGGTGACTTTTTTGGTTCACAAACAAACCACAAACAAACCGTGTATTTCCTATAGCGCACTAATCAGCAAATGCGTGATACACATGTGATATAGCGATGCAAATGTGATAATAACATTAAAATTCATAGGTTATTTTTAGGTTACTTTTTTAGGTTACTTTTTCTCGAAAATAAAGTTACTTTTTTCTGATTTTTAGGTTACTTTTTTGACAGCCCTAGTGATAATATAGACAGAGAAAACTATGAAATATATTGATTTTTAAGTGGTCTCCTATGAGATGACCAACAGGTAATGGGCTAAATGATACGACAATGATGCTTGATTCAATAATGACTCTAATACAAGTAGGTTAATTAACCAGTTCACTGCAAACTAGCTCATCTCCTGTACTGCACAAATCAACACTGACACACACGTATACAAACACTGATACACACACACTGACACTGACACACACACACACACGTATATAAACACTGACACACACACACACACATTGACACACATTGACACACACTAACACTGACACACACACACACATACACACACTGACACACACACATTGACACACACACACTGACACACTAACACACATTGACACACACACCGGCACACAAACACTGACATACACACACACACATACGAACACACACACACACACACACTGACACATATACTGACACACTGACACACTAACACATATTGACACACACACAAACATACACACATATACACTAACACTGACACACAATGACAAACACACACACTAACACTGACACACTGACACACACACACACTAGCACACACACACACACAAACATTGACACACATACACACACACACTAACACACACATTGACGCTGACACACATATACACACACACACAAACAATGACACACACAAACACTGACACACACACACTGATACACAAACACTGACACACTGACCTCGGTGACAGCGAATCCTCGTGACACGCCGCTGGCGCCATCTGTCGAGTGAAAGAACAACTTGTGACTGAGAGAGGCGACCAGTGCTGATGTACTGACGGGGTGCACGTGCACACGAGCCGAAGTGTCCAGTATCACCAGTGGCTGCAACACACACACACACACACACACACACACACACACACACACACACACACACACACACACACACACACACACAAACACACACACACACACGACAGGATTCAAAATTGCTCTTAAAAGGCATTTATTAGCAGAAATGGTCTCAAACGTTCCACCATCGGCATAGATAATTCTTGTATCTGATTTCAAAGCAATTGTGTATTGCATATAGTATATTCTATGTACATTACATTCATCATATAAGTGCAGTGTTTCGGGCGTTAATTTCACGTAACCACTATGTAATTTCCATTGCTGTATTCATGTTTGATTGATTGTCAGTATTAATTATTATATTAATGTTTGATTGTCTGTTTGAATGTGTTAACACTATTGAGCCATGAACAATCATATAGTCTAATTTATGTTCGTATAATGTTCGTGCAAGAGCTATGGCTCGACCAACTGGTGCCCATTGATGTTTTTGTATTGTCTTGTTAATTGCATTGTTTTTGTGTGAGTGACAATACACCTAAATTTACAAATTTACAAATTTACACATACACACATATATATGTATACAAACATTGACACACACACACACGCATACAAACACAACTGGACACACACTGACACTGATACTCACACACACACACACACATACCGACATATACACAGTCACACTCATTCACAAACACACTGACACACACACACACACATACAAGAATAATGGACATAGAAGACAGAATTATTTCCACACTAAACCAGTCACAAAACAATTAAGTTAATTTCGCTCTCCAAAAAGACGCACAGTCAAGATGAACGATTATGTAATTGATAACTGACCTAATTGTGCTTGTAGAGCCATGTTAGTATATTCTATGTGTGTGTATGTGTGTGTGCATGTATGTGTGTGTGTGTGTGTGTGTGTGTGTGTGTGCGTGTGTGTGTGTGTGCGTGTGTGTGTGTGACATATCCTCTAAAAATATACCATGTGCAAAATGTGAAGTTTAATTCAATAATTCAAAAGTTTAAAATTCAAAACAATGAGCCTCGGGCAATATTCTTGAAACATACAGAGACCCTTGATGTGTGGTTGAAATGAAATGAAATATATTTAGGCCAAACTTCAATCGAACACGAACAAAACGACAAAAACAAACACGCCGGGACAATCAAACAAAATCAATCTTTCTGGACCATGAGTTCACAAGCCCAAATATATAAAACATTCGACAATATATAGAACCATAAATAAGGTTAAAGGTTAAATGCCTAAGTGACAGCTGCTACACGGGAAGAAGCCGAAGCTTATGAACACACACAGGTGTGTCCCGTGCAGCTCGCTGTCACCGCAGAACCGACCCTCTCCACGCTATGGTGCCACAAGGACGGAAGACACATGACTGATATCTGGTACCATCATTTACTGCTGGGTGGACAGGGGCTGTGGGATTATATAATTCGCCCAATGAAATTCTCCTCCGCCGGGTTTAGAACCACGAATCCCCCGCTTATGAGACGGGTGTGCTACCACTACACCACGAAGGATGGATGTGCAGTTACCTTGATATGCTGGTTGCTTGTCACTGGCACAAGACTGGCTTGCAATATTTGATAGTCGAGCCGCTGTGACGTCACTAAGACGCCGGTGATTGGGTCGAGCGTTGCTAGGCAACGACCGGTGAGCAGCGTCATGATTGGCTGATGGCCAAAATGGGCGGTGCCTCGTTGACTGGCCAGCAGAACAACTCGATCTTGCCGGTCTGTGTCGATTACTCGCTTCCACACCGTCTCTCCGTCGGCAGTGTGCAGTCCAAACACCTGAACGTCCAGACGTTTAGTTTATCAATAGTTTAGTTTTCCTAGTTTCTAGTTTGTTTTGTCTCGTGTTTAGCATGTGGAAATCAATTTTGACAGATAGACGACGGGGCGATGTTGAAAGGCACAAGCCACAGAGAGAATGACAAAGCGAAAGAGCGGGTTAGAACAGAGAGAGAGAGAGAGAGTTGGAGAGAGAGTTGAGGCAAAAAGTTAGGGCACACAGAGAAAGAGATAGAACAGAACGAGAGAGAAAAGAATAAAGTGTAATGTTCTGAATATAGTGAATGTTAATACATTAAATACGTAGTGTTTTAATATGTGCTTGATGTGGCGAACAGTACTTGTGGCATACAAATGTGGCGCGGGGTCACTGTGAAGAGAATTGTGTATCTGCATTACGCCCCTTTTTTGCACATGCAAGTAAGTAGAGAATTAGGACGCTGTCATTTGGGTAGGCCAGTCTTGTGGTGCGAAGTTGCCACTTCTATTGTCTGATTCGCGTCAAAGGATTTCACTATATTCGCGTCAGTACGCCGTGTAAATGCAGCAATGAATGCGAGATTAGCCAACTATTGTTATTATAGATTTTATAACGCTTCTGTGGAGCTGCGATATCTTGTACACTACTCTTGTTTTTGTCGTATTAAGACAGAAGGAGCTGAAGAGAAGACAGAGAGAGAGAGAGAGAGAGAGAGAGAGAGAGAGAGATGATACCTTGTTGACAGTGGTGGCTATTACTAGCATTTTGTTGAGGTTGAATTGGTCGCGAGTCAGCTGACTGCCTGCCGCCGCCGTGGTGGCGCGACCACTGGTGGCCTCTGACACGCCACCAACCACACTACGTACCAGTCGCCACAACTGGTGACATTGAGACGATAACCGACGCACAAACGACATCAACAAGCCGTCTGACAAAGCAACAACGATAAAACGCTCATATAAACGCCCTCACAGTGTGCGTAACGTAGCTCAGTTGGTTAACACACTGAATCATAACCCCCATGTCGCTAGTTCAAATCTCGAACGTGGTAGAAAATTCAACATGCCACTGTTTCGAGAATATAATCATACAATATAAATCAAAGAAAACGTATACAAACAAAAACAAGCTGGGAAGAAATACAAAACATATGCATGTAAACACAAATATAAGACGTAAAGTAAAACATAAAACACAAAACAACAGAGACGTTAGAAAAACTATCAATCAAAGCCGTCCACTACTAGCACAACTCATACGCATCCAATAACACAATATCCAGAACAAGTGACAGCTGCTACACAAGCCGAAGCTTATGAACACACACAGGTGTGCCCCGTGCAGCTCGCTGTCACCGCAGAACCGACCCTCTCCACGCTATGACACCACAAGGACGGAAGACGTATTAGAGAGGGCCACCTCCCCAGAATGCATGACTGATATCTGGTACCATTTACTGCTGGGTGGACAGGGGCTGTCGGATTATAGAATTCGCCCAATGAAATTCTCCTCCACCGGGGTTCGAACCACAGATCTCCCGCTTGTGAGGCGGATGTTCTACCACTACACCACGGAGCAGTAACAACAACTGAACACCACTGACCGTCCCGCTGGCCAAACTCCTGCTCAATACTGATCTGACTGACGCTGATGGGCAGGTCAACGACCTGGACAGCAGCGACTGAAGCCAGTGCCTCCTCGCGAGTCCACAGAGCACCGCCTGCACGCACAAGCACACACAGACATGTGTTTATCCGCCAATTATAAAATGTCTTCAACATTATAATGTGTGTGTGTATGTGTGTGTGTCTCTCTCTCTGTGTGTGTGTCTCTCTATCTGTGGGTATGTATGTGTGTGTGTGTGTGTATGTGTGTGTCTCTATCTCTCTGTGTGTGTGTGTGTGTCTATCTCTGTGTGTGTGTATGTGTGTGTCTCTATCTCTGTGTGTGTGTGTGTGTGTGTGTCTATCTCTCTGTGTGTGTATGTGTGTGTCTCTATCTGTATGTGTCTCTCTCTATCTCTGTGTGTGTATGTGTGTGTCTCTCTATCTGTGTGTGTGTGTGTGTGTGTCTCTCTATCTGTGTGTGTGTGTGTGTGTCTATCTGTGTGTGTGTGTGTATGTGTGTCTCTCTATCTCTCTGTGTGTGTGTATATATATAATGTTTGAGTATGACTACTGCACTAATGTCTGACATTGAACACAACGCTAAAACATCGAACCAAGCACACATAAACGCAAACAAACACACACACACACACACACACAGAAACACAGCAAACACGAAAACAAACACAAACAGGAACACGAAAACAAACAAACACACACAAACAGAAACATAGAGAAGCACGAAAACACACACATACAGAAACACAGAGAAACACGAAAACAAACAAACACACACAAACAGAAACATAGAGAAACACGAAAACAAACACACTGACCATTGTCCTTAATCAATGACACAGAATCATCGGTCCCTATGGCCAGCAAGCGAGCTGACGGAGGTGGCGCCCTCTCGCGGCCGGCTGGCGAATCAGCGGCTCGCCAGGGTGACGTCATCACAGCGTGGCACTGGTTGATGGCGGCGTCGATAGAGGGCGCCAGTGTAGTGTGTCGTACATCAATCACTTGACTGGGCCGACTGAGAGGCGACAAGCTCCACTGCATAACCTGTGCACGCGCACACACACACATACACACATACATGCACACATACTTGTCAAACTATACACGAAAATACGGGAAATGACTTGAGAGAATGGGAGATAGGGGTGACAAAAACATCTCAATGATGTGGTCTTATTTAGCAAGCCGAATGAAGAGAGAAGAAGGTGAATGACAGAGTAAAGGTAGAGCGGAGAAGATGAGAGATAGAGTAAAGAAGATGAGAGATAGAGTAGAGAAGATGAGATATACAGTACAGAAGATGAGAGATAGAGTAGAGAAGATGAGAGATAGAGTAAAGAAGATGAGAGATAGAGTAGAGAAGATGAGATATACAGTACAGAAGATGAGAGATAGAGTAAAAGAAGATGGGAGATAGAATAACATAAGACAGCTTACTGAGGTGGTTGTGTTGTGAATGCCGACATAGAGGAAAACTTGTTGTTCGCCTCCTGCATCAAAGTCACCTCCAACATCGCCAGCCATCACCGGACACACACAATCGCCAGTCAAATCGGCCACAATCGCCACACCGTCCTCCCCCACACTGTCCACTCGCGCCAACAGCACGCGCGACCCCACGTGTACGCTGAACACGTGCTCAGCCACGTGGCGCACTGTGACCACGACATCACCGGATGATGATGATGGTGATGATGGTAGGGTGAGAGAGACGACCTTGTGACCGTCGTGATAATGAACCTGCTGATGATCGGCACACATAAGACCGACGGCCGCCGCTGCACAACTGCGTGCACGCGCCAACATACACACACACATACACACACACATGCATGCGCATGACAAAATGAGAGTTCTACGTGTAATCTACGTGTGTATGCTTTGTAATAGAAAGGTGTGTAAAATATACACTGTATTATTTGCGGTCAAATTGAAAGTACCTAGTCATATTTGTCACGCGAGTTGTGGATTCATGTAGAATTTGATATTTGTCGTTGTGGTTTGATTTGTGTGTTGTTTGATGGATAATTAATTATTGATCAAACAAGCAGCTGGGTTGAGTGTTTTATTCTTGCATTGTAGGATAGTTGTTGTGTTGTGTCTGTGTTGTTTTGTGGACGCGCGTGCAGCAGTAATACCCCCGCGCGCCCGTCTGATAATATACATGTTCACTTTTTATTGCCTGGAGTAATTATTACAGTTATACACCCACACACGCACACATACCCACAAATACACACACAGGCACACATACCCACAAATACACACACAGCCACACACACACACATACCCACAAATATATACACACAAACACCCACAAACACACACATACCCACAAATACACACACACACACACGCACACATACCCACAAATACACACACACACACACACGCACACATACCCACAAATACACACACACCCACACACACACACATACCCACAAATACACACACACCCACACACACACACATACCCACAAATACACACACCCAACCACACACACACACATATCCACAAATATATATATACACATTATTATTATTACATTACATTAAGACATTTCTATCGCGCTTTTCACCCGAGGGTCTCAAAAGCGCTCACACACACACACACACTCAAGCACAAGAGCCATACACATACACAATCACGAACACACACACTCACCTACATACACACACACAAAACAGACAAGTACATATACGCACAAACACAGACACACTCACGTTTACATACTCAAAAACGCAAAAATACACACGCACATACATATTGAATAAGATAGCACAGCAGACATACAGCACAGAATACAACACAAAATACAACACATTATGACAACACAGCAGGCATACAACGACATACACACACACACACACACACACACATACCCACAAATACACACACACCTGGTGGAGGCGTGAAGCCAGTGTGAGTTGAACCAATGAGACTGTAGAGTGCGTGTATCTCCCGTCACTGCGACTGAGTGTTGTAGTGAACGACCGTCGCCGTCCAGTATCAAATGATACACTGTCATGTGATCGGCCGTCGTAGAGGGCGCCACCAGCGTCTGTAACAAGCTCTCTCTGTCATAACACACACACACACACACACACACATACACATACATACAAGCTAGATAGAAATAATTCTATAGTTTGGGATAATTCAGGCAAGATGAGTCATGGAGAAAACTGAAAATGACTGGATGTTTGAGAGATGTTTGCGGAAGTATAGTTTCTCATATACAGGTGTGTTGATGTCTGGAATCAGATATTGGGGAGGATATTGTAGGAGCTAATAGCGTAGGAGCATTTAAAGAAAGACTGGATAGTGTGTCAAATACTGGGAATTTCAAGGAAGATAGGTTACTAGAGGGTGGGTTGGAGACAGGACAGTACGAGCACAGCTCATCTCCTGTGACATACAAATAAGTGAGTACAAAATGAGTACACACGCACACACGCAGTAATAAGGGACCTCCATAAAAACACACTTTCATCACAATTTACGTCAAATCTGGCAATCAATGCTATTCAGACTCACTTCACTCGAAACAAAAATTCCCGAAAAAAGAATATACTTTTTTTCATAAAAAGCGCTAATATCTCGTGACTTTAATATTACAGGCACTTGAAAAATAGGATCAGATTTCACGTGTAAATACGGCCGTATGAAAGACTGAATGAAGCGAGTGAAACGTTGATTTATTACTCACCGAACATCGGCTAGGTGCGGAAAATTCAGCTGCGTTTCGGCAATGAGAGCGCCCGAGACCACATTCCACGTGCGCAACACACTGGCTCCACTGAGAACCAGAGCTGCCGCCGCCGCTGACGCTGGTGTGTGGTCGTGTCTGTTAGGTGGGGATGAGGAGGAGGTGTGGGGGGATGAGGGAGCGGGCAATAGACCAGCAATTGCGCCGCGGGCCATATCCGCCTCGTATACACGGCGCCACAATACCTCGCCTCAACACACACACACACACACATAAAAATATGACTAGTTAAAGGTTAAAGGCCTCAAGTGACAGCTGCTACACGGAGAGAAGTCGAAGCTTATGAACACACACAGGCGTGCCCCGTGCAGCTCGCTACCATCTCAGAACCAACCCTCTCCACGCTATGACACCACAAGAACTGAAGAAGTAACAACCACCCCGTCCCGCAGCCCGGGAGGCGAGTGTTGAGGAGCCTCGTTGCCTCACGCTTGATATTGAAATTTATCATAGAGTAGCGCATAAAAGTACGGTAAGTCGCCAGGAGACCGAGGGGCTGCTCGTAACTGCTGCTTCCCAAAGTCTGACTTCTATTATAATGGTGCTGCATTCATAATTGGGTTCTATTTACTGGCTTCGGGGGAAGGGAAGCTATAAGACCTTGCAACGGCAGTGACAGTGAGCACAAACATTAATTCAACTTGATCTTGTAGCATATAAGATTACCCGAGCCAGGTGCTAGAGCGGCCAGTACGTTGTGTTCTGTGGCCACCAGTATACGCGTCATAGCGCCGCCGCCGCCGCCGGAAGTAACCAGCACGTGACGGGGTCGACCGAGCAGCTGCCGGTACCTGGCACACAACAGACAAGCAAGCTGCTCAACCAGGACGGCTCGGTGTATTCAAGACTAAATTCGACCGCTAATTAAGTGTGATAATTCGGTTTTCTCCGCCTCAGAAGCAGTTCCTATGTTAATTATTACCTAGAACTTGGTTTATCTATAAATAAAACTGTCCCCGCAAGCCACCTAATACTCTGCTCCTCACACCAGCTACTATTAGACTGAAAATAACATGCGAACATTTAAATGTGACAGAGGAAGCTCAATCAATACTCATATCACTGATAAATCATGCATTTGTGACCGCCAAGCTTAATAAGCCATGATTATTCACCAGTCGAATTTTCCGATCTGATCCTCGTAGAGTGCCACGCTGTGCGTTACACTGTACGACAGCAGCAGAAGCAGAAACAGTGATGTGGCCGCGCACACGCCCTCCCACCACCACACACGCACATACATAATCGAAAAATAACCGTCCTGTAACAATCTGCAATCAGCACAAGAAACCTCATGTGAAAAACATCGTCGACATATACGTGTGTGTGTGCGTGTATATTTCAAGTATAGGCATGCCAAATTACGGGCCAATAGGCACACTTTCGTACGCAAAACTTGAGTGGTGTTTATAGAGAAATGCCAAAAAGTACAACATTCACTACAAAAGCAATTAGCAAGAAAACAGAGTGTAAAAATCAAGTAATAGACAAATAGACACACAGAATACTCCGTAGTGAGCCTCAATGGGAAGCAGATTTAAGACATGGCAAATCAACGTGTCCTTATTGTTGCTGTTGTCTGCCTTGAAACCCAAAAATATCAACGTCAATTGAAGCTAAAAATTAAATTATCTCAAAAAATATTCAGTATACTTCTTTAACAGTTATAGTATGATATAAGAAAAGTGAGTATAGAAAATCTATGCTTACACAAATGCCCAAACCGCTAGCGCCGGTGTTCGTCTTCTTAACGCCGTTTTCCGCCCGATTGTATTCTTAATATATTATTTACGCATTCACGTGGAAAAATATATTTTCCATTATGGATAATGTCCCCAAATTTTTATGATTCGTAATTTTCACAAGCAGCGCGTAAATAAAAATCTCATGAACAAAATTCGTGTCAATTGCAATATGACTTTTCCAAAAATCGTTTCAGTTCGTGGATTCTATTTTTGCGTACCCGAACACAGAATGTTTGTCGGAAATAATGCGGTAAACCATGCAGCATAACATTCAGACAGAAATTGGCCGTAAAAATCATATTCCACCGATATATAACCTGGAGAATCTAGCACGTCAAATGTATACATCATCACACTACCCACATGTATATACAAGCCAATACAAAACGCCTGAAACAAACCAGACATCTGATACCCGTACTACGTCTACAAGAACAGCTGTCATTAACTGCGCTATCCACACATATACACAAGACACACACACACAAACACACACACACACACAAACATCCACACACACGCACGCGCTGTGCCGGCCAAAGTGTCTTCTAGAGTACTTCTACTTCTACGCTCATAGCAGCGCCACGATGAATATTGAGACCATCAACCGTCTTGACTTCGACGCGTTCGTCACCAAGTGAGACACTCTGATCTCCACCTGTCTGTCTGTCTGTCTGTCTGTCTGCCTGTGTGTGTATGTGTGTGTGTGTATGTGCTGCTGCTGGGTGTGTCAGTGTGAGCTCACAAGTGCTGCTGGGATCATCCGCCATCTCTTGGTGTGATCTAAGAGGTGAGATTCTGTGCCGAGCGAGGTTGTATTTCTGCTGTTATATCATGGCTGGCACATGGCCAAGTGTAGGGGCGTTAGCACTGTTGCTCGTGGTGATATCGCTCGGGCAGAAGGTCGGCGCCTATCACGACGTGGTCATCATCCACGGACTGCTCGACGACAAAGACAACCTCAATTTCATGGCCGAGTATATTCGGCAGCGACATCCGGGCACGCAGGTCTTCAATCTCAATCTCTATCCTCACCTCTACAGTCTAGAACCCATGTGGAAACAGGTGAACGACTTCCGCACGCGCGTTCAACAACTAGTCGGCCAGAGACCCGTGCATCTGATCGGGTTTTCTCAAGGCGGATTGGTTGCGAGAGGAGTGGTTCAGTCGTGGAGCAACCACACGGTGCGTTCGCTGATCTCACTGAGTGCCCCGCAGGCCGGTCAGTTCGGAGACGGTTTCCTGCGCTTGGTGTACCCACGAGTGGTACGTAACGAGGCCTTTCACCTCTTCTACACGCACTACGGACAACACGTCTCGGTGGCCAACTACTGGAACGACCCGCGACATCAGGATGAATTCGCTGAAATCAGCGCCTTTCTCGCGCCCATCAACAACGTGGTCGCCTCGATGCGTTCTACCACCTTCCGCGACACGATGCTTCGCCTCAAAAAACTCGTGCTGATCGGAGGTCCCGATGACGGCGTGATTGGTCCGTGGCAGAGCGCTCAGATGGGCTTCTACGACGCCAACCTCACTGTGGTACCGATGCGGCGACGCAAGATCTACTCCGAGGACGCTATTGGATTGCGATGGCTGGACAGGAGGAAGGCACTGGTGATGAAAACGTACAGCGGAGTACAGCATCATCACTGGCATCATACTGTCAGTGTGATTGATAACGCCATCCTGCCTTATCTTGATTGAACTCTGCCCTCAACTGTCCCTCCCTCGCGTCTCTATCCCGACTGGTGATAATTGCCATTCGTAGGACGGTAGCTAGGAACGTGACAATAAGAACACCATGTACGTCTAGCTTGCATGCATAGCGTAAAGTTAACTCGTTGTATATTTGAGCATAATTGCTGAAAGTGCATGTCATATTCCTGTGACTTATTCCTGTGCAACATGTATATTCTTGCTGTGTGAAAAAAGTGTCGCAGAAACGCAGAATTCAGCGCACGCTCACTGAATTATCACAATGGCGCGAAGTATGTTCTGTATATGTGACAATCATTTTGAAATAACCGAAGAAATCGATACATCAACCAGCCTAGGAATAAAGAACAATCTGAACATGTTGTGGAAAGTGTTAAACCTCACTCTACGAAGAGATCTGTAGCAGTGGCAAAGTCAAGGGTAGGATTGGGGGGGTGAAGCACCCCAAATATATGTCAAGTCCCCTATACCTCTTATAGGTGTATTTCTTACCTCTGTAAATGAAGCTTTCTCACCACTGAAAATGAAGAATGGTTCAAGTTCGAGGACTGAATCAGTGTGCCCCAGTGCCTTATTATAATATTATGTAGTCAGCGTTCGAGTGTAGCTCTTCATGTTTCGCCAAGCCCCCACAACTTTTTACTTAGCCCCCATCGGAAGAATCCTGGCGCCGTTACTGATCGATGGATATCGATAGGTAAAGGTACAATTTGCTAGTCAAGGACGCGTGGAGTACGTTTTCCTCTCTTGTTTATCAGAATACAATATCACACTTGCCGCTGATCAAATAACTGACTGACAACTGACATTCTACTGACCGCCACCGCAGTTGGACGGTGCAAGATCTTGATGCGAACAGAAAGGAAACTGGCATGGTCCGAGACAATGGCGGTGCCAACAGGTGGGAGGGGGGAGGGCTATGAAGGACTGAAACCACCTTCCAAATGTAGCAAGCCCTCCTAAGCCCCCCAAAATCCTGCCCATGAACATTTTGAGTGTAGTTATTCCTGTTTCGCCGTGTCCTCGTATTATTTCCCTTAGCCCTCCCCTTCAACCCCTCCACCGGTAAAATCTTGGCGCCTCCACTGGTCCGAGATAGCAATCTGATTGCTTGGGCGACCTCATTTATGATCCGTTCATCTGCCTGCTGACTGCCAATTTTACCTGCACAAGCTGAGGCTATCTATACATGTGGGCTTCGCTCTTTTTCCATGCGTTATCAGAGAGCGTAACTCCTAGTGCAGGGGTCGACTAGCCAAAATGTTGAAAGAGCCAAATTGAACCGAAAAACAAGAAACAAATAAGTCTGGAGCCGCAAAAAATTTAAAGCCCAATATAAGTCTTATAATGAAGGTAACACATGCTATATGTATCTATATTAGCCTACTATCAAAATGACTAAGTTGGCTACAAATACATAATGAGCTTTCATGATTAAATGCTTATTTTCGCTGTAGTGCATCCTGTAGAGAATGACGAATCACGTGACTACTCTGTTCTGTGTTTTGGAGTCTTACGTGTTAGTTGTGTATAATATAGTTGGTTCACTTGGATGTGTGCAACATAGTTCAGAGCTGCGACACTACACTATATTAAAACAACAAATATATTTCCCTCTCCGAACTTTTTACATTTTCAAACATTTTTGAAAAAGCTCCAGGGAGCCACTAGGAAGCCGCTGGTTGCCCAGTGTATGAGAAACTAGATATTTCAGACAATTCAGAGCTGATTAATTTTTGACAAAAAAACAACAATGCACAATCACGATAGTAAATGAGTGAATAAAAGCAATGAAACAACTGAGACATTCATTGTGATATCCCAGCACCATCTGGCCTGAGTTTTCTCCAAATTAGAAAAAGTTACAGTTCTGACAAGAACAAAACAGTTAGAGAAAAAGTTCTGAATGATGCCAGATCTGGTGAAATTTTAGACGCAATGCGGAGTTCTTATGCCAGTAGTTTCATGAAACTTCCAGCGTAATATCATATTTCGTATGTAAGTAATTAAAAAGTATATTGACCACAGCTAAAAAGTTCAAATATATATTTCCTAGGAGAGTTTTTTGACCAGCGTATAATTTCTCAGAAACTTTGTTTTCTAAGTTTACTTGACTTATTATCATTAAATTTATTTTTGGTCATTTTATATTCTTTGATTCATTATATATTTTGTTCTGCAATCTAAATGTACATATTAAAGCGGAGATGAACAACATTGATGTAAACACGCTGTGCTAAGTAGCCACAAATATGCTAAAATGTAAAAATATGCTAATATAATATACAAATATGGTAAAAAACAGTTCTAGCGTGTATTACTGAATATGGTAGCCATTTTGGTAGCATATGTTATAATATCTTGATTAAATCTGCACCTATTGATTGATAAATATTGAATAACTATTTACAACAAATAGTATTCGCATAATATAATTAATAATATGTTTTTGATGCGTGCAAATTGTGTTTGATCGTTCTGGGTGGAATAATGCTTGAATGTGGGCCAGGTTCTTCAACATGGTCGAGAATTGTCCCCTGGCAGCAGCAATGGTATGGTCCAAGCGTCCGTTCAACAGCCTGTCTCATCTTGTTGAAGAGTTCCTCAATGCCATCGACACCCTACCAGCAGAAGGTGCACGACGAAATACACCAATACGTATTGCGCCACAAATGAATTATTAACTCTAATGTTAATTGCTCAACTATCTCATATATTTTTTTTAATGTAAATATAATTGCAGAATTATATATATTAATTATTAATATTTCACTAATTATATTCTAATGAGTTAATTATATTTAATCCACCGAATGTATTCAATACGTGTGCGTTTGTTTGATCATAAATATGATTTTTTGTGGTTTAAATCTTGATGAATTAACGGAGTTTTGTGTTTTTGCTTTTCTGACTAAATGCACGCAAGACCTATTGCGAATCCAGCCGCAGTTGACTGGAAAAACAAAAAATGTCGACATTTGTGGCGCATCACAACGACCAATTTCGTCTCAATCCCACGCTGAGTCGACTGCACTAAATAAAACAATTGTGTCACCAGAATCAGTGGTAGATCAATTGGCCAGCCTTAATCAGAGGTAGTTTTTTAATTATTATTAATTATTATTATTAACTTTTCCTTATTCCATTGCTGCTAGATATAATATTGTTGAGTAACATTTAAGAGTAACAAGATGTAAATATAATACATTTTTATCTTAAAATATAGTTTCTCGTAAAATTAAACTACACAGAAATGTATATTTTTAAATCTTTTTTTAATTTTGAAGGTTCTTGATCATCTATTTCTATTTGCTGATAATCAAGATGCATGGACATTTCAGTCATGTCATTCATATAGCCTTCTCGTTTTTACCATACTATTTTGTTAATTAATTACAATAATAATAGGATTAACTGAAAGTTTCATAAAAAATGAAAAACACATGCGAATAATAAATTATTATGAATAATATCATATAATTATATATTGTATAATATTTTATATAATAATATATAACCATTAATCATATAAGCTAAAAATAATTTTCCGTCTCAATGAAAAAAAATTCAAAATAATTCAAACAGCTAAATTCAAAAAGTTTACATTTTTGAAATTAAACGAAGCATTTCTCAATATAATTGCTATAATATTTCTGCTCTTTTCGTCCAGATACTGCCAGAAATTCGGGTTTCCATTTGTGGTGTGCGTTCGCGAATGTCAGAATGGTGGAATGGCGTTGGTGTTGCGCATTTTTGCACAAAGACTCGATAACGATTATCAAGACGAAGTGAAGAACGCGATTGGGCAGATCAAGAATATCACCAGACTCAGACTACAAGACCTGCTCACCCCAGCTCGCATCTGAAGGCACGCGAGATTACGTGCCCCTCTGTCAACACGTCTTTATATGATAACCTGTTAGTTGAAGTGGCTCAAAATTCTACACTTGCATCATTATATTATTTATCTTATCAAAAATTCATTAGTTAGTCATATTTGTATTTTATTTTATCAATATTATTTGCAATATAGTGATGGTTCATTGTTACAGCGTCAAATACACAGTCTGTACTCAGTATTCTCATCAAAACGATCTATTACCATCTCTAAGTACTTGCAAACACACACACACACACACACACACATCTCGATATTATCAGCAAAAACACAAATCTCGTGACTTATTCATCACCAGAGTCCCTCTAAGTGAAAATTCCATATATTTCACGTATATAGAGGACACTACTTACTAACTTTGCATGAAAAATCCTCAAATATAACTTTAATTTTTGGATATTATTTAATTTCGGATTCCTCAAGTAGCTTACATTTGTTAACTTTTCTTGAATTGGGTAATAGTTATTTTTTGATAAGACAGTTAACACACAAGTAATTCGCTTCTCAAACGTCTGATATGAATATAGTGTTTTTGTAAACGACTTGATGTGTTTTCGATCAGCATAAAGCTTATAACGGCCACTGTTTTTCTATTATAATTAATACATACATTCAATGTTTGCGGATCATAAGGTTTTGAATCTGACGAAAACACGCGGAAATTTCCTGATTCAGTCAGTCAGTCAGTGAGAAATATTTCATGCATCATTCACGTGACATAGTGCAGTATCGTACCCTCAAAACATGACAAATATATTAGCTGAGATGCAAGTAATTAAAAGAAAGCTAAAATAGTGATAATCCACCAGCGAATCATGAATAGAAAAAGGCATAACAATATTTTCCCAGATCACAAGAGCAGAAACAAAAGTCAACACACCACTACTCTAGGTCAACACATCTTGCATGGCTTGCAACAGGGCCATTCAACGAACGAGGACAAGTGTAGACAAGCATGAAACAATAACCCTGTGGTTTCCCGTGTTATTTGCTGTTGTATGTATGTGTGTGTGTGTGTGTGTGTGTGTGTGTGTGTGTGTGTGTGTGTGTGTGTGTGTGTGTGTGTGTGTGTGTGTGTGTGTGTGTGTGTATGCAAGCGTGCAATGTGGTCGTGTGCCGAGTGAGGTGATGACAGAAAGAGTGAGGCAGTTCCCCGGCTCAGGACAGAGTAAGAGAGCCGGACACGCGTCAACTATGGGAAATACGTACACACACACACACACACACACACACACACACGTAAGCATACAGACACATGTACACAGTTGGTGGTAGAGACTGGTGGTGTGCGCACGTTTTCGGAGTGGGTCCGCGTGTATGTGTGTGTGTGTGTGTGTGTTTATATGATATGTTTAATGTTTGATGGTAGAAGTGCTGCTGGTGGTTGTGTGTGTGTGTGTGTGGGGGGCTGATAATCGAGTTCGAGTTCGAGTGATAAACAGTTTTCAGTTGCAACACCGAGTTCAACCCAACAACGCACAGTCACACATCAACATCATCAGAAATGGTAGGTTTTGTTATACCTTTTTGTTATACCGTTTTGTTATATCGCGTTGGTGTAATTGTATATGGTCATATTTCATGTACAAAATAATTGGGCGTACATGAGGCATTATAAGCATTTCTATTTCTAAGATAGGAAAAAACCCAATTTAATTCAGCCCATAATTTGTCCGTGCAACAATCAATTGCTATTTATAATTTATTATCTGTCAATTTTTGCGCTGCTTCCAGAACAGAATCGACCTCCGTCTGTTTCTTATCGTGTGCGCGTGCGTGTGTATGTGTGTGTGTATGTTTAGTTTTTAGTTTGGTTTTGGTTTAGTTTATTTATTGGCCACAACACATCGCACAGTACAAAATAAGAAAATGTGCAAAAAACACAATGTGCAAAAAAGTGGGTCATCTTCTTTTCATAATATAGCTCGTATATAAACCTCATGAATTGTCATGTGAAACGTTTAAGCATAACGCAGAATTTTTAACACAGTGATAATTTTGTGACATCAGCAATATTTGTGAACACAATAATACACAATAATGGACTCAACAAACACACACAATAATACACAATAGTGAACTCAACAAACACACACAATAATACACAATAGTGGACTCAACAAACACACACAATAATACACAATAATGGACTCAACAAACACACACACACAATAATACACAATAGTGGACTCAACAAACACACAATAATACACAATAGTGGACTCAACAAACACACAATAATACACAATAGTGGACTCAACAAACACACACAATAATACACAATAGTGGACTCAACAAACACACACAATAATACACAATAGTGGACTCAACAAACACACACAATAATACACAATAGTGGACTCAACAAACACACACAATAATACACAATAGTGGACTCAACAAACACACAATAATACACAATAGTGAACTCAACAAACACACACAATAATACACAATAGTGAACTCAACAAACACACACAATAATACAAAATAGTGGACTCAACAAACACACAATAATACAAAATAGTAGACTCAACAAACACACACAATAATACACAATAATGGACTCCACAAACACACACACTAATACACAATAGTGAACTCAACAAACACACACACACAATAATACACAATAGTGGACTCAACAAACACACACAATAATACACAATAGTGGACTCAACAAACACACACAATAATACACAATAGTGGACTCAACAAACACACACAATAATACACAATAGTGGACTCAACAAACACACACAATAATACACAATAGTGGACTCAACAAACACACACAATAATACACAATAGTGGACTCAACAAAAACACACAATAATACACAATAGTGGACTCAACAAACACACACAATAATACACAATAGTGGACTCAACAAACACACACAATAATACACAATAGTGAACTCAACAAACACACACAATAATACACAATATTGGACTCAACAAACACACACAATAATACACAATAGTGGACTCAACAAACACACACAATAATACACAATAATGGACTCAACAAACACACACAATAATACACAATAGTGAACTCAACAAACACACACAATAATACACAATAGTGAACTCAACAAACACACACAATAATACACAATAGTGAACTCAACACACACACACAATAATACACAATAGTGGACTCAACAAACACACACAATAATACACAATAGTGGACTCAACAAACACACACAATAATACACAATAGTGGACTCAACAAACACACACAATAATACACAATAGTGGACTCAACAAACACACACAATAATACACAATAGTGGACTCAACAAACACACACAATAATACACAATAGTGGACTCAACAAAAACACACAATAATACACAATAGTGGACTCAACAAACACACACAATAATACACAATAGTGGACTCAACAAACACACACAATAATACACAATAGTGAACTCAACAAACACACACAATAATACACAATAGTGGACTCAACAAACACACACAATAATACACAATAGTGGACTCAACAAACACACACAATAATACACAATAATGGACTCAACAAACACACACAATAATACACAATAGTGAACTCAACAAACACACACAATAATACACAATAGTGAACTCAACAAACACACACAATAATACACAATAGTGAACTCAACAAACACACACAATAATACACAATAGTGGACTCAACAAACACACACAATAATACACAATAGTGAACTCAACAAACACACACAATAATACACAATAATGGACTCAACAAACACACACAATAATACACAATAGTGGACTCAACAAACACACACAATAATACACAATAGTGGACTCAACAAACACACACAATAATACACAATAGTGGACTCAACAAACACACACAATAATACACAATAGTGGACTCAACAAACACACACAATAATACACAATAGTGAACTCAACAAACACACACAATAATACACAATAGTGAACTCAACAAACACACACAATAATACACAATAGTGGACTCAACAAACACACACAATAATACACAATAGTGAACTCAACAAATACACACAATAATACACAATAGTGAACTCAACAAACACACACAATAATACACAATAGTGGACTCAACAAACACTCACAATAATACACAATAGTGGACTCAACAAACACACACAATAATACACAATTCTACTACACAATTCGGTGAGACACATACAGAGCCGTTGCGACGAGGACTTATGAGCCCCCCCCCCCCTTCCCGAAGGCAGCACTTGGGGCCCCCATTATAAATAAACCATCAAATAATGAATATATTTAGTATACATAATCACATAATACAAGCTCAGGTGAAAACATCTGAGCAAAAAGGTAAAGGCTATACATAATATGATAAATTTTAATGTCATACGTGAAGCAACGGGGCCCCCCAACACTCGGGGGCCCCCCGGCCGGGGGGTACGGGGGGCGGCTGCTACGGCTCTGGACAAATATCAACACACAACACTATTGCACAATGGGTATGTGTGTGTGTATGTGTGTGTGTGTGTGTATGTGTGTGAGTTCTTTATAATGCTGTGTTTGTGGCAACTGTGTGAATGATTTCTGTTTTTCAATGTTTTTCAATTGTTTTTTATTGGCTGCAGTTGGGACAAATTGAAATGCCAAAAGTCAGTGGTTTTCAACCCGCTGGTGCGCGACTCAAAGTTGTGTGTTTCGAAGTCATTTTATTGAGCCGCCTAGGGCTCGTAGAATTATTATTAAAAGAGAAATAATTAAATATAAAGACGCTTGGAATATCTATGCAAAAAAGGTTGTGCTTTTATCATCGACCAATGGACATATGTGTGTGTGTATGTGTTTTTTATCAATCCCAATTCCTAAAACTTAAATGCTTATTTTTCAACTATTTTCGCTTCTAGTAACTGTCTGGTATTACCTGAAGTTGACGGATTTCTCAGAGCTGTTGCACAGAGGAAAAACGGTTACGGTTAATGTAAATCACGTCACCGATATTGCGCTGTTGAGATTAGCATAATTTCGGCAGGGCAGCGCGGATGCGAGCTGGCAAAGTCACGTGTTTTCGCCGGCTATGTATTTTTGGTCCGCGTTTAATTAGGTTTCGTGGACGCCATCATTATCGGCTGAACCCTGTGAGATTATAACGTTGGTATGTGTAGATCAGTGAGAATGGAAGAGTTGCCAAGTGGGAAGCTAAAGGTCGGACAGAACAGGACAACTATGTGTGTGTTTTTATCAATTAAAATTCGTTTATTTTTGTTGCTAATTGTCTCTTGACATTTACTTTTATTTAACAACTGAATTTATTGAATTTATCAGCGCTGTGTTGTGTGGAAAATTAAGATGAGATGGCTCATTAAGAAGAATGGGGAATCAGTCAGAGAGAAAAGGTTAAGAACCACTGATGTAGAGAATACATACACGCAAACACACACACACACACACACATACATGCATACATACACGCAAACACACACATGCATACATACACGCAAACACACACATGCATACATACACGAAAACACACACACACACATACATATACACTCACACTAGCAGATTGAAAATCTCAAACCAGTTTCCCAATGATGTATCTCATGTATACATTATATGTGTTTGTCTGCGCGTGTGTATGTGTGTGTGTGCTTGTCAGTATCTTCGTTGATGATAGGAGAAGATTAGGTATACGGTATACGCCTGTGCATTCATCCGGAAATCAATATTATTACGTCTTGTCTCTCAATTTCATTGCATCATCGGAAAAAATTGAATTTTCTAATAAATATGTTTCATTTCAAGATCTTCTACGGAAATGACGATGATTGCGTATACCAATGGCAGCAAATAACCAATATTTGAATCATTAAAATGTTTCACATCAAAATGAGACACCACACCTTAGAACGTTTTTATCTGAAATATCATGCTATTTTTCAAGTATGGTTTCGTTAAGCAATGAATCATGGTGACGTAAATGGGGTAGGAATTTCGCTGGGGTGATGGACATAGGAAGCCAGTCTGTCACACAAGTGAGTCAGTTCTAGGAAGACAGGTGATTTATGTCGCTTTTGAAGGTGGAAAGTGTCATCACCCGTGTGCTCATGATAAACTACGTGTGCGTACTGTGCGTGCGTACTGTGTGCATTATATCAACTCATTATATCCAGCATGAAATAACGTGACAAGCATCCACCACATCTTCTGACATTACACAATAATTCACTTGTCAAATATAAAACAACACTTGGATGAATTTCTGATAATCGATTTTGTGATCCCTAAACGGATGTTGTTTGTGATTACAATCCAATCCAATCCAGTGCAGTTGTGATTGGCTTGTTAGACGCTGACACCAGAAAGAGCTGATTCTAATAATCCACGATTTATCAGTCAGGAATCGGCGTCGTGAGGTAAAAAATGCGTGAGAAAATTATACTCGTGCATTCTTATCTCATTTACTTCAATTTTCCTTCTACACACATACACACACACACACACACACACATACACACACACATACATACTTTAAGAAATGATACGATGACTGGAAGGCGAAACGAATGACAATATAAACCTCCCTGTTCTGTATCTATAACTCACTCTACACATACACACACACACACACATGCAAACATACACAAACACAGACACACATACACATACACATAAGAAACGAGGTTGATCAAACAAACACACGGACACACACACACACACACACACGGACAGATATATAGAGATATAATTAGCAGATAGAGGCAGTGGAATGTGGTCTCAACGAGCTTCATTTCATTTCAACTGGTGACATGGCAGTGACATTTCGTGCGGTCCAGTGGTTATAATCGCAGTGTCTGGTGTAGATGTGCTGTTGTGTGTCATTGTACCCCTGTCATGTACCACACTGTACCACACTGTACCATGACAGCATGCGCCAAACACCATGTTGGTACCTGCACAGATCAACGGCGGATCCAGAGTGTAATTTCGAGGGGGGCTGAATTATGTATGAGTGACTAGGTAACGTGTGAAGGTCATGAGTTTTGGGCATTTTTCAATTATATATACACACACATTTACACTTACAAAATAATGTGCAAATGTGCTCTGCGATACTGCTTATATCAACAAATTCTACAGAAATATATCATTTCTTGACCTCTTTCAGTGTGAACCTCTTAGTTATAAGGAGTTGATGGAAACATTTTGGGGGGCTCCCTGAGTCCCTCTATCTCTCTCTGGATCCGCCAGTGAGACAATGAATGACGCAGAGGCGCGGAGCTAGCCATCGTGAGAAAGAGGGGTGACTGATGTGTATTCTGCTATATATATTGCTATATACGCTCTTATACGAACTGAAAAATATTATCGGTTTGTAAATTCTTCCTTTCTCTCTGAAATTCCTTACTTTTCCAACTCTCCTTCTCTTTATACATCTTTTGGTTAGCTTCCGGTACATGGGGCCACCGCACAGGGTGGTAATAGTGCACTTGCCTGCACTCTTCCCCCATGCTACTGGATTTACCTATAATCAATAATAATAATAATAATAATAATTGGCCGAATATTGTGGGTTGAGCCAGTACGTTGCTATGCTAATTGGTTTTCAATCTGTTCTGCATCATTGCATAGTTTGTTGGTGGAATTAGTGTTGCTTCGTTGAGATGGGATAGCGAGAGATAGAGAGAGAAAACGTAGTTAATTTTGTTGATAAACTTTCATGTTTATGGCTGGCACAATTCGAGGACATCCAGGTTTGTTTGCACGTGAATCAACTTTCACTTTAATGGGTGGAAAATATCGTCATCTTACTTGAACCGATCTGACACTGACAGGACCAATCCAATCTCAAGTTGAATTCGAAGAAAAAACAATAACAAAAAAACAATTTTTTTGCATGTTTTTAACGCAAGCATATTCATAAAGAAATTGAATATATCTTATTTTATTGTTTGAATTTGATATGATTGTAAAAATTCGCCCTCAAAATGTTGTTGAAACAAAACCTGGCCGAAAAAAACTTCAAGCCGTCTCTCGTGCGTCATATTTCAATGGCCCGTCACTTGCTAGAAATATTGCTCTACAGTGTTTCTAAAGGTGATTTTGAATCGTAACAATATGCTAAGATGAAGACTCAAAATGTATACCTACTGTGTATGTGTGTGTGTGTGTGTGTATGTGTGTGTGTGTGTGTGTATGTGTGTGTGTGTGTACATTGCCTTTTCAATTGTTTTTTCACGGTTGTTCGGCAACCACATGTGTGTGTAGTTCGCTGCCGCTTGAAAGAACACACTGATGTGTGTGTGTGTGTGTGTGTGTGTGTGTGTGTGTGTGTGTCTGTGTGACAGAGTACAATTAGTGCTGGTATATAGCCAAACAGTTACGTATACCTGCTCTGTATACCAATAACACCTTCTCTCTGTCTATCTGTCTGTCTATCTGTCTGTCTGTCTGTCTGTCTGTCTGTCTGTCTGTCTGTCTGTCTGTCTGTCTGTCTGTCTGTCTGTCTGTCTGTCTGTCTGTCTGTCTGTCTCTGCTTCCAACTGCTTCTTACCCACTACCCTTCTTTCACTAGACACACACCACAGATCTCACAGCTGCTTTCACCGACTCAACACACACACACACACACACACACACACACACACACACACACACACACACAGAGAAAGAGAGATAGATAGATGGAGAGAGAGAGAATGGGAGCCAGTTGACATTATTATTATTATTATTATTAATTACAGGCAAATCCAGCAGCATGGGAAGAGTGCAAGCACTATTACCACCCTAAGGTGGCCCCATGTACCGGAAGCGCCCAAAAGATTAAGACAGAAAGAGAGTTCGAAGAGAAATAAGTCTAGAAAGCGAGTTGGAAAGAAAATAATAAATAAATAACAATAAATAATAAACCATCATCCGATAACAATCCATAATGTCACTCCGCCCACGTTCCTCAATAAATAATAACAATCAACAATAAATATGTGATTCATTAAAAAACAGCCATCAATAAATAAGAATAAATATTAATAAATAAGTAATAAATAATAACAATCAAGAACAATACATATGATTCAAAAAAGAAACATCCAACAATAAATATAAATATGATTCAATAAGTAACAACAACACAAATAAATATGATTCAATAAACAATAACACCAATAAATATGATTCAATAAACAACAACAACAATAAATATGATTCAATAAACAGAAACAACAATAAATATGATTCAATAAACAACAACAACAATAAATATGACTCAATAAACAGCAACAACAATAAATATGATTCAATAAACAACAACAGCCAACACTGAGTAAAAGTATAATTTAATAAATAACAACAACCAATGATAAATAGGAATAAATAGAGAGTAAAATAGGAATAAATATAAATAAATAGAAAATAAATAACAATAAGCATGAATAAATAACAATAAATATGAATAAATATACAATAAATAAGACTCAACAGTCAATTCCGCTCTTTCAGTAGCATTTCATTTACTTTGGCCTTGAATTTGCTCAAATTGCTCTGCAAGAAAGCCTCCTCCTTCAACGTGTTCCAAGTAGTCACAGTGGCCGGAATAAAGCAACGTTGGAATTGTTTTGTACGACAACGAATTGGAGCCATGCACTGGGAATGCTGTTTGGATGTAAACCGTGTGCTTCTTGCTGCCACGAAATCATCAGGAATTGACTTGCTCATCGGATGATGGTCGTTGTGCTTGATCTTGTACAGCATGCACACACTGCTGACCTTTCGACGATGGCAAAGATCACCAAGAACCAAGTCACCACAGAGGAACTTGCAAGTTCTAACAACTCTGTTGATGAGATTGAGGTGACAATCCGCAGCAGAAGACCACACGGGGGCGCAGTACTCCAGAATTGGCAAAATGAAACAGCGAAAACAACTTTTTGAGATTGTGCTGCTACCGAACATCCGATATGCCTTTCTTATAATTCCCAGTTTCCGCGATGCCGAACAAACTAACATGGTTAGATTGCATCACTGCCGACCATAGCATGCATTGCTGTGTCTGTGTCTCTTTATCGGTGTCTCGAGCCGTCTCACTGGTTCGTATACTCGTCCGTTTTTTGTCTCTCTGTCTATGTGTGTGTGTGTATAACTGCCCAGCAAGTTGTTACACACACACACACACACACACATACACACGCTGACACAATCGTTGGATTATCGGAATTGTTGGATTTTCGGCAATGGTGGAACTGGAAATTGAAAGCGGATGAAAGGCCCAGCGAATTGTGCAAGCAAACAGCGTGCTCCGCTATGCATCTTCATCCATCATTCGCTCCAATCCTTCCACTCAATTCATTCTCTCGTTCGTCGAATACAACAAAACCGCGTACACCCAGTGGATAGCCCATTTAATGACTTTTTAACTCCATTCAACGCTACATTTTGTCTATTCCATCGGAGCTGTGCACCGAAAGGTTCCACCGAATGGGAACCACGCGGAACTAGTTCTGCTGCGATTAAAAGACGACGGGTAATAAATGTTGCGACAGTGTAGTTCCTTCTTGTTCTGGATCTTTGTTGTACAGCACTGAGAAGACTGAGCTGCCATCCACAAGACACGGACGTCTGTGGATGAGGTTTATTTAAGTTACGGTAAGAAAATAGAATGCTGAAATCCAAGGGAAATGACAGCCCTGCTGAATTATTGCTCTCTTTCTTGGATATGGCGAAAGATGGAGGAAAGAAGCAAAGTGTCCGCTATCAGTCGCCTCTTGAACAACTGAATCCTGATTCTGAACTCTTTTACACGACACGCAGCGAGTACGGCGGCAGTATTATTATCTCCTAGCGCAGGGGTTGTCGATGAGGGCATGTGGAAGCAAAGACCGCCGCTCTCAGGATGTTCCGAGCATGGATGAGAGCATGGAGGAGAGCTTGGAGGAGAGCTTGGAGGAGAGCTTGGAGGAGAGCTTGGAGGAGAGCTTGGAGGAGAGCTTGGAGGAGAGCTTGGAGGAGAGCTTGGAGGAGAGCTTGGAGGAGAGCTTGGAGGAGAGCTTGGAGGAGAGTTTGGAGGAGAGTTTGGAGGAGAGCATGGAGGAGAGCTTGGAGGAGAGTTTGGAGGAGAGCTTGGAGGAGAGTTTGGAGGAGAGCTTGGAGGAGAGCTTGGAGGAGAGTTTGGAGGAGAGTTTGGAGGAGAGCTTGGAGGAGAGCTTGGGTGACCTACTCCCTTTCCTCTCTTCCACTTCAAAACACCGTGTTTGCGTGTAGTTGACGACTGCCGAGTCTCACACACACACACACACACACACACACACACACACACACACACACACACACACACACACACACACACACACACACACACACACACACACACACACACACACACACACACACACACACACACACACACACACACACATATACACTCTTTCGACCTCGTGTCCTTGTGTGCTCGTCAATGACCGGTGTGAATTCGACCGTGAACGTGACAGCGGGAGGACATCGGTGCTCGGTGGTCCCGTTAGCTGGGTGTGGCGTTCTCTCGTCAAACTCGTACCCCTACGGCAGCTTGAACGATCAGCCGAACAGCAGAAAAAGAGTGGCTAACAGGTTGCTCTGCGGCAATAAGTTTCTGCTGGGACAACTCCAAGAGGTCTCCAAATTGTCTCTATTTCATTATTATTATTGTTATTACTATTACTATTACAAATGAATGTACAAGATGGAATGGAAAGAGTGCGAATGTTATGAATTGCGTGACTGCAATCTCGACGCGCCAAGAGATCATCAAGAGATACACACAGAGAGAGAGAGGAGATAGAGGAGAGATAAAGACAATCTTGTTAAGTATTCAGCTTTTGCAGTATTCCTCACATTTCTGTATTTTTACTATTGGCCGTTTTTTGATGGTATCTTTGCTAACTCCAAACTGTTATTTTTTATTATATATGTGCGTATGTGTGTGTTTCATATCATGACTTTCATACGTCATTGTCATGTGAGTTTTCGTGTACCTGTGTGTGTGTGTGTGTGTGTGTGTGTGTGTGTGTGTGTGTGTGTGTGTGTGTGTGTGTACTGGCTATGTGGATTGCGTTCAAGCAAGTTTTTCATTGATCAACAATCAAACTGGCATACACACACACACACACACACACACACGCACACTCACGAACGCTTACCAGAGGGCATGCTTGCTTGATGTCGTCAGATTGTGATCCGGTTGCAACGACTAGTATGTTTGTCTGTCTGTATGTGTGTGTGTGTGTGTGTGTCGAGTCAGTGACCTGATTAGCCCTCTGTGTGTGTGAGTGTGTGTTTTCATCGACTCACATTTAATTTGCCAATGAAAACTGGCTCGTCTTGTCGTCGTGAAAAAACACAGCCAACTGGTAACTATCAATCTGGCAACTATCAATCTGGCAACTATCAATCTGGCAACTATGAGGTGGCATCGGTCATTAAGCACGTTCGCGACTAGTATGGTGGCATGGTGCATGGCTCAACTCGCGACTAGCATGGTGGCACAACTCCCTCCTCCGACCTTTGAGTGTACATTGTGTACTGTACACTGTACATTGTACACACTACACTTGTACACTTGTACAGTGTACAGTGTACAAGTGATTCGACTATGTTTTTATGGAACATTGCTCAATGATTCAGACGTTCGGTGAGTTTGCAAGTGAGGCAAGTGGTAGTTCGAGTTGTGTTATCCAGGGAAGTTAACCTGCGAAAAAGCGTTAGGCTGGCACACGTCAGGTGCGATGCGGCGCATCCAACGTAGAAAGAAGCGTGCAGAGCCGTAGCAACCGCCCCCTGTACCCCCCGGCCGGGGGGCCCGAATGTTGAGGGGCCCCGTTGCTTCACGTATGATATTATCATATTTATTATGTATAGCCTTTACCTTTTTGCTCAGATGTTTTCACCTGAGCTTGTATTATGTTATTATGTCTAATAAATACATTCATTATTTGGTGATTTATATATAATGGGGGCCCAAGTGTTGCCTTCGGGGGGCCCATAATTCCTCGCAACGGCTCTGGAAGCGTGGCTATAAAAACGTGGGCTAAATCACCTAGCACAGTGGTTCTCAACTTCTTCCAATGTCGGCACTATTTTTCAAATCAACAGTCACTTCTCGCTCCCCCTCCGATTCTTGATAGCTTAAAAAAAACTGTACTTAGCCTACAAAACTTGATACAAAACATGTTATTCAATATTGATTAATACAGCTCCAGGTTCCTTGAAGTCATTTCCAGGAAAAATGTAAGGTAACCAAAGGTATTGAAACATAAATTTTCCGTGATTTTTCCCAACAAATCTCGCACCGCCGGTTAATAGCCCCTGATCTAGCATAACATCTTTGCCTGATCCAAGAGAACAACAACTGAACGACGGAATGATTCAAGTGGCAGCTCGAGATCTCTGATGTGTGAATATCTCAACTGCTGTTGCTTATAACTTATTCTACTTATCACTGCTTGTAACTGTACACACACACACACACACACATACCGGAGCATAAAAATCTCAGTATGAATTACAGTTTTCTCAGCAACAGCTGCATCCAACTGCATGATAGAACCACGGTGTGCGATGACCCAGCCACTTTTTTTGTGCGTGTGTACTTGAGACACGGAAAGAGCGACAAGGATGAATGACAAGATAGAGTACAAGATAGAGTACAAGATAGACTTGTAGTGATGTACGTAGAGTTTCCATGACTCTCAGGCAATCTTGTCTTTACGCCAGTGGTGTCGTGTCAGTGGTGTCGTGTCAATGGTGTCGTGTCAGTGGTGTCGTGTCAGTGGTGTCGTGTCAGTGGTGTCGTGTCAGTGGTGTCGTGTCAGTGGTGTCGTGGCAGTGGTGTCGTGGCAGTGGTGTCGTGTCAGTGGTGTCATGTCAGTGGTGTTGTGTCAATGGTGTCGTGTCAGTGGTGTCGTGTCAGTGGTGTCATGTTAGTGGTGTCGTGTCAGTGGTGTCGTGTCAGTGGTGTCGTGTCAGTGGTGTCGTATCAGTGGTGTCGTATCAGTGATGTCGTGTCAGTGATGGTGTGTCAGTGGTGTCGTATCAGTGGTGTCGTGTCAGTGGTGTCGTGTCAGTGGTGTCGTGTCAGTGGTGTCGTGTCAGTGGTGTCGTGTCAGTGGCGTCGTGTCAGTGGTGGCGCCATTTACCTGTCGACTGGCCGACCCACTTTCACATGGTCAAGGACAAACTTGTCTCCAAAGGCGCGCGCACACACACACACACACACACACACACATATACACATTCATGTATGTGCCTGAGCCTTTTAAACTATGACGTCACGGAGCCGTTATGGCCCGTATCCGTGTCTGAGCACGTACACTCACACACTTACACACACACACACGAGCGCATAGGCACATATACACATGTATGAATATATATACTTGTATGTGTGTATACGCATATATATATATATATATTGTTTATATACATTGAATATTATGACCAGTGTACTGTGTGTTGGCTATGGTTGAAGGTTATGCATGTCTGTGTGTGTGTGTGTGTGTGTGTGTGTGTGTGTGTGTGTGTGTGTGTGTGTGTGTGTGTGTGTGTGTGTGTGTGTGTGTGTTTGTTGCGGGCACGTGCACCAATTTCATAGCAGCAACATGCAGTGAGGTAGCTTGCACAGTCTGTTTGCACAGTGTTGCACGGTGTTATTGCATTAGATGAAGGAAGTAATTAAACGTTGAAATTGCATGTGCTGCTTGTCAGCGCTCTAACTCTCTCTCTCTCTCTCTCTCACTCACTCACTCACTTTTTTTTCGTTCTTGCTTGTGTGTATCGGTATGTATATATATATGTGTGTGTGTGTAAGTGTGTCTGTGTGTTTGTTTGTGTGTGTGTGTGTGTTTTTTTTGTGTATGTGTGTTTGTTTGTGTCTGTTTGTGTATGCTTGTGTTTTTGTGTGTGTTTGTGTTTATTTGTGTGTATGTTTTTATCAGTATATATATTTGTGTGCTTGTTTGTGTCTGTTTATGTATGTTTGTGTTTGTGTATGTGTGTGTTTGTGTGTGTGTAAGTGTGTCTGTGTGTTTGTTTGTGTCTGTGTTTGTTTGTGTGTAAGTGCGTCTGTGTGTGTGTGTGTGTTTGTGTGTGTGCGTGTTTGTTTGTTTGCGTGTGTGTTTGTGTTTGTTTGTGTGTATGTTTTCATCAGTATATATATATATATATATATATATATATATATATATATATATATATATATATATATATATATATATATATATGTGTGCTTGTTTGTGTGTGTTTGTGCTTTTATATGTAAGCCTGGGGCAAATTAGATTTGGTCGGTCAGCATTCACATGTCAATGCGCACAATAGTTAAGGTCAGCCGGTACATTATTGGAACGCTTGGACAACGGCGTGTAGATTTGTGTCGAGGCTCGGTGGGGTATGACAGCCATCATGCATTAGTGTTCAAAGTTGACTCAGTTGGTCAATTGCATGAGACTCTCAACTATTATATGCCTAGTCAATTACAACACACATCTACCTCAATTAAAATTATATTTCATTTAATTACATACACTAATTGTCGTGTATTGTTACTGTGTTTACAATGCTAATTTCGGTGACAATATACCGCCAAATGAACTGAACTCAGCAGAATTCTCGGGGGGTATAATTGCATATTCAAACCCCCCAGCCAATTTGTCGGGGTATGGGGGTATATACCCCCAGGATATACGCCCATACGCTTGAGTATACCTAGAAGTAATATATTTTATTAATATTATTTACAGGCAAATCCATGTACCAGAAACACCCAAAGGATGTAGAGAGAAAGGGAGTTCAAAAACAAAATAATAAATGAATAACAATAAACAATTCATCCGATAACACTGCATAATGTCACACTTCGTCCACACTCCTCAATGAATAACAACAATCAATAATAAATAAACATATGATTCAATAAATATTAAATATTTTTGTGCATACATTGTACGCAAACACAATGAACACACACACACACACATCTATATTTATACTTGTACACGTCCAAATACCCACATCAAATTAACTCGAAGTTATTTTGCTCAACTCAAAATGACAGTTTCAATTTTTCAATCAACATAATTCGGCAATATGAAAAAGAAGAACAGCTTGGGCGCACAAGTATATTTTATATGTGTGTATGTATGTGTGTGTGTATGTATGTATGTGTACATGTGTGTGTGTGTTTGTGTGTGTGTGTTTGCATGTGGCAAACCACATGTGGTAAGGCAGGTGACATTTTCCGTCACACGTGTATGTGTGCCTGTGTGTGTATGTGTTCATGTGTGTGAGTGAGTGTGTATGTGTGTATGTGCGAGGGGGCGAAGGGGGTCATATGTGGATGTGTGTTTGTATGCGTGGGTGTGCATCATACAATGTGTGTGTGTGTGTGTGTGTGTGTGTGTGCTTAAATGTGTGTAAGCACACATGTCGGACGTGTGCATGTGTATGTGTGTGCGTGTGTGTGTATGTATCATATGTGTGTGTGTATGTGAAGATAGGAATTATGAAGAACATATGCTAATCCAAGTCCGTGTATACGCGGATACACATGTGTGTGTGTGTGTGTGTGTGTTTTGAGTAGGTCGTTTTTTCTCTGATGTGTGTGTGTGTTATTTTTGTAACGGATGTGTGAGTGTGTGCACACACACATTGTATTGAAACACACACTCACACACACACACACACACACACACACACACACACACACACACACACACACACACACACACACACACACACACACACACACACACACACACACACACACACACACACACACACACACACACACACACACACACACACACACACACACACACACACACACACACACACACACACACACACACACACACACACACACACACACACACACACACACACACACACACACACACACACACACTGTGTTAACTAGCGACTCATCATAGCACTGTCCCTTATCAATTCTATTTGGCCTCTTATCAGATGCATGTAGTTTCAGCTGTGCTACACACAGGCTCTCTCACACATACACTCACACCCTCACACACGTGCAGTCTCGTTCACTCCCGGAAGCGAATTTTTACCTCAGAAATTTCCGATTGTTTTGCACAGTTTCCGCTTGGTTGTCATTGCGTGGGCCGATGCTGAATTGAGATTGGGCGCTTTATTAGTTTCTGCTGAAAACTAGGCATTGTTAGTGGGTGTACAGTTTTTAATATCAATCACTTTCTGGGAAATACAATTTCTCAGGAATATACTTTGTTTTCAATGGTTCACAAATTAAATAATAATTATCAATTTAATTATAATGCTATTAATAGAATTGTAATTTCAATTTGATAATTTTCTTAATAGTAGACGCAATTATGTATATGTTTAACAACTTGTTAAAGTTTCAACCTGAAGTGTGGTTCGGCGTTGAAACGGCATTAATTTTAGGCCTGTTCTGCTAACCACCGGACAATAAGGCTTGTCGAGGTCTGTGCGAACTTCCAGGCAGGTTTATCGACAAACATTGCCACTCGACCATTTGTTATTCCCATTCCAGGGGATTGTAAAATGAATAGGCTAACTTGATTATTGAGTTGTTTTTCACTGAATCAAGGCTGAAATAGCCCGACGGTGTTTACGTAGTATTTCTGCTTTCTTATTTTTTTATTTCAGCTGGCGATATTAATTTAAATCAGTCCAAAATTGCAAGAGGAATACAAAAAAATCACTGGTAAAAGATCATTATTTTTGTTTCTTCGATGTAAAATTTTAGTGAATCTCTTTTCATTTCATGTAGGGTTTTTCGTGTTTCAAACAGGTTATTTTTTCATTATACAATTTTATGTAAAATTCTGCAATGAAAAAATAACCGGATTAATATTTTCACTTTTTCAATGCACCAATTTATAATGAAAACGACTATAAACATTTCTGTTTTCCACTGTTTCTGATTGTCTGTGTGTGTTCGTTCGCAGATTCGTCGCTCGGCGTCCTATGACGACGGAGCATCATTTGGTGACGTTGCAGATACAGAAGGCAGTGAGGTGCACTCCACGGCAGACCTCGCCAACAGCCTCTTCAACAACCCCAGCGAAAGTATGCAGAACAAACAACGTGAATGGATCGTCTCAACCGATGATTCGTCGGCCACTCACCGTTTGCATCGGTCACGACGAAGATTGGAATTGTCACAAAACGCACCTCCAAAAGGTGCTTCTTTGATATTTTGCCATTTTTCCCAATATATCTGTCGGTTTATTATAAAAACATGATAAATAATAAACAATAAACAAAGTCCAACAAGACAAATTACAACTCTCCTTTACGGTCATCACACTGCACCACAACTAATTCTGGTCTCCAACGTTGATTTTTCTTGCGTTGTCATGGAAACGCAATGCCATTAACCATTGCACAATTGATAAATATTCACTCAACGCACACGCAATTCTAACACATATATACAAAATAAAAATTGTATGCCAAATATTAGTTGTTGCTAGCAATAAATTGTTCATTCAACCAACAATATCTGGGTTTTTTCCGTAGAAAATACACGGCCTGTGTAGGAATGTCCATTTTGTTTATTAGCTTCTGGAGGGAGAGGGGAAGATGAAATACAAAACGAAATTCAGCGAAGGCAACACTCATTTTTGTCAAAATTCGATCAATAGACGTTCCAACGCGTGAAAAACACAAATATTTTATCTTGTAGCCATTTTCCCCCAATATATTAATGATGATGTATGTAAACTCAGTGCAGACTGTAGTTTTCATCGTGTATGTTGTCCAATAGGCACACCAACAGGCGTACGAACTTATTCATCGTTCATATTTGGAAACCGTTCATCGTGTTCGGTGTATGTATTGTGTATGCATGTATGTCACACTTGTGACCCTAGTTACACTCAGTCTGACGTTACGAGCCTCGCTTGAGTGATGGTTTCTTTAGACGATTGCCAGTGTTGAATAGTTAACGTTACACCTTGTTCCATACCACAACACTACAGAGACGTTGTGTGCCAACTGTGCAGGCATCAGAACGAGTGACACGCGCAGTTTGGACGTTGGCTTGCGGGGCTCGGTGATCGGCGGTCGGTCTGTGCTCAGATCACGACCCTACCACTGTCAGACGGGCAGCAACGGCGTCGTCACGACCACTACTACAACAACGGCAAGCAGCACGGCATTCACCTCGGACGGCTCATCCGTCACCGGTGATTCGGACTCGTCGTCGGGCAGCAGCGACGGATCTCCGGCCGTCCGTGGCACTCACATGACGTTACGATTCCCGTCCGGCGATTCGTCGTCAGTCAGTGGTGGCGCGGCTCCGCTGAGACATCGCCGTGTCAGCTCGGCCAGTCGCGAGACGGTGCTGCGTCGATTGGAGAGCAACGAGCGAGAGCGGAACCGCATGCACGGCCTCAATGTCGCATTCCACGTGAGTTGCAGGCGTGTCACTCTTCACTCTCGTGAAATTGCCGGTGCGAGCGATCGCTCTACCAAACAGCTGGGCACAAAGCTTTCTGAAATCGTTTCTGGAATTATCCCTCATTATATTTCTTTTCAGATCACTGATTTTCGATGACCGATTTGGGAGGTTTCTAGATTTCCCAATATTTGTCACCTACAAAGCAAATACAGCTCCGTCTTAAAGCACCGAAAATCCCCAAGAATGGGGTTAACTGGAGCTACCTTTCACCTGGAGTTATCCCGGAAAGTTCGGCGTGGATATACGTTTCTTCCAGCGAATTTACAGCGGTCTTTTCATATTTGCTGACTCCAGTAATAGTCACTTGCCTGGTCGGGATTTAACAGATCACACGTGCATAATCTGGATAAAGTCTCCTGTGAAATGACGAGTGACTAATTTCAACACAGCACTCAAATTTGCAGCCCATATATGTACACCTGCTTGTGATACGTCGCTCGATGCATCTAATCCGTGTAAACATCTCAGTATTTGCTCGTATTACGCAGGGTCTTCGGCAGGTTATTCCGATTCCCGAGATGGAACGGCGACTGTCCAAGATTGAAACTCTGACGTTGGCGCGTAACTACATCATGGCTCTGACGAACGTCATTTGCGATATGAAAGGAGACGCCAAGCCTTTCTCGTGAGATTTCATCATTGCATTTGAATTTAACCACAATGTCGCAAACCTTTAGGTGCGCGTAAGATTACTCATCAAGTTAATACTGCATATGTTAATAAATCTGTGAACGCCAAATTTGTACATGTACAACTGAAGCGTTGAATTTTTAATTAAAGTATCCAAACATTTTAATTAGTAACCTTTTAATTAGTATTCAGATTAAAAGAGATGAGATTTGCTAATTGGGTTGACGAAGAAGTTTAATTATTATTCTTGATATAATCAATAAACAAAGTGAAATGCTTAAAAGCGTGAGCGTTATATAAATGATATATACAGTATGAATATACACAGCAATAACATCATAAATGCACACTAGAATTTCATATAATTAAACGCATTTTATTGCTACGTTCAGATGTTAACATGATTTCGTAATCTGCTTTAAGAAACATGATTTTATAATTTATTTTAAGAAACACAGCAAAATTTTAACCAAGTTTGTTTTCTTGCGTTGCGTTTGTCAATTTGTGGCCAGTTTTCTCGACCAGTTTGCGCCGAAATCGGAGCAGCTAGACGAACTGGCGCAGTCGTTCCGAATCGGAATGCTGAACGAATCGCTGCTCTGACCGGCCCTGCCATCTGCGAGCCATCGTCTGTTATCCTAGTGCATTATATGTATAGATCGATTGCCTGGCAAGTACAACAATGCCTGAAGCGAGAAGTCAGGTGATCTCCATCTTCAACCGACACCATCTCAATAATAATACTGTCGAGGCGTGGATGGGTGCCATTAGCCATCTATAGCTGAATTATTGGTTTATGCCGTGTGGAAAATCCGTGACTAGCAGCTCGTGTCACCTCCGTGCAGCGTGATAACGGGAGATGCCGTCACACGCCTCAAATTACCTAGCAAACTCCAAATGATTCAAATTTTACTCAATGTAATGTTTAGATCAGAGATCGTCAAGATGATGAGGTGTACGAGGAAGTGATCCGCGTGAATTGTGATAATAGCGATTAATACTAAATAACAGAGTACGGCGACAATTTCGCATCTCAAAATATTTGCCACCGAGATTTATTCGCCCACATATTTATATGTCACCCCTATGAGTTGAGCAAATATCTGTTCCGATTTATTCCGTATCCGAAGCCAATTTCGGTTGCTGAGAAATAGATCTCTTAACTGAGTTTATCCCTCGGAAGAAGGGTACTCGCTCATAAAATTTCTCCTAAATACTTCTACATTTGGGTGTGTGTTTTAAAGAAGCCCAATTTGCGTTTATTATTATTTGCGTTTGTGCGACCCCAGAAAAAGCGTAGGAAATTATGTTTAGAACTGACGATGAATGTTGATGACAACGACTGGACATAATGTTGAGAAAAGAATATATGGAGTTACGTTAAAGACGTTAAGTGTGTTGGAATAGACTATGATATGTGGAGCTGTGTCATAAATAGAAAACCACACAAACATGCATGCATTTCCGGCGTGATAAATTATTTTACCACCAATTCTTCCGTATTATTTCCAGTGCGTCAAGCGAAGTACATGTTTATTGTTGACACACGGATACACGGCTCCACTGAATATATGAGTGAATGTGAAGGTGCCTCCATGGCCAGGCACGTGTTCATCACTTCTTGGCGTGTTTGTACGGTGGTGTTATTGTGAACTAGTTTTTATTATTATTGTGTTATTTTTGTACTGGTTCTATAGGATATATTTTGTTGATTATATATTTTATATTTTATTGAAATTTCACGTATGTCGGCGGTTTTCACGCAACCAAGCTGAGTGTTCGCATTAGCGTGGGTTTCTATAAGTTGAGCCCCATACCTTTGCAAATATATTCCTGTCGAATTTCAGCGATAATACTGAATAATTTATGACACGATGTTGTGCAATAATTTAATCAGCCATATAGAATTACCACACATTTCGCTACAGCAGATTTCCTGCGCAAAAGTCTCGGACATCGATTCCACAAATGGATCGACTGCGCCAAATTATCCACTAATTATGTTTATTACCAGATTTTCATTCCATACACTAGCCACGTATAACGGCATATGATTTTAGGAATTTTTGCTACAAAGGACTTATTTTGAAATTATCAATTAAACTATCGTTCTTCTCTATTTTTTCCTGTTCTGCATTTTTGCATTTTTTCATGATTATCTGCAGCTACTTTTTGTTCTATTTCTCTGTCGATCCGCGTATCTTCCATATTCTGAGTCATTTTTGTAAAATATTGCGAACAGCATAAATTTAGAATCTCGGTACTATCAAATAACTATAAAATAATTCCTATATTTACTGCGCATCGACACAAAGGCACAAATATATAATAAATTCTCTATGTTTAATGTCTTCCCAGCTTATAAGCAATGGCTGACTGTGTGAAAATAGGTTTGTGAGTTTTTGCAGCGTTTTTCTCATTTATGACAGATATATCGGTGTAGTATCTGTTGGTGATACACAGATATTATGTTTATGTGTGTGTGTTCCTTGTTTTTTAAATTATTTGCGTCTACAAATTTATTGGTTTGTCTGAACCCTGTTTCTAACCCACGGCCCCACTGGCATGTATAGAAGAGCATTTGGTTTCAAATATCGTTTGTCGCATGCGCGCAGTCAGTGTGTTCTTATTGTGTGGTGTTATTTTTGCTGTTCTGGTGGCTCTCATTCTAGAAGTGGTGGTGGTGCAGTGTATTTCCGTATGTGTGTGTGTGTTGATGTGTGTGATGACACACAAACAGAATATTGTTCAAACGCGCAAAAACCAGTGCCAGCACAGAGTATTTATATATTTTTGCTCGTCAGTTGTAATAAATTCGTCAAGATGAAATGTACGATGTGTTAAAAACACAAAACAATCGGGGAAACTCTTTGTGGCGATTTGAAGACATTTGTACAATAAAAACGATTTTCACGTGCAACAAGGAGTTAGCATCGTGCGATTCTGGTTGGCTTGAAACTCGTATATACAGCAGGAGAACGCTGTAAATTAAATACAACCTATTTAATCCATAATGACGTCGATTAGTGACACAATAGCGGGAGAGCTCACTTTTAATTAGGCAAAAAAACATGCCAGACTACATAATACGGCAACATCATGCATTTTTCACGAGCTGCTTTTCATCCTGGGATCAGACGGTGGGTTTATTAGCTTCGAGCGGGGACATGGACCCAATTGGAACAAAGTCTACTTGATCTTATACCTTATGATATATCTTATGTCATGCATGTTATGATATATCTTATGATCTATCTTATATCTTATGATATATCTTATTCTTATTCTATATTGATATCTTATGCTTAAGCTTATGTTAAAGCTTATCACTAAACGAGAGTGGGAAATGAATCCGCTGTTTTCTTCTGACCACGAACACCATTGGCTAGACGAGTAATGAACACACTCAAAAAGAACACATTCCCGTGTGGCAGTAAGCCTCAACACACACACACACACACACACACACACACACACACACATACACACACACACACACACACACACGCATACACACAGACAGAGACGCATACATATATATGGGAGTATTATGGTAAACTCTACGTCGGACAAAACATTTAATGCGATGAAAATGTAGAAAAATAGCATTGCATTGCAGTGGCGGCGCCAAGGGGGGCTGGAGCCCCCCCCCCCAAAAAAAAAAAAAATCATGGACATTAAAATTTCTTACCACTGTAATGGAGTCCTGAAATTATGGTTCAAGTTCGAGGACTGAATCAGTGTGCCCCAGTCTCTCATTATTATATCATGCAGTCAGCGTTCGAGTGTAGCTCTTCATGCTTCGTTTAGCCCCCTCAACTTTTTCCCTAAACCCCCCATATCGGAAAAATATTGGCGCCGCCACTGTTGCATTGCATAGATAATAATGCGCACAAACATGCGGTAATTAATTTGTTTTTAGCGGCGTCGAGCCACGATCCACCCGCCATCTATATACTAAATGCTTTTCAATGCCACTTGACAAAGCTATGATGATTAAGTGTGACATATAGAGGGCGCTGTTGATCGCCTGTCAATGCCCGTTTACACGGCGGTGCGTCGTTCCTCGCTGAAACACCTGCTGCTGCTGTTACTGTCCACGTCTCGTTCAATATAGTCACTGTGTCCGCTCGAGTCCAGCTGCTGTTGCTGATGGTGGTGGTGCAGTGTCTGCTCCCTGCTGCCGTACATCAGCAGGCGCGACGTACTGGCCCCGCTGCTGCTCACCGGGCGTTGAAACACCGGAGCAGGAGGGGGCGGGGGTGCCCCCAGCTGACTGCCCGTCGACTCGGAATCATTGGCTGAGTCGTCGCCGACCGATGCCCGTCGTCTTCGGCGTTTTGCCCGCGGTCTTGGCTGCTGCTGCAGTTGCTGATGCTGGCGGTGAGAAGAACGCGCTGTCTTGCCATCGGTCACCACCGGCCAATCCATATATGTCGGCCTTAGACTGCAAGCGGCCGTCGCACACGAGGCGGCAGGCAGCGAGCTCGAATCTCCGACGATCACGCAGCGAGTGCCGTGGTCACTGACACTGGTGGCTGTCCGAGACGAGGACGACGGATGAGACGCACGCCGGCCGTTCAAATGGTGCACGAAGATCGGTGCAGCCGCTGTCACGTGCAGTCGATCAAGCCCTGCCGGCACACTGCTGTTTGCTGGCCAGCGAGACGCCCGAGTCGATAATTTGTAGCCGTGACGCGTCCGATCGCGATGCTGGTCACGGCGACACTGAGCGCTCGACGCCGGCCGAACCCACCGGCGATCGGAGCGCCACCTATGCGACAGAGGCAGTAAACACGCCTTGGCCGCTGTTCTATCAGACGGCGAGATGTGGACGGCCGTGAGCTCGTCCTCTTCTGGAATCGGCACGTGGGTACAGCGTAGACGGGACAGCGTGGTGGTCTGGTCTGCATGCGGGTACAGCTGAATACAAGACGAGGAATTTCTGCTGCCGGCGATGCGACGCCAGCTGGAAGCACCGAGTTCGCTCACAACATCCACGTGCGAACCGGCGTCGAAGTCCTTCAACCAAGACATCAAGTTAAACGTTAATTAAAGGTTAAAGGCCTAAGAACAGCTGCAACACGGGCATAAGCCGAAGGTTATGAACACACAGGTGTGCCCCGTGCAGCTCGCCACCACCACAGAACCAACCCTCTCCACGCTATGGCGCCATAAGGACGGAAGACGTATAAGAGAGGGCCACCTCCCCAGAATGCATGACACAACACATGACTGATATCTGGTACCATCATTTACTGCTAGGTGGACAGGGGCTGTTGGATTATAGAATTCGCCCAATGAAATTCTCCTGCGCCGGGTTTTGAACCACGGATGTCCCGCTTGTGAGGCGGGTGTGCTACCACTACACCACGGAGTCCAACGCAACGCTTGCTTCACTCAACCCATTACCTCCCGGTGATATAATATGAGATCATTTAAAATAACCACATTTCCTAGTTTTGTATGTTTATAAAATTTATATATTATCATTGTTTCGTGTGGCCACATGTCTCACCCTGACCAGACGATCACGCTTGTAGCTGTTCAACATGTGCTCGACGTTGTCGAACACCGATCTCCAGCCACTGGGAACATCAATGATCTGATCCTCGCGACGATGAAGGAACGATAACGTCCAGCGTAGGTTGCGATCCATCGCTCTGACACACACACAATTAACGAGGGAAGATACAAGGGTATACCCAGAGCCGAACGTGTATGCGAAATATGTGACACAAATAAGTTGGGGGATACCATTTACTATTTGTGTGTACAAATAAACAAATATAATACCTGAGACAAATATATATCTCACGGAAGTTTTATAATTGTGTAAATACATATGGTTTCATTAACTGGATGCAAACAAAGAATGTACAAGAGCAGCGTAATCTCTAGGTTTCTCTAGGCTAGGTTTCTTAAACAAGAATTCAAGTTATATACGTGATTTGTTGCATTATGATTGGGAATTTGCATATTTGGATTCATATTCAATGCCATATTTAATTGTTTGTTGTTTTGATATTGTGCTTTGTTGTTGTTATTTTTACACCGCTGTTACTTGATGCGGAGCTGTGCTCCATACTCTTATTGAGTCTGAGCAAAATACATATTTCTTCTTCTTTCACACACACACACTCTATCATCAAAGTTGACTCAGTTGGTCAATTGCATGGCACCCCAAACTATTTTCGGTAATTCAATCACAACACACATACCTCAATGAAAAATATATTGCCTATAATTGCAAAACAGCACACACACACACACACACACACACACATACACACACACATATTAACCTCACAGTGCCTGTAAAAAACTTTACATTTCGGTGGGAAAAAAACTTTACATAGGATACCCGTGCTCAATACATCACTTGTCTAGTTGGTAATATTTGATTGTGAGCGTAATACACACTTGATACTAACTCTATACGTCCTAAAGAAACGATAGTCACATATTCAGCTTTCAGGAAATATATTTGGTCGTGTAGTGGAGATTAATGTGTTGGTTTGGAGCTGTTATGTAAAATTTCTAATTTAGCATAGTTTCAACAGTGTTCACTTTTTATCAGGCTGCATATATTGAGCCGAAACAAGTTGGTTATTGCAGAAAAAGCACGTGATTTGGCTCTGCTAGAAAATGGCTACTCTGTGATTGCTGTGGCTAAAGATATTAACGCATTTTCACATTGCTCCACGATCTACCCCACTGTCTTGTAGGCGCGCGTGGGACATCGCTATCCCACGCGCGCCTACAAGACCGCACCACTCGTAAGCACGCCTTAAGACCGACTCTCCATTTACCCTAGTTAATTACAGTCACCAAAAGAATTCAGCACACACGCGCACCAACACACGCATACACATAAATACACGTGCGTGCATAAATACACCGTCTGCCTGTAGAACCAGTGCTGCGCATACAGACACGCACGCATTAACAAACCAACATATCTACTGCTCGCGCAAGGACCACAGCCACACAAACACACACACTCTTTCACTCGCCCTAACATACACACTTGCATACGCAAACATCATAGCCCAAACACACACACACACACACACACACTAATGACTCAGCACTTTTCCCACCTGTAGAGGTTGAGAACAGCGTCAGGGCTGGGTTTCTGGTGGCTGAGTCGAGCCAGGTCTCGCTTGGTGTCTTGCACCATGTTCAACAGAAGCTGCATCTCAGGTCGGAGCGCGTGCAGTCTCGTGATGAACTGCACGCGCTCCAAGTCATGCGCCACTTTCGTCTCTGCAATAACACGTGCGAACTTCATTGAGCATCTACTATCAGCACACAAACCATTAGGAATATGAATGATCGAGCGAGGATTGGCAATTGGCCTTCCATATTTTTCTGGTTGAATTTTCGGGTGCATTTGATCGCATAATAGGATTGTTTTTCACACACTATAGCTTTTGGGTGCTTCATGGGTACATGAGACCACCGCAGGGTGGTAATAGTGCTTACACTCTTCCCATGCTACTGGATTTGCCTGTAATTCATAATAACAATAACAATAATATACTCTCATTCCCCCACCATACAAACTATTGGGGTAAAATTTTCAATTAAAATATGGGCTTAATAGCGTGGAATTTGCTTTAGTTCTATCGAGGCAGGAATACACCTAGTGATGCCAAGTGTCAGAGTCTCACCGTCGAAGCATTTGGCCGGCGGCAATGACAAGTCAGTCGGCTTGTTTTTGACTGTCAGTTTGACTGTTTTGCCGGACCGGCAGGCCGCTGATCCGGCCACTCGACGTACGTCAACGTGCCGCAGTCGTGACAGCAGCAGCAGACCCAGACCGACTCCCACTCCGACGGCGGCCGCCACAAGCAGAGCCACCACGACGCCAAGCTGACGCATCGGCAGCATGCGTCCGCCGGATGCACGACCGTTTGACGTAGCGGCGGCGATTTCTGACAACAAGCCAGCACAGTTATCATGTATTTTGTCATCAACATATACCGCAAAATGCTCTTTTTATCCGACATGCCGGATTATTTTTGACCCCCCTGCGTATGGTGTCGGATTATAAGAGCCTGTCGGATTATTTTTGGTCACTCTGCACGGTAGGATTGTGCAAATACTGGAACGCAAAAAATAGTGCACTGATAACAGGGACGAGAGAAGCGAGAGAAGACGATTATTTCTGCTTTTATTAATGAGTGCCGGTTTAAAACAGGATTTCTAAATAAACTGTTGCTGAACTATAACTGAATCGTGGTTGCAGTTTCAATAAGCCTTTCCAGGAAGTGCCGGATTATTAGAGCCTGCCGGATTGTTTTTCAACCCATACCTGAGGGTGCTGGATTATTAGAGCCTGCCGGATTATTAGAGCCTGTCGTATTATTAGAGCCTGTCGGATAAATATAGATTTACGGTATGTCGTATTTTTCCGTGTACAAGAGACCCCTTCAATTATTTGTAGGCAAAAATTCTGGAAAAAGTACATATTGGGGCAAAAACACTGACTACCATATATAAGATACCCCCAGGTTTCTAGAATAAAAATTTATACCAAAAAGGGTATCTCATACACGGAAAAATACGGTAAAATAAAGCTTTTTTCTTGTGGGCCCTTTACAATGAATTAAAAAACAACATACAAATACTACAGTGACATAACAACAAAATAAAAATAATTACAACAGATATATGGCACACGTCTGAATCAGTCGATCTTCTCTCGAAACATTCAAGCATCACTGATTTATTTATATTTATCTTGATTAATCCTATCGATAAACTTCCTTTGTGAAGGTCTTTATGCTCCTACTTTATTTAATGCATTTTTATTCGCTTGTAAATAAAAATAAAAATGAGAAAAATAATGTTTTACATTGTTCAGACTCAAATAGAGTATGCAGCACACAGCTCCTCATTTACACAAGCAAACACATTTGAAAACCACAAAACAAAACAGCAACCAATTTAATATTTCATATACACGCGAATATCATTATATGAACAATCAATACTTGAGACCTTGAATTACTAGAATTCTGCTGAGTTCAATTCATTGGGTGGTATATTGTCATCAAAATCAGCATAGCAAAAAAGTAACAATACACGATAAATGTGAAAAATTATACTTTGCACAATATACTTGTCATTGAGGTATGTGTGTTGTAATTGACTAGGCATAAAATAGTTGAGGGTCTCATGTAATTGACGAACTGAGTCAACTTTGAACACTAATGCATGATGGCTGTCATCTCCCCGAGCCTCGGAATATGCACAAAAATATACACCCCTGTAAATGAAATATCCCGGAGGTATTGGTTAAATAATTGGATACGCAGCCAGCGGTTATCAACAAGTTTCAGTGTTGATAACCGCTGAATTCTTGATGTCTATATATGAAAGAATAATACAGACGAGGTAATAAGAAAACTTTTTTTAATTTAATATTCATTCATACTTAAGCCTAAAGTTCCCTTAAGTGTTCTTTAATATTTTTCCAGAAAAATATCTACAGCACAGGTAAAGCGTATACTTTTTATTATTATTTTGCACGAGCATCCCCAGTGGTTAAGAGCCCCAAAGAGGGGTGATCAGCCAATACACTCACGACGACACAGAGGGCCGCTGTACACGGAGCTGTTGTGATGATGTACCGGCTGAGAACCGGCTGGACACCTGGTCACACAGGTACCATCTCCGTACATCACCAGGTCCACACATTGTACACACCCATGACGCTCATCACATTTGACACAGGCAGGCTGTCCACACCCCTCACCCCTCACTACACACACACACACACACACACACATGAATTTGAATATTCGCACCGAAAATGAAAAACAGAATACACATCAAGTTGTGATTGCCAAAGTATTATCCAATTATATATTTCTCGTATAAATTAAATTTGGCTTATTTATGAATAATAGCTGCTATTAATAAAAATAAAAATATATCATAAGATGTAAACATCGAAAATACAAGGACAAATTTAAAAGAAAACATAATATCAAGCATACATATACATATGGAGAGAAATATGAAGTGTGGTTTTTACTGCCAGGGTAACCATAGCAACCATGATATTACAACACGCACATCTGTCTTGCCATTAAAACAGCTTCTACCCTTGGCACACAGGTATGTGTGTGTGTGTGTGTGTGTGTGTGTGTGTGTGTGTGTGTGTGTGTGTGTGTGTGTGTGTGTGTGTGTGTGTGTGTGTGTGTGTGTGTGTATGTGGTCGTGCGCGGTGGCGTGTTTGCGACGTTTCAGTGAAGCTGTTTTTGTCGAGCGCGTGCAAAATACTGGTTCCTACGCACCGACACACACACACACACACACACACACACACACACACACACACACACACACACACACACACACACACACATACACACACACACACACAGGCACATGAGGTATATCGTGTGACAGTAGGTTGGTATTCAGACACAGACAAACATACATACATTCATGAATGCAATAAATGTAGTATGGTTGTTCACTGATAACACCGACGCCACTAGTGTAAAAACTTGTGTAAAACGATTGTATTTCTTGGCATACCTTTTTCTGTATTATGTATATTTAAAGATTGTATTTTATCGAACGTATTCAACATATTCAATTGTGCTTCTACGAATTTGTTTCTCTGATTCTGTTTGTGTCTTCTCTCATCTTCCATTGCTTGTTTCTGTCTCTTTCCACGCGTCTGTGTTTCAACCACGTGCCCTGTACGCTATATCAAATGTTAGTTAATTACGCATTCCGACTACAGCACAGTTGAGAAGGGTAATGTTCGCGTAATGTAGGGTAATGTACCTGGTAGTTACGCAACCAACACACACAGATAGCTGCACGATTACGCACACACATGAAACCCGCCCTGCGGCAATTGGGCTATACGTTTATGAAGCTAATCTAACCTTTTCACCTCGTCAAGGAATCGAACCCTGGACTTACCGTGCTCAAAGCAAGCGTCTTAACCACTCGGCTACGAAGCGAACAGAAACACACACGTTATTGTTGTTGTTATTTAACTTAATTTATGTAAAGTATGTCCTTAAAATCGTTTATATCAGGTAGTTTAGCTGTATTAGCGTTCATAAATATTTTCTTTACGTCCACACAATATTTCAGCATTCATTTCCTTCATGATTTTTTTTCATGTCCACACGCACACACATATACACACACACACATACACACACACACACAAAAGCGGTCAGAATGAAGGGCGATGTGAACAAAGAAACTTGTGCTGTATTTGACGTGAATCGTGATCTCAGTAGACAGCGACCAGTGAAGACCAGTGTACGTGTGAATTATTGCTGCTATTGTGCAAATTCAGACACAAAGATTCCAACATGACCTTGACTCCGTATCATAGTCTAGCCCAGTAGTTCCCAAACTGTGGTATTCAAGGATCTTCCAGGTGGTAGGCAAACAATTTCAGGGTCATGAACACAATGGCACCAGGACATTATTTCCGATGTACTGTGAACAAAGTAATGTCGCTCATTGACCAACTGGTGGAGAAGAAGCATGCAGGTGTTGATTTGTGTGTTCTACTTGTACAATTATACAGATAAAATTATATCTGATCGAGATGGAGCTACGCCGAGGCCGAGGCACATAGAATGAGTAAGAGACCTGGGACTGGTGTAGAGGTAGTTGTTCGTAGGTCTAGTTGCTATGTTCCCATCGATATTTGAGTTTCTCTGGAGCCAAGCGGTACCAGGCGGCGACTGTCCGCGAGATCTCCAAGTGGCAACACAAAAACAGGCTGGATATCACTGATCTAGCTCGTATATTGCCGGCGTGTTCCAATAGCCACCGATCTGAAGGCTTTTTCACGTGAAGACAAGACCGCAGGAATTGGACACAGGAATTGGATAATTGGTGAGTATTTTTGACACACACACACACACACACACACACTGACACACACACACACACACACTGACACACAAAAGCCGGACACTGAAACAGCACATTCAAGGTTGACATTGGTGCACTATCGTTTTCTCATTGTAGCCAACTTCCGTTGGCCATTTTTCTATTCTCCCTGGTGTGTGTGTGTTCGTTTCCAGCGATCACAGACACACACACACACACACACACACACACACACAGAGAGAGAGAGAGAGAGTTGTAAACACGCCGCCGTACATAATTGCTGTTGTCACCGTAATAACATCAATTATATCCCTGATTGTTGTACCTTTTTTCTATCTCAAGTCATCCAAAAAAACAATCAAGGATAAATTATCTTTTTGAGACTTTTCTATAGGAGAATAAGGAAGGGCGCTTCCAGGGTACATGAGGCCACCGCACAGGGAGGTAATAGTGCACTTGCACTCATCACATGCTACTGGATCTACCTGTAATAATAAAAATATATTGTTACATATAAGATATTCCACGATAACTAATACAAACAACAATGCTATTTTTACAATGCTGCAAATCACAGTGGTTATGTGAAAAAATATATAATTACTTTGTAGAAAGGCATGTGAAAATGAGACGAATATGAAAAGACGAGATGTCTCTACGACTTTTGTCAATTCCTTGCTGACACTACACACACACACACACACACACAGACACACACACATACATACATATACACAGGCCAGAGCGCATGCACTCCAAACTAGATTGACTTTATCATTTATGATAGGCAGAGATTAGAGCGACAACGCATTATCTGATGGAAAAAATGTGATTTTCCCGTTTCCGACGCCAATTAAGCAATGGCGAAGCCAGAACTTCCCATCGGGGAAGGGGGGGGGGGCTAAAGAAAAACATACATAGTCATGGCGAAATAACTGGGGAACTTACTCAATCTCTCAGGATTTTGGGGAACTGGGGAGAAGGTTGAGGGGTTGACGTATTTTTTAGGAGACTTCAGTGCCTCCAAGCCTCCCCTTAGCGCCGCCACGGAGCAGTAGCAATTTCATATAAGCCACTGAACTTTCCGATCTGATATTGGCACGAAGGCAATGTAAATTTTGGTTGTCAAACAGATTAGACAGGCAGGGAAGGCAATGTAGGTTAATAATTCCCTCCTTCCTTCCATCTACAGAGGACGATAAGAATGACACAATTTTCCCTGTCGCTACACACACACACACACACACACTGACACACACACACACACACACACACACACACACCTGTCCAGCCGTGCTGATTAATGCTAGATGAGAGGTGTTCAAGTTGTTCTTGCACGAGGAAAGCGACAATTTATATCTAGTAAAAAGCAGACTCCAAAAAGCAAAAAAGCAAAAGTAATAGTAAAAATAGTAATAGTAATATCAATAGTAAAGTCTAGTCAAAAGCAGGCTCCCTATATAAAACGCATATACAGGCAATATTGATTTTGTTCACCTTATATATGCGCTACAGTGTCATATTGTTTAGATTCATAATATAATTCAAAGACCCATCATAATTGATTGAATATTTTGAAAAAGTATGTATATTTTCTCTAAGGTATGAATATGTTTATTAGTGCTATATAAATTAGTTCAGTTACAATTCAAATTAATAATAATTCAAATCAATATTTTGGTTTTAATAATAATAATAATATCTGTCATTGCATATTTGTTTTGAGCACACTTTCAATCCGCATCCATAAAAGGTGCATGTAGCTTAAGTTTGCAGACATTTTTTTATATTGTTTTGATTTTGTGGCGATATAAACAATCCCCACATGACCTTTTCAAGCGATTTCGCAAAACAAGTGAAATGGAGTCGGAACTTTCGCTTGAACTTTCAAATAAAATGAAATATACACAGACATTTCCAGACCTCTAGCGAGGGGAGGACCGAAATACCGCTTATCACGTGGAAAAAACATCACAATTCTCGATATTACAATGTCTAATTAGTATATAATGTCTATTTTTGTGCCTCAATCAATTGCATCAAAAATTAATAAATTAGAACATCTATTTACTTTTATATATACACTATATCAATAAGATCACTTGAACCTCTTGTCTAACACACACACACACACACACACACACACACACACACACACTTCAAATAACCAATTTAAACGTTTGATTGTTAAATCGGCCATAATACAAACGGTATCATGTAGACCTGTCGTCACTTGAACAGTGCACTTGAAGTCTTTCCGTTCAAGAGCGCGTACACAGGCACTTCCCGTTGCTGAATCTTTGTCATCAAATGAAGAAGGAGAAGATGTTCAACTTGTTCTGTCTGGCGTGCATTATCGGGTGGATGGGGGGCGGTGGAAATTTGAGCAGTGCCACTCAACTGAGAATTGGATGCATTCATCTGGACCGCGGCCCTACACACGGCGGATACTTGGTCGAAGAGATCAGAGAGGCATTTGATATCTTGCTGTCTCATTACGACATTCTGTTCGTCGCCACCACGTCCACCACCAGAGCTGTCCGTCTGGCCTTAGATGAAGCCTCTGTCAACTCCGAGTTTACCTCCATAGGCACGGAATCGAGCACCAAATCGAAAAAGTACAGCAAGTTTGTGTATCGCAGGAGCAAGGTGGAGTTGATACGATGTGTCGACCATTGCAAGCATGTGGTACACAACAGGTCGGAAACCATGATCTGCCAATTTCGACCCAAATCTCAGCCGAAAACATTCACAATAATTGGCTACAACGCAAAAAGAGCTCAGGACCACAACATACACCTATGGAAGAACGCCCAGGACCTTTACGACATGTCAGAATGCCCGCATCTAAGGAAGAAAAAACAGGATCCGTTGATAATTCTGGGAAACATCAACCCGACATTGGAACGGCTTCATTGCAGCGATAACTTGCTACAACATGGCTATACTGAATTCGCGCGGAAATCCGATCCAGCATCGAACTTCTGCCGTTTGCCTTCCGATTTTGTGATTGTATTCGGCCAGATGAAGAAGGCCATGCTGATGGGAAGTTCTATAACATATTCTCAGCTGAAAACACGCTCTGGTGATGTGGTCTTAACAGAACGATTGCCGGTCAGAATCCGAATTGAAACGGCCAACTTGCTGCCGAGCCCCTACCAAGTCACGGCCAGTGCGTATGAAACAGTCCACCCTCTCGCACCATCCTCATACACTGCCCGTCCAGCCCAGGCCAGCTACTGTGATTATCAGCACGTGCAGACGATGCCACATCAGTCGACTTCATCGATGTTGCCGGGGGATTATGCAGCATCGTCCCATGCACACGCAACGGAACCGGCAGAAAGAGGCATTGTCTATCGACCAGGAACCCTCAGTGGTCTTCGTTATGGTCCCTACTCTCGGCTCAGCCATGACTGGAGCGCACACACACACGCGGCGAGCGCACAACAACAACAACGACAACAACAACAACAACAACCACAACAAGACTCGAATCAAGGGTATAGCACACAGTCCGAACATGGCTGGCCAGGTTATTACGGTCAGTATGCTTGGCAGTGTCGGCAGTCGCAACAAGTTCATCCCCAACACGGAGCAGAAGGAGGAGCCGGTGTCCAAGAAGATGTGGAGACTAACTACGCACTCAACTATCAAGCACAGCCCGAGTCCCGGGCGTGGAGACACGAACAGCAAAGCGGTGTTCAGTATCGCCCGGCGCAGCATCAACAATTACACAATCTGTGGCATCAACAAGAGCAAGCAGAACATGGTCACCAACATGGTCCGTCAGCGCAGCAGCAAATAGCAGAAGGCACGGACTTGTTTTCCAGGACGCATGGACCAGGGCCAGCATACAGTCACCGACCAACTTTCGTGCATCAACAAGCGCAAGGTCTGCTGCTTCGAAAGGCACCCTTCACTCAGACGCAGGAGCTGGGAGTTGAATATCCACAGAGTGGAGTTGATCAACGTGGCTTTCCCTTGCTATCCAACTCTGGTCAAGTAGCTCTGGCCAAATTCCCGTTGGCAAGTACCAGCTACCAGCCTGCCGCAGCTCACCAACCTTCTCTTGCATGGCCAGATGTCGACCTCACAGGGGAGATGAGCAGTCAACAACAGCAGGACAAACAGCTGACTGACTACGACAGCGTACAGGATGCAACTGCCCACACACAGCCAACAAGCAACAATAGGCCGAGTGAAGCAGACAAAGACACTTATAATACGGCTCCGTCCACGAGCCAGCTATCCTCGCAATCCTCCGAGGAGACGGAGCAGGACGCTTTCTCAAGGTACTCCCCGTTCGGTCACATTCCGCTCGGACTGCTATAGCATTCTTTTTACCACGTGCGCACGCGATATCTCAAACCAGTGGCAAGCAAATACTAAACATGCAGATGTACAAACAAATTTTCTCTCTATTTAATGCACTCAATTTATTGGGCGTCCGATTTGCAATTCGCTTCCATCACACACTCTTTCTCGAGACGCAAACAAAATGTCAATAACGCTGTTTGTTTTGTCATTATTATTAATAATAATAAATATCCGACATAACACTGTTAAGTGGCGGATTTAGTGTGCATTTTTAGGGAGGTTGAATCATGTATGAGTGACTAGGTATCGTGTGAAGGTCATGACTTGAGGCGTTTTCAATGATATAAACACATACATTTACACAAACACAAAATAATGTGCGAATGTTTTGCGATAATGCTTATATCAACAAATTCTACAGACATATATCATTTCTTGACCTCTTTTAGTGTGAACGTCTTGGTTATGAGGAGTTGATGGAAACATTGAGAGGGGGGGGGGTTGTTGAAGCTCCCCTTCTGAATCCGCCAGTGAGACTGTTTCACGCACTTGTTCCAATGATCTTCTCACAAACTCTACCTTTTCATCCCTATCTCTCTCTCTCTCGCCCTCTATTCTGCATCAGTGGGTACCCCTTCACCTAATGATTATCCCAACACAAGGCTACTACTGCGTGTGTGTAATTGCAACCTGTCGATTGTATATGTGTGTGTGTGTGTGTGTGTGTGTTTGGGTGTGACATGTAGTGGTGGCGTGTTAACAACCAATATCAAATACGATCTCACCTTGCACATACAGCTTACACTCATACACACAGACATACACACACGTGTGTGTATGTCTGTGTGTATGAGTCTGTCTATAGCTACACGATTTACCAACACAAAAACAACAAACAACTACAAAAAGATGAAGAAGCAAAATTCGCTGCCGAAATCAGATTCTTTCATATATTTGGTTGCATTCAAACACACTTGTTTTGTTCAAACAACGTGGAATAAGATAAAGCCGGATGAGACGATGACGATGATGAGAATGATGATGACGGACAGATTCAGTAAGATGAATAAATATATAAACAACGAATAAAGAATGATTGACAAGAGAGAAGAGAGTGAGCAAACAAAAGGTCTGATATCTGACAACACCGTCACAAACCCACCACGACTGACAAGCTCAATCAAACATGCACGTAAACACACACACACACACACACACACACACACACACACACACACACACACACACACACATACACACACATACACATACAATGGTGTAAGAGCTGGCTGGATGAAATAAAGAATGTGGACAAAAGAAAAGCTGGTGAAAAAGTAGATATGTTTTGTGGTAGAAATCTCGTGATGAAATGCTAGTGGGTATTGCGATAGATGCAATATCAATGCCAATATACACAAGACGTGTTTATAAAAACAAAAAAGTATTCAATAACAAAAGCGAACAGAAATACGCCATACAAATAATATATTTCTCAAACAAAGCGGTTTTATATTGCATTATCGGGGGGATGATAGCCATCATGCATTAGTGTTCAAAGTTGACTCAGTTGGTCAATTACATGAGACCCTCAACTTTTTTCGGCCTATTCAATTACAACACACATACTCAAATGAAAACTACATTGTCTTTACCTACATACACACAGACATTTGTCGTGTATTGTTACTTATTTGCTATGCTGATTTTGAGGTCAATATACCGCCAAATAAACTCAACTCAGCTGAACACTCGGCGGGTATAATTGCATATTCATACCCCCAGCCAATTTGTGGGGGTATATATCACCCCACGATCTACGCACAGGCATCTCAGTGAGGTCTATAATAGTAGCTCTGTTCTAAGCGGCGGTGCGCGAGTTGCCCAATGAAACACTTCCGCTGTCAGCTAGACGACAGGTGCATCTGGTGTTCCGCTTCTGACAACTTGTTCACACACAGAGAGAAAGAGAGAGTGAGTGTGTGCACCACTACTACTACTAATCGTCGCACCCGCCACATAGACACACAGACAGACGCAAAAAACTGGGACGTACCCGCCTAGCACGCGCACACGCACACACACACACACACACACACACAGTGCCACATAAACAAGCGGGTACGCGTGCGACGAGCGACGACCCTGACTACGCAGGGGCGGTGTCAGCGGAGAATATACCGGTGGATATAGAAAATTGAAAAGAATGAAAGGAAGGGTGGAATAAGATGAAGCGATGAAGACAGCATACATTATAGCTGGGGAAATATTGTGCAAGCAGTAGACACAAGGATAGGTACAAATAGGTCTAGGCTAAATGTGTAAGGATTCAAGAACATTAAAAACGCTAATTTATTAAAAACGCTTAAAAACGCACAAAAACGTGTCTATATTTTTCATAGATTTTAGGTTAGGTTAGGTTTAGCTGGTTAGGTTAGGTTCAGTTAGGTTAGGTTAGGACTGAAAGAAATTCGTTAAATCAAATTTTCTAAATATAATGTTCTTGATTCCTGAGACATTTAGCTTCAACCGTACAAGTACAGTTATATGAGAACCCTGGTTATGAAAGGGTATGTCTTCAAGCCCGTCTTCTATATACTTCACGCGTAATATTCCCCGAATAGAGGAGACTTTTTCTCCACTGCCGACAACTCTGTTATATCCGGGCTACACTAGTAGAAGATGAGGGGATTTTGGTGCGCAGTGCCGCTTCTGTCGTGTCGGAAGTCAATTGTGGAGTGACAGGTGTGTGTGTGTGTGTGTGTGTGTGTGTGTGTGTGTGTGTGTTGGTCGCTACCTTGTCATCAGCGCGTCGTAAATGAGCCGTCGTCGCATGGCTCAACAACGCCAAACACAATAAAACGCACAAGCATGACATGTTTGTGTATAAAACACAACTAGAACACAAAACGACACGTGTGTCACAATGGGACAGCCTGTTTAGGAGCGTATTGAGACATTAATAGCGCATATGTGACCTTTTATAAGACGTTTATAACGCATATTCATTGTGAGTGTGCTTCAAAATATTTATAGTTAAAGTAAGAAATTATTGTAATTCCACAATAACAATAATAATAATAATAACTACACAAATTAAAGTGATTTTCGGCCTTGAAATACTTGAGCCTTTCAGCCTGTGTGTGGTATTGAGTATCTGTCATACCAGTGAGACCATCACTAATTTACTCAGTACTCAGTTTACTTAGATAGCTAGCTGCGTGTATTGTGGCCAGGCAGAACGAATCTTGTTTGCGAATTTTGAAACGAAACGAATTTTGCGCCCAGCAAACTCATCAATTATTCCGCGTAAATAGCGTGCAAAGTCACTGTGAGCACCTCACTTTAAACAACAAATAACATTTTAAAACATCCAAGACATCAAACAAAATCGGAATATTTATGCTAAAAATATACTGTAATCACTCAAATATATATCCATGTATAATTCAGCCGCACCCCCACTTTTGAATAATTACACAAACTCACAAATAAAATTCACTCCAGATTTTTGCAGTTGAAATTCACCGCCAAAATGATAGCTGATTTTAATTGGCTGATTCCATCACTATCACTCAATACCATCACTAAATCGCCAGTATCTAATCACAATATGCACGTGTTCTGTAGCCAATTTTTGCCAAATGTTAACAAACAATAGCAATAAGCGTATGTTAGGGCGATTTAATTTCACTCACTTCATCAATTCACTGCTACAAGTCCAATTTCTTATCATCCAATCTGTGTGCACATGCATGCATGTGTGTGTGTGTGCGTGTGTGTACGCAACGGTAACCTTGGTTGAAACGACCTCAACCCAGATGCGAATAGCATAGTAATTGCTATGGCTTAGCAAAAAACTATGCACACACACACGCGCGCATACACATGTCAGGTATGTGTTATACAAGAGAGTAGATATGTTGACCTGTCATATAGCCCCAGGGTACAACACATAACACACACACACACACACACACACACACACACACACACACACACACACACACACACACACAACACAACACAAGCGGATATATTGCCCAAATGACAATTTGACAAAAATGACAATATCACGTGCCAATACTAAACAAGGCACCTACGAACACTCTCGCACCGGGACTAAATATATATTTTTGTTATAAATATTAAAATCCCTCGAAATTCCCATCAACAGACACAGAATGAGAGAGCAAAAATCAATCACATTTCCACAAAGAAATCCCCCTAGAAATTCATGAATAATTTAAAAAATAAAATTGTATTTTTTTCGTCAAATACAAAGCGTCCTCAAATCGGATAATCGTGGAATCCCAACAATTTAAAACGAGTTTCTATAAAAATATCAGACACAAAAAAATACACATTAATGGTGAAATCAAAGGTCACACACGCACATACAAACACACACACACACACACACACACACACAAATTCGATCATTATAAGAAAGCACAGAGTACGATCACAGAGTGTATTATAGAAAAATTCAGTATAATTTCTACCCATCGTTTACTCGGCTCCAGCAATAATACAAAAATACAAAAACTATGATCCGCAATTATCTTACGACCACAAACACACACACACTGACACACACAAACGCACACACACACACACACACACTGACACACAAGCTTATCTGAAGTATGTAAAGCGTATAATTGTAATTAATTGAACTAAGACAGCATGAAGGACAACCGAAAAACATTGTATATATGTGTGTATATGTGGGTGTATGTGTGTGTGTGTGTATGTGTCAGTGTATGTGTGTGTATGTGTGTGTGTGTGTATGTGTCAGTGTATGTGTGTGTGTGTATGTGTCAGTGTATGTGTGTGTATGTGTCAGTGTATGTGTGTATGTGTGTGTGTGTATGTGTGCATGTGTGTGAGTCTGTGTGTGTGTGTGTATTTCATAATTGTGTATGCGTAAATATATATGTGTTTGTGCATATGTATATGTGTCAATGTATGTGTTCTTAATATTAGCCTAAAACATGACTGGAATATTTGTAGATCTTCAAGAAATATATTATTGTACAATAAATTATTATGTATATATACATTTTAATTATTTTTATATATTAAATTATCGCACAGTTGCCAATACACACACACGCATATATTGGAGGTGAGCTAGAAAACATAGCACGTGATTGTTTGTTTGGAAACCCCGTGATTATATTATCATTGAACAAGTTTAAAAACAATACCTTTTCTGAATGAATGATTATTAACTCCTCATAACCAAGAGGTTCACTGAAGGAGGTCAAGAAAGAATATATTTCTGTAGAATTTATTGATATAAACATTGTCGCAAAAATGTTGTATAATGATGCATGTACATGACTGATCGTCCCCAAATTCAGCCTCTCTCCCAAAATAATTCAGCTCCTGCCAAAATTACACCCTGGATCCACCACTGGCATGATCCATTTTTTATCCAACAATGCAGCAGCATTCTCTCAATTGTGTTAAATTAATACAACAACAACAACAACAACAATCTCAAAATTATCTATTATTGTCTATTGCTCTGTTCCATTCCTGTTCTATTATTTCAATTTTGTCCTGTTTTTGCCACAGCGTTTCGTGCTGTTTTTTTTTCTTGATGCGTGTGCTCATCTATATGTGTGCGTGCATGAAAAATAATAATTCATGAACTGACCGTTGGCTGCAGATGAAATGGAATCGAAGCAACACAGTAACATTAACAACAACATCAACAACAACACGTGCATGTTGTTAGTTAGAAGAACAAACATCGCAGTAACAACATCACCTAGAAGCTAGTTAGATCACAAATCACTCATACTACCTACACAACATCCCCGGACCACTCGTAACACAACCACACTCAAACACCGCGCATAGCTTACTAATTCCTTCGGTGGATGCGTTGGAGTTAGTTTGAGATGAGCTCGTCTAGGTGGCGCCACTATTTTCTGTCCGATTCACGTGCAAAAGGGTTGCGGGCGATTTCACTCGCTAAAACATTGCTCCAAAAATAATCAAGGACATAAACGATTAACAAACACTCATTGAAACTGAAAACATATGTATTGAGCATTTATAGAATTTCATTATTATAGTAATATATAATCATATTCCAATATATAAAAAAAGTAAAAAAATATTATGGCAAAAAATACGTATTTATCAAATCCTTCCGCATTTCCGAATATTGTTTTGATATATATATATATATATATATAAATTTCACTACCAAATTCATGAATATATTATATTATATTGCTGTATATTCATACATATACAGTAAATATGAATATGTATACTATTTGTGTATTTATTTACAGCACATACACATTACGCATATTTACACACTTGCGTTAGAGTGGGTCGATTATTAACAATTTCCGGAAATGCAACTAGTGACAAGCTGCGGTAGATGCAGTTTCTCATGCTGATTCCGAATATATACGTTTTATTGCAATTAATTGGAAAACTTTTGCCGGAAATCCAGTTAAAAATTCATTTTTTTCAGTAAAAATGCGCGCGCTTAGTGTTTAATTATCAGCTTGGATTTTATTATACTTTTCTAATCCAAATTCATTTATTCAAGTTATTCTAATTCACACAATTGTAATAAAAGTTATTCTAATTCACAAATTCACACAATTCTAATTCACAAAAACTTCTTGCACCCCCACACACACTTGCGTGTGTGTGGGGGTGCAAGAAGTAATACACACACACACACACACACACACACACACACACACACACACACACACACACACATACACACACATACACAGAAAATAGCCCGGGGGCAGGATTTAGCTGATAGAATGAGGGAGATGCACAAGATAATGCGCATCTTAGTGAGTAACTGTGTCCATAATGCTGGCTAGCTAGCTACGGTACCGTTGATCCGTGCACGAGAGATGCTGTTTAATCCCAGCTCGCTCAGTATGTGTGAGGACAATTCTAACTCACCGTGTGTGTGTGTGTATGTGTGTCAGTGTGTGTGTATGTGTGTCAGTGTGTGTGTGTGTCAGTGATTTGAGGTATTTTTCTTGCCAGCATGATGTTGCAATTACATAAGAACTGTGAAAGTAATCTTCACTGAATTATCTTCACTTACTAATCTCTCTCTCTCTCTCTCACTATTTCCTCAAATTGACTGTCAAGCATTTGGGCGTAATACACATACACAATAACAAATTCGCATACAATTTCAGTGTATTGTAAAATGCCAAATGTAAATGGTCAATAAATCATTAATGAGTAGTTATATTATGAGAAGTAAAATTATGAGAAGAAGTAATGTTAAGCATGTGATAACTGGATTATTATTACAATTTCAATGTTTTATTAGCGCACAACAATTGTTTCTAAACAGTAGAACACAATTTATCGCAAGAAATCGGATAAAAAACGGAATCGACATATATAGTAAATATAGAGCATATATAGAGTATATAGTATATACATGTAATATAATTGCTCTCATGATGTATGTTTCCATTGGGTCAAACCGGAAACACACACACACACACACACACACACACACACACACACAAACACACACACACACACACACACACACACACACACACACACACACACACACACACACACACACACACACACATACACACACACACGACGACGAAGACGGTCTATTGAAAAGACAAGGACAGTGTAGCGAGAGAGACACCAGGCTACTCGAACTGTGAATTTCTGCTTCTTAATTACCGTCCCAGACAGAATGGGTCACGCACTAATTATAGCTCGCAAATTTGTGTGTGTGTGTGTGTGTGTGTGTGTGTGTGTGTGTGTGTGTGTGTGTGTGTGTGTGTGTGTGTGTGTGTGTGTGTGTGTGTGATTTATACTTCCGAGTGCTGAGAAGAGCATGTGTTAAACGTCGCTGAGTTTTTTTTGGCTTTTTTGCTTTCGTGAAAAATGCGTCACGAATTGTCACACAGGACGGTTCAACAGGCAGGCAGGTTCGAAGTAGACTAATTTTGCTCAGATGACGGTTTCAAGGTCATATCTTCACGTAGAGCAGAAGAAAAAGTTGTGCTGGGATTAGCACAGATAGTTATTGTAGTTCTTGAGATTTTCTCACTATTTAAGCTCAGTTTTAAGCTGGAATGTGAATCCAAGTCTAAAAATGAGAGTCTAAAATTGAGAAAATATTGTTCAAAAACGTATAATGTGTATAAACGTATTAAACGTGTTAACGTATAGAAGTATCAACGTAAACTAAATGTGTGAGTACTTACGGTATATATATTTGGTGTAGTTGAATTCATTGACTTCGAGGTGGCTTACAGCTAAGCCGCCTCGAAGACATTTGAGTTGGCATTCGACTGTGGCGAGGACGTGACTTAAGTGGAAGTCTTCGGAATTTTCGCTTAATTTGTGTTTTACTGTGATATATATCCTAAAATGCCCAATAATGGACTATCTTTGTTCTCCTACGAGAATTTGGTGCACGCGTTTGCTGGTGCCACGGTTTGTAAACCACTAATTAAATTTCAGTATTATTTGGAATGTCAATGTTTGGGTAGATATTTTTGCTCAAGGGTCAGATACTAGTGTGCAGTGCCCGTTTGGATAATAATTTAATAAATAAATTGATATAATCAAGTTATTGACTAGATTATTAAAATATAAAAAGGTTAAACGATTTGACTTGTCCGATATATATATAGATTGTCACGATTTTGACAATCGAGTCGTACGTACATGTGTGTATTTTTTTAATGTAAATTAATGCGTGTGTTTGTGTGTTTTTCAGGGAAGCGCGGTGGCTATGAGTGTTGTTTTTCCTCTGGACATAATCAGAACTCGTGTACAATGTAATCCATCACCCGCACAAATTATGTGGTGTTTGCACGCGTGTGTATATTTATTTATTAACTACTATTAACTCTAGGGTGTGGAAATTTTTTATTCACATTTTTTCTGTGTTGTTTTTGTTCGTGTTCTGTCTGGAAAGTTTATGTCGACAGTCAGAACTTTATGATGTGAAAATAACATTCAAATTGAAGCATTTTCAATAGATTCTTCCACTTAACATTACTCAGTGTGTGTGTGTGTTGTGAATGAGTCAATGTTATACACCATTCTGTGATTTATTGCGCCATATTTTATTGCGTTATTTGGTGTTGTTTATTTTGTATTTTATTTAAAACTATTGCTGTGTTGATATGCTTAGAATCTAAGTTATGTTTGCCATTATCTGTTATCATTATTCATTCATATGGCTGTTTATTCTCGTTATCCAACATTTCTCTCGTTAGCTGGTATTTTGCGCCACCGTGTCAAATGGACGCTATATCAAATACAAATGGAATATCTGTGTGTGTCAGTGGAGCCTGGCGCCACACCTCAGTGGACGGCGGTCGTTCTAGCTCGGCTGCTTCGAGACAGAGAGGCTGGTGTGCGCGTGCTGTACGGCGGCGCCGCTCCCGTCCTCCAGTCTCTCTTCTGCTCCAACTTCGTCTACTTCTACGCCTTCCACGGTCTCAAGCGCGTGACAGCGTCCTCCAGTGGCGAAGGTGGCGCCATCTTCAAGGATCTCCTGCTAGCTATCATTGCCGGTCAGCTTGTGTGTTTTCATGTGTGTTTCAGTCTCTCTCTCTTTCTCTCTCTGTGTATGTTTGTGTGTTTCAGTCTCTCTCTCTCTTTCTCTCTCTTTGTGTATGTTTGTGTGTTTCAGTCTCTCTCTCTCTTTCTCTCTCTGTGTATGTCTGTGTGTCGGATTGTATTTCTGTCTGTGTGTGTGTGTGTGTCGGCTTGTATGTCGGTGTGTGTGCTTGTATGTTTGTGTGTGTGTGTGTGTGTCGGCTTGTATGTTTGTGTCGGCTTGTATGTTTGTGTGTTTCAGTCTCTCTCTCTCTCTTTCTCTCTCTGTGTATGTTTGTGTGTCGGATTGTATTTCTGTCTGTGTGTGTGTGCTTGTATGTTTGTGTGTCGGCTTGTATGTTCGTGTGTCGGCTTGTCTGTTTGTGTGTTTGTGTCGGCTTGTATGTTTGTGTGTGTGCTTGTATGTTTGTGTGTGTCGACTTGTATGTTTGTGTGTGTGCTTGTATGTTTGTGTGTGTCGACTTGTATGTTTGTGTGTGTGCTTGTATGTCGGTGTGTGTGCTTGTATGTTTGTGTGTTTGTGTCGGCTTGTATGTTTGTGTGTGTTTGTGTTGGTCATAGGTTTCGTGTACTTTTTGTTATTGCCTGATCCATTTTTCAACTGTTGATTCATTCAATCAATCATGATGTCGGTTTTGTCACGTGTATTCTCTTCCTGTCATTCTTTCACATACTCCCCCTCTTTTTCTCTGACACATTCTCACATACTCTCTGTGTGTGTGTTCGCTTGTGTTCGACATTGTCGCCGCTCAGGCTGCGTCAACGTTTTGGCCACCAACCCGCTGTGGGTTGCCAACACTCGACTGAAAATGACTGCGTCTAGCAGTGTTGCCAAACCGCCTGGCAACCGGCCGAAACTCGTCACGGCGGGCACGTGCCAGTGTGACGGCGTCGTGGGAGATATCAAGCAACCGCGAGCGCTCAGTCTCTGGGGTGAGAAAACAAACACACACACACACATACATACACACACACACACACATACACACACACACACATACACATACATACATACACACATACACACACACACATATACATACACACACACACACAAACACATACACACATACACTGACACACATACACACACACACACACATACATACACATACATACACACACACACATACATACACACACACACACACACACATACATACATACTGGTCTCGTGCAGTGTTCATCTAGACCAGGCGTTGTTAAGCTGTGTGTGGGAAAATTCACCACTGGTTATGGGAATGGAAGAGTTGTCAAGTGGGAAGCTAAAGGTCGGACAGAACAGGACAACTATATGTGTTTTTATCAATTCAGATTCGTTTATATTTGTTTCTAATCACCTCTAATGACATTTACTTTGATGTAACAACTGAATTTATTGAATTTATCAGCGCTGTGTTGTGTGGAAAATGAAGATGAGATGGCTCATTTAGAAGTGCGGGGAATCAGTCAGTGAGAGAAAAAAGTTTGAGAACCACTGTGGTGGAGTATCCTGTTGTGTCAATTAACTAATTAATTCATTAATGTGTTTTTCCTGCATATATTCTGAAATATGAAATGTAATTGAATGAGACGGGAGTCATTACGTTTCCCAGTCAGTTAGGAAATAGCAGGAAGACGTAATATCACTAGCTTCCTAGTTATGTCCAAGCTGAATAGCTCATGTTGTCTGATTTTAATCAAATTACTGATACGATGTAAGTGCATACACGTGTATTTTACGCGCTTGACATTTAATGGTGTCAATTAGCAATGTATGTGTGTATATTTTTGACGTATATTTTTGTCAATAGAATTTAGCATAACAAACTCATAATTCTTATTGACAATGTCTTTTAAGCCTGGGGCTTCTTCAAGGCACCTTTGCTTAATATGTTCAATATGTGATATGTGTGTGTGTGTAATTGAATTACACACAAACATACTTCTTATACACAAATATTTTTTTATTTGTAATATTACTTTTTGATTATACAGTATATGCTGTCTTAGCTTATTTTTGAAATACCATATTTTCCTTGTCCTAAATAGTGCATGTGTGTGTGTGTGTGTGTGTGTGTGTGTGTGTATTTGCGTGTGTGTATGTCTGTGTGTTGTCTTATTCAATGTGTGTGTGTGTGTGTGTGAGTGTATTTTTGCGTTTTTACGTATGCAAAATGTGTGTTTGTGTTTGTGCGTATATGTGCTTGTCTGTTTTGTGCATGTGTATGTGTGTGTGTACTCACTAGTTGTACTCAGCTAGTTGGGTTACAGGATATGAGCTATGCTCGGACTGTCCTGTCTTTCTTCCAATATTTGTCTAGTTTTTCTAGTTAAACAGCGATAAACTATTGACTTCTGCAATCGTCTTGTGTAAACTGTTCCATTCATTCACACAGCGGAACGGAAAGTTATATTTCTTGATGTCTTTTCTACATCTCGTTTTTCTCAATTTTTTGTTATGGCCTCGTCCTCGTTGGTTTTGCTGCACTAGTCCAATTTCTTTCGAATCCAGTATTCCTGTCATGAATCTGTAGATGTTAATTAAGTCTCCTCTGTCTTCTTCTCTCCAACGTTGGTAGATTCATCTCATCCAACCTTTCCTCATAGGGTATCGCAAGAATCTCTGTAATAATTCACTTTTTTTCATATTTAATTTTGTATATTTAAATTTGGTGTGTGTGTTTGTGTTTGAAGAGAGTGTATGTCGTATTGGCGGTGAGGAGGGTTGTGCTGCGTTGTATCGGGGTATTGTTCCCTCGCTACTACTCACCTCAAATCCCGCCATCCAGTTTGTCGCCTACGAGGCGGCCAAACGTTACTTGCACGTGAGTCACACACACACATACACATACATATATACACATATACATATAGATAGACACACATACATACACACACACACTGACATATACACTTTATATTTGAGCTGATTTCTGTATTATTTACATTGTTATGATGTGGGTTTTGTGAACGAGAATGCACGAGTATTTTTCAACATTTTCTCTCTCTGTTTAGCTGAAATTATTATAGCGATGTGTGTGGATTACAAAATGACTGAATTGACACAATAAACTAACTCTATTTGTGTATTACTAATAATTATTATTAATTATAATTAATTGTTATGATTGCTACTTATTCGCCTGCTTAGCTCGATGAAATGGTGTGTTTGTGTATACGTATGTATATGTGGGTGTGTATGTACGTACGTATGTGTATGTATATATGTATGTAAGTACATGTGTATATATATGTGTGTGTGTGTGTTGTTAGCGCGTGCGACCGACAGCGTTGTCGCACAGTGCGGTGGTGTTTCTTGTGTCTGCTGCGTGTAAGACACTGGCAACAGTGCTAACATACCCGCTACAACTGGTGCAAGCGCATCTTCGGGTCAGTACTGTCATTTAGTACAACATTACCATGACGTACTTCACCCTGGTATTCATTTTACCATGGTATTGACAGAAATTAACCGATGAAATGAAATTATTTTGAAATCACCAAGGAAGTGATATGCTCAAGTTAGCACGTGTTTTTACGCGCTATTTTCTTGGTGTGTTTGTTCAGTTTGGAGGATATCCACGTGCCAACGGTGTTAAGGAGCATCGCATCTTGAAAATATTCGCCCTCATCGCACGGTGAGTGTGATTATGTGTGTTTGTGTGTTAATATTGCTTCAACTGTATGTGTGTGTGTGTGTGTTAATATTGCTTCAACTGTGTGTGTTTGTGTGTATGTGTGTTCTGATGTGTGTATGTGATGTAAGTCAGTGGCGGCGCCAGGAATTTTCTGATGGGGGTTAAGGAAAAAGTTGTGGGGGCTTGGCGAAGCATGAAGAGCTACACTCGAAGGCTGACTACATAATATTATAATAAGGGACTGGGGCACACTGATTCAGTCCTCGAACTTGAACCAAAATTTAAAGACATTATATAATGAACGAAACGAAGTGAATAATATAGGATAGAACATATAATGACTTATTGACACACATGCAAACGTCATAACAGTAACAAATACTTAATTACTGTAAGACAAATAAGATTACTGTAGTTCGAGAAAGTTTCATTTACAGTGGTAAGATATTTGAATGTCCATGATTATGTTTTTTTGGGGGGGCTGCCTTGGCGTCTCCACTGGTGTGTGTCTGCACGTGTGTGTGTAAATTTGTGAATTTACAAGTGTTGTCAGACACATGGACAAAAAACAAACTATTGAGCAAAAACAGAATAATCAGGCTATATCGGTTCGGTAACGGATAGTACATAATGTAATAAAGTTGTACAATTATATGGCTGTGTACATTTGTGTGTGATACATGTGATACATACTTACCTGTCTCTCAGGGGTGTGTGTGTAAGTAAGTAAGTAAGTGTATTGTCACATTCCAGTATCAATGCATACAATTGAAGGAGAAAAAAACATACAAATCAGTAGTGACAAAGTCCGATAAGCAATGTTTTTTACGGACTTATCGGTGCCAGAACATTAGACGCACTGGCACTTACATGTGAGACGTACATGAATCAATAATAATGGTGCATGTAAACAGTAATAGCAAGATACACTTTTTAAAGAATAATAAAGTGTGTGTGTGTGTGTGTTTGTGTGTGAGGTGATTGTTAGACGTGGTGGAGTTGGTGGTTTGTTCCGAGGACTGGAAGCCAAGTTGTTACAGACTGTGTTCACAGCAGCGCTCATGTTTGTACTCTACGAGAAAATAGTGCGACTCGTGTTTCGTCTGTTGCTCACCAGAGGGCGCTAGCAGTTCGGTTTCAGCGTTGATTTACGCGTTTTTTCCCATTCGGATTTTGCAGCTAAATTTTTCCCGGGATATTTCTTCGGACAGCTAAAAATAGCGTCTTCCGTGATTTACTTCCATTTTCGGCTGTTCATGTATGTATGCGCGTGTGTATCATGGTGCAATATGAGTGAATGTCAGCTGATTGGTGACGTCATCGGCCTGTCCTGTATGACGTCAGAGATATTGTGTGTGTGTGCGTAAATGTGGCTGTCTTTTGATAGGACGGAGGAAACAGCTATATTTCACCTATGTGATTCGTTTGAGGGCAGTTTATATGGTTAATTTATCGGTGACTATTTTTATTTTTTTTATATCTGGGCTGTTTTTTGTACACTCTATCGAGTGATATTTTTTTGGAACATTTGCATTTGGGCTTTATTCTGTCGGGGTTGTTTTGTTGTGTGTGAAATCGGCACACAAACACAGTTTCATCCTAGTGTGTAGTGTGTGTGTGTGTGTTTTTTATTCTCGTAAATCTCGAGCTTAGCAGAGAGCGAAGAATGTAATGGCAATACAACAGATGGTTGATGAAAAAACAAATCTGCAATCAATTTCTCTTGTTGTCTTTGTGCGTTTTCTATCCAATTCGAGACACACACAACACATAGACTGACACACACACACTCACACATACACATAAACACTCACACTCACACATACACTGATACACACACGCTCACACACACACACACTCACACATACACATAAACACACACACTCACACATACACTGATACACACACACACACACACAAACATACACACTCTCACACGCACACAAACATACACACTCTCACACGCACATAAACATACACTGACACACACACACACTGACACGGAGTGAGTGTGTGTGTGTGAGAGGATCTGGCATCACTCGATGTCATGTGTGTGAGGATCTGGCATCACTCGATGTCATGTGTGTGAGGATCTGGCATCACTCGATGTCATGTGTGTGTGTGAGAGGATCTGGCATCACTCGATGACATGTGTGTGAGGATCTGGCATCACTCGATGTCATGTGTGTGAGGATCTGGCATCACTCGATGGCGTGGGCACCCGCCACCACATTACCATCTGGCAACACTCGAATTTCCAGTCGTTGTCCGTTCTCGTCGACCAGATATCCCTTGCCTTGCATCACCTGTTCGAGAACGCCGGGAGGCAGGGTGATTTGATCTCCGTTGTCTTCTGCTCCCTCAACCACTGCCACACATTACATTAAGACATTACATCATATTATAGTGTGTTATGTTACATTATATAACTTTACACGACATTACATTATACCACGTTACATTATATTATATTACGCTATATTACATTAAGACATTACATCATATTATAGTGTGTTATGTTACATTATATAAATTTACACTACATTACATTGTACCACGTTACATTATATTTTATTACGCTATATTACATTAAGACATTACACTATATTACATTAATACATTACATCATATTATAGTGTGTTATGTTACATTATATAACTTTACACTACATTACATTATACCACGTTACATTATATTATATTACGCTATATTACATTAAGACATTACACTATATTACATTAAGACATTACATCATATTATAGTGTGTTATTTTACATTATATAACTTGACACTACATTACATTATACCACGTTAAATTATATTATATTACACTATATTACATTAAGACATTACATCATATTATAGTGTGTTATGTTACATTATATAACTTTACACTACATTACATTATACCACGTTACATTTTATTATATTACGCTATATTACATTAAGACATTACACTATATTACATTAAGACATTATATTATATTACATTACACTAAGACATTATATTACATTAAGACATTGCATTATATTACAATAAGACATTACATTATATTACAATAAGACATTACATTACATTAAGACATTACACTATATTACATTAAGACATAGTATATTACATTACACTGAGACATTATATTACATTAAGACATTACATTATATTACATTAGGACACTCCATTCTTTACATTACGCTATATTATATTAAGACCTCTTTATCGCCATTTTCACCAGACGCTCACACAAACACACACATATACATACAAATGTGCGTGCGTACAAACTCAATCACACAAACAGATAAAAATACATAGGTTTAGCTATGTTATATGATACAGTTTCTGTAAATGACACACAGGCACACACACAGACAGACACATGCAGATATAAACACAGGAATGTATAATCAGAGTACAAATACAAAATAAAACATTGAATATTATAGTCAGAAAGATGGGAATAAGACATAAAACAGAACACACACACATACACACACACACACACACACAGGAATATGAAAGCACAACAAACTGATAACTAATGCATTAATAAGTTGTCAAAATCAGTGAGTATGTTGGTGTATGTATGAATGTGTCTGTATGATTATTATGACACATTACGTATGAATCTGTCTTTATGATATGTGTGATTTTCTCTCTGCTCTCTCCCTCTCCATCTTTTACCTTGTGAATGTATGCATTTGTGTTAGTGTGTGTGTTTGTGTGTGTTTGTGTGTGTTTGTGTGTACAGCGCCTTAGAGACCCTCTAGGTGTAGGGCGCTATACAAAATATTTTCCATAATAATAATATGTATGTGTGTTTGTATAAAGGAGTGTTTGTTTGTGTGTAAGTACGCGTAAAGGGGTGTGTTTGTGTGTGTATGTGTGTGTCTGTATGTATATGTGTGTGTATAAAGGAGCGTGTGTTTGTGTGTGCATGTGGGTATATGTGTGTATGCATGTATGTGTGAGGTGTTATCCAGCAGAGCAGATCACATGTCTCACCATCCTCGGCAATATCGACTGCCGCCTGCATCACATCCATTTCACATTCCTGCACATCCACATCGGCCACATCCACATCGGCCGCTGTCACATCGACATCCTCGTGGTGGCGAGGTTTGGCTCGGCGGACCCTCGCTGCTGAGACGTCAGAGGAAGCAGAATTAGCACCAGTCGCACCAGTGGCGTGTATTTTGCGCTGTTTGAGCGTGCGATGAGCGGCTTGCAGCAGCTTGCGGTCAGGCCAAGGCCCGCCTTCCGCACCGCGACATCTGTACGTCGGCACAAACAACACGGCCCACACAAGCATCAAATACGCAACGAGGATCAACAAGAAGTAAAGTCACGTGTTTTTCACCAGTTTAGCTAGGTTTGTGTGTTAATAATTATAAACACACAAACAGAACAGAAAACTGATTAAACAAAACTTCTAGGGAGGATCAACAAGAAGTAAATTCACGTGTTTTTCAGCAGTTTAGCTAGGAAAAATCGTATTTCCCCCGAGTATAAAAAACCCATTCAATTTTAAGGTAACAACTTAGCGAAAAAGATAGTTGAGGCATTGGACATTGCCATTGTAACCTGGCAGACTTGAAATAGCTACCAATAGCTGAAAATGTTGGTAAAACAAAGTCTTGGTCAGCTACAAGTGAATTATGAATTATATATACGCTTTCATTGGAGGTTTCATCATCGGATATCAGACTGCTAACTGGTGCCAGAAAACTTACTCCCATGTATAAAAGACCCGCTGTTTTTAGAGTGAAAATATAGGAAAAAATAGGTCTCTTATACACTGCAAAATACGCTATTCACACACAAATACACAAACACACGCTGACACACACAC
>OU696584.1:8480443-8512943 GCA_916048095.2 Sacculina carcini
AAAGTATAGAAGAGAGTGAGAAAGTGCAGAAGAGAGTGAGAGAGTGTAGAAGAGAGTGAGAAAGTGCAGAAGAGAGAGTGCAGAAGAGAGAATGCAGAAGAGAGAGCAGAAGAGAGTGAGAGAGTACAGAAGAGAGAGAGAGAGTACAGAAGAGAGAGAGAGCAGAAGAGAGTGAGAGAGAGCAGAAGAGAGTGAGAGAGTGTAGAAGAGAGTGAGAAAGTGCAGAAGAGAGTGAGAGAGTGTAGAAGAGAGAGAGAGTACAGAAGAGAGTGAGAAAGTGCAGAAGAGAGTGAGAGAGTGTAGAAGAGAGTGAGAAAGTGCAGAAGAGAGAGTGCAGAAGAGAGAGAGAGAGCAGAAGAGAGTGAGAGAGTGTAGAAGAGAGGGAGAAAGTGTAGAAGAGAGTGAGAAAGTGCAGAAGAGAGTGTGAGAGTACAGAAGAGAGAGCGCAGAAGAGAGAATGCAGAAGAGAGAGAGAGAGAGAGACTGATACACTAACTTGTGAGGCGCTACTCTTAGCTCGTAATCTGTTCTCCACCCAGTCAATCACTTGTGCCCGCACCGCTCTTAATCGCTGAATCATCGACACATTGTCTACCAGCAACAATAACACAACATCTCCGCCACTATCACTATCACCGCCACTATCACTAGTATTAATGATACACACAGTCATCTCATCTTCATTTTCCACACAACACAGCGCTGATAAATTCAATAAATTCAGTTGTTACATCAAAGTAAATGTCATTAGAAACAAAAATAAACGAATTTGAATTGATAAAAACACACACATAGTTGTCCTGTTCTGTCCGACCTTTAACCTCCCACTTGGCAACTCTTCCATTGCCCACCAGACAGGGGAATTTTCCACATACAGGTTAAGAACTACTGATCTACACTATAAGCCAGGGACATGTAGACAGTGTATGCACCACACACACAGACAGACAGACAAAACAACGATTATACACTAGAAATTAAAACAGTACATCAATATCAATGCAGATATAAGTGGGCTGAAAATCAGGACCTTTCATCGGTGTATTCTGTAATCGTACAGACATCTGCTAGACAGGTGTAACCCCCGTGTCTACATGTTAGATAGGTGTAACCCCCGTGTCTACATGTTAGACAGGTGTAATCCCCGTGTCTACATGTTAGACAGGTGTAATCCCCTTGTCTACATGTTAGACAGGTGTAATCCCCGTGTCTACATATTAGACAGGTGTAACCCCCGTGTCTACATATTAGACAGGTGTAACCCCCGTGTCTACATATTAGACAGGTGTAACCCCCGTGTCTACATGTTAGACAGGTGTAACCCCCGTGTCTACATGTTAGACAGGTGTAATCCCCGTGTCTACATATTAGACAGGTGTAATCCCCGTGTCTACATGTTAGACAGGTGTAACCTCCGTGTCTACATGTTAGACAGGTGTAACCCCCGTGTCTACATATTAGACAGGTGTAACCCCCGTGTCTACATATTAGACAGGTGTAACCCCCGTGTCTACATATTAGACAGGTGTAATCCCCGTGTCTACATGTTAGACAAGTGTAACCCCCGTGTCTACATATTAGACATGTGTAATCCCCGTGTCTACATATTAGACAGGTGTAACCTCCGTGTCTACATGTTAGACAGGTGTAACCCCCGTGTCTACATATTAGACAGGTGTAACCCCCGTGTCTACATATTAGACAGGTGTAACCCCCGTGTCTACATATTAGACAGGTGTAATCCCCGTGTCTACATGTTAGACAGGTGTAATCCCCTTGTCTACATGTTAGACATGTGTAACCCCCGTGTCTACATATTAGACAGGTGTAACCTCCGTGTCTACATATTAGACAGGTGTAACCCCCGTGTCTACATATTAGACAGGTGTAACCCCCGTGTCTACATGTTAGACAGGTGTAACCCCCGTGTCTACATATTAGACAGGTGTAACCTCCGTGTCTACATGTTAGACAGGTGTAACTCCCGTGTCTACATATCATAATACCCACTGGAACACTTTCCTGGGTGAACTCAAGCGTGGCAAGCTGGTGTGGAAGAGTTAGAGAGTCAGATAGAGAGAGAGAGAGAGAGACCGGTGGTTGAGGCGGTCAGTAGACGTCGATGAATGACTTCCTTCAGTCGCACCAGCTGCATGAATGTCAACTCCTTCTCAGACAACTCGACCGTCGTATTGCCTACCATCACCACCAGCCATACACACACACACACACACTATATAGCAAGAGTTCTTAATCGGGGGTGCGAGTCGGGGTCATAAGGGGTGCTAAGGGGTTCTTGGAGGATTCTCGAGAAAACTTTAAAATCTATATGATTTTGTAAAAGCTTGTATTTAGAACACTAATAAAAAGACAATGAAATTATACACACACGTTTCAACACAGAATTAATTATCAACTAATGATCACTGATCAAATATACGCTCTCACTGCAAAACCAACAACAAAATGTACAAACATTAACATCACGTGATAAATATGTTCGTGATACGTCAGACATCAATTTCTAATTACACATTTCACATATGCTTTATATTTTTCATGGAAAAAAATAATTAGATAACGATTTGATTTGATTAGATTAGATTAGAGATTTGAAGTAGCTCAAAAGATGTGGCAATTAATATTGAATATATAATGTTTGTTATCAAGTCGTTTGTGTATTCAATTTCTTTGCATATAACAATCAAGAATACAGGGGGGTTGGAAAACTGACTGTTGATTAGAAAAAAGATGCCAACATTCAAACATATCAAGAACCACTGATATATAGAAACAAGAGTATTGATTGAGTGGTTTAGTGGTGATATTGTGAGCGCAAGTCATATATGAATAATGCGTCGCTAGATAGCCAGTGTATCACGGACGATCCCATGATCATGATCCAAGGGGTGGCCTTGACTCTGGCAGCGAGAGAGAATTGAGCAGTGTTTAAGTCTGGGTGTTGTTCCAATTGTAGTGACATCTTGTGCTCATTGGATTTGTGTAATGTTTGGTGTGTGGTGAACCTGAGTGGTGTTCAATACATCGTCCACCCAAACCGAGAGGACAACAAAGATCGTGAAACGGACAGCTAACATAATAATAAGTCGACAATAGAAATCATACCGACACCGCAGCTGCGCCGCACACTTAAGCGGCGTCTGTTCAGCTCCACTGTGATTCCCTTGTCTGCCACGTCCAGCAGCACGATACGTCCGGCAGTTTGACGTACGGCGACTTGACGTACGGCAGTTGCCGGTGCGTCGAGTTGCCGTCTCGTGCCTCTGCCGGCGCCACGGCGGCCTCGTCTGGAGGCGGAGAGCGGCGGACGTCCGCGACGACAGCGCGACGAAGATGACGAAGGACTGCGCTGGCCAGGCACGTAGTCGGGCGAGTCGTCTTGCGACAGCAGATCGTCATAGTACTGATGCCAGACGGCACGACCTGTGCTGCCACCTGGACGGCAGGCGGCGACATTATCATCATCACCATCGTTGTTGTTGTTGTTATGGGAGAAATGGTCGGCAATGTCGTGCTCCTCAGCCTCGATCTTGATGAAATCTCTCTCAATGGTCGGTCCCACTTCGTCCTCCACACTGATCATACACACACACACACACACACACACACACATTAAAACAATAAATACATCATAAACGTTCATTAAATACAAAAGAACACACACACACACATACAGAGATACACCCTCAAACACATATACATAAACGCACACACACAATCACCGATAAAGATACACACAGACAAACAGACCAACACAAATACACACATATAACATGTTTATGTGTGTGTGTTTGTTAAAAAGCCAGTTATATCTGGCTTGACAGAGTGTGCCCGGAAAATTCTGCTATGTTAAATTTTTTACTATGTTTACTATGTTAAATTTGTTATTGCTCGGTGTTGTGCGGCAATAAGCCACTACTGATACTACTGCAAACAGAGCCGTTGCGAGGAATTATGCCCCCCCCCCCCCGAAGGCAACACTTTGGGCCCCCATTATAAATAAATCACCAAATATTGCATGTATTCATTATACATAATCACATAATACAAGCTCAAGTGAAATCATCTGAGCAGAAAGGTAAAGGCTATACATAATAAATATGATAAATTTAAATATATTTCGTGAAGCAACGGGGCCCCTCAACATTCGGGGCCCCCGGCCGGGGGGTACGGGGGCGGTTGCTACGGCTCTGACTGCAAATACTACAGATACAGACACACACACATGACACACACACACACGCACACACACACACACACACACACACACACACGCACACACACACACACACACGCACACACACACACACACACATGCACACACACACACACACACACACACAGTACGTGCCTGACAAGTGCTCGTCTTTGTTCAGACGTCAGTTCCGACACGCTGACCGTGTTGACCCCCGGGCCAATGACCAGGTGACACGGCCGAACCAGAGGTCGCACGTGGCTCGTGGCCGCCAGTCGCATGAGACGACGCGTGGCCGGCGACAGATCGGGAGCCGCTAGAGTATCATCGCTAATGGTATCACCGTGTTCCGTCACTAAGTGTTGGTCGCTGGGTGAAGTAGGCGGTGAACTGACTCCGTCGCCCGCACCTCGTGCGTCAGCCATAATTAACGCACGGATGGAGGCAACTACGATGATGCGCGAGCCAGTTAGTGAGGATGAGCAGAAAAAGAACACACAGTTGAAGCAATGCCAACGTGCAACGAAGCAGACTGCTGAAAAAATTCCGAAATGCAAAGCGGCAGGAAAAATTATTAACGATCGGAATGAAATTAAAAATTAAATGCATCTGATAGCAAAAAACAATTATACCAGAAATCATAAAACACCATACTTTCACATAAAAAATACATACACAGTGGGGGAATCATTCTAAACCCATAGAGCGCACTAAAAACATACAATTACTGATTAGCTGGGGAAAATCAGCAATTCATGACAAAATAACAAGATTTCATAAACACAGAAAACATACACAAAAACTGCAGGATAAATATCAGACCGAATCTTCGAATTTGTTTCAAGATGGTATCTATTGACCCCTGAGACAAATATCAGGTAGATTTGAAAATACTCTTAGTGGACATATTTCATCAAAATGAAAACACCCCATTAAAATTACGATTATATTCAGGATCACAAAATTTTACACATAAGCGATGGTAAATTTATTAATATTTATTCATTATAAGTTAATTAATTTTATTGCTGCTTACAATTCACATATATAAAATATTTATTATCTTACAATAACCGAAATAACGCCGAGCTTTTGAATTGCCAATACACGAAAACAAATGAACTTGTTATTTAAATTTATCACATTATTTAGTGGATATATTACATGAAAATAAAAAAACTCATTGAAATTACGATTATATTCAGGATCACAAAATTTTACATATGAGCGATATGTAAAATTTTCGTGTTATTCAAAATTTAATATAAATAACTTATTCGTTGCAAATTACCAATACACGAAAACAAAAACAAAATAATTTCTGTTATAATATGATCATTTATTGATGATAAACTCGACTCAATGGTGGTACACAGAAGAACATGGAAACGCGATTACACAAAACAGATAGATTCAGGATTCATAAACACGTGAATTCCACCACTACCGATAATATGAACGCAAACATTGAGACAAAAATATTCTTATATCGTCCAACCTCGAACTTTCCACTTTCTGCGCCAAAATGAGTACAGGAAAGTTTCCTACCAAACCATCATCTTACGAAACACAAAGTGCAAAAATATGGTGGCATAAACGAAAAAGTTTCCAGTTATACTACAGGCCATAAATGTTGAAAAAACCAAACTACACACATACATACACATTTCAAATGGCACAACAAAGTTTAAACATGAAAGAAAACGACTACAGAAGAATGTTTCATATGATGAAAAGGAGTGACATAATTCCTTATTACAGAATCATCAAAGAAACACCATATTTACACACAGACGCTGTTCCTGTAGCACCATTCACTGTAGCACACCGAAAAACATGTCGAAGAAGAAGCCAAAAAAGAACGAAAGAAACAAAAATAACTATTGAGAAAAGCCGATAGGCGAAAGCCGTGTACGAGAACATGTACAGACACAGAGATATGAATGAAAGAGATAGAAATAGATCAAGAAATAAAGATAGAAATAAGATAGATTGAATGCATGCACAGCCATGAACTGTACGACGGCTTAAGAGAAATAGAAGCATTCGGTGATAAAGTGAGACATTTATGGCGCACGGCTGAACTATGTGACATGCACCATTCATGTTATAAGATCAGCGTCCTACATCTACGAATACACACACTACAAAATCTGGACAATGAATTAAGCACTCTCTACAAAAGTGTCTTGCTAATGAACGCGAAATAATCTACGGTGTTTTATAAGCAGCACAAGCAATACTGCACGTGGAACAAGCAGCAAAACCACAATGAGTTAAGAAATTCTCGGAGAAGTACAGAAGACTTGAACAATGCAGCAATGAATACATATAGTAAATAGCAAAAAGATTGAGACAATAGCGTCGCCTCATATTTGTGCATTTTTTACATCAATTACAATGCAAAAAAGAATCTACAATCAAGCACATACAGTTAGCATTTATCAATCCAAATAAGTTTTTGGTTTTTCCCTCCTGCCGAACACTGGAATTTACATGAAAATTCACCTTGAACCACGTGACATTGTCCATCAACACACCTCCTTTTGACTCCAATGTTAGCAAGCGTTCAACGATCGCTCATACTTTCAATATTTTCGACACAGAAACACAGCAATTGGCGAGTCAGGGAAGCAGCGATGTTTCAACAAAACGAGGATGAAAAAGCAGAAAATAGGTAATGCTATGCTACAGGTCAAGAGAATAAACACAAACGAATACCCAAATATCAGAGAAATGAGCACAAAACCCATCCCACAATCGCACTCACAAATATCAACAATACAAGTCTAAAGAAATAGAAGATTTATAGGAAAATACATACATTTTTCACCAGGAAGACAAAAAGAAAGAACAATAAATGATTAAACTATCAATGACTAAGACTTATCGGCAAAATTTTTCAAAAAGCATATCAAAACAGCGAATTCGAGAGCCGAACACACACCATAAAAACACTTACAAAAAGTGGAACAAAAATAAACTGCCGAGAAAAAACTAGACAGAAAGAAAAGAGTTAGTCAATTTTTCAAAATATTTTCAGCAAACCTGGAACACTTTCAAGTAAACATATTAAAACACAACCACACACACACACTGACACACACAAAAATCAACCACAACTAACAGCCTCAACAAACCCGCAAGAAAACACGTGCACAGGCACTACAAGTACTCATGCCAAACACGCCCAATAATACTCACACACACAAACACAAACAAAAGCGTGTATACAAATAGCAAAACTACACAAAAATATGTTACAAAATACAAAAGCAAAATATTAAAAACATTACAAAATACATTAAGCAAATGTTTTAGCTCTGGCAATATTCTTTCTGCAAAAATACCCTTAAATTCAGCCGGGAAAAATACGACGTTGGCGATTAGAAAATATGCAAAATACCAGGTTGATTCAACATATTAACTCATAGTAAATAGATTGTTAGTGAGTGTTAACGGAGTTGCCAAACCTGCCAGACAGACAGATAAAACGCAAAATTTAGCGATTTTCACCAAATCTGCACTGATGGCAAAATGATGAGGAAAACAAAAACCAAAATACTCAAATACACATAAGTGCATTGAAATAGCACACACACACACACACACACACTGACAGACACACACACATACACACTGACAGACACACACACACACACAAACACACTGGCATACACTGACAGACACATACACACACATACTAACAGACACACATACACAATGACACATACACACACACACACACAAACACACACTGACAGACACACACACACACTGACACTGTCACGCACTGACACACACACACACACACTCACTGACACTGACACACACTGGCACACACACATACACAATGACACACATACTAACAGACACACACACACACACACACTGTCACGCACTGACACACACACACAAACACACACACACACACTGACACTCACACACACACACACACACACACACACACACACACACACACACACACACACACACACACACACACACACACACACACACACACACACACACACACACACACACACACACACTGTCACGCACTGACACACACACACAAACACACACTGACACACACACACACACACACACATACACACACACACACACACTGACACTGTCACGCACTGGCACACACACATACACAATGACATACATACTGACAGACACACACACACACACATACACACATACACACACACGCACACTGACACACACACACACACACACACACACACACTGACACAAACACACACACTGACAGACACACACACACACACTGACACACATACACTGTCACGCACTGACACACAAGTACAGTAGCTAGTTGATCCAGGCTTGTCTGTTGGCGCCGACTACACCAGCGTCAGCACTGTTTACACCAGTTACACCGGCAGTTACACCGCCACCACCAGCATTGCCGGAGGAGGCCGAGGATGGTGACTGATTCGATGCCTCCACCGTGTGAGATAAAATCGCCTTCACACACACACATAAAAACAAATTCAAAATCCAACTATCTTCAAATTTGGAACGTGCAAAAGGTTCAACAAGAAGAGCTGAAGAAATAGTGAAAAATAGTCAGTTTCCCACTGATTAATATATCAACCAATGAAATAGACTGGCAGACAAAATTTTCAACCAGAACATAATTAATCTGTTCATTATAATGACACACACACACACATACACACAAACAAACACATACAGACACAAATGAATGTGTTATCAAGCGTACACACATCATGTCCGTATATAAGAGCTATGCTCGATTGGCATGTGATTGTCATCGGTTAGTTTTCAGCATACTGTATATTGTTTCATAGCTTTCTCGACAAATATATTCTAAACAAACAGACACAGACACACACGAGAAGAATGGACGAATGATTGATAGATTATGGAGGAATAAACAGATAATGACAAAGAGATACGCAAGATGAGAGAAGGAAGTGATAAGTTGAACAGAAGCGAAGATATAGAAAGAGAACAATAAAATAGTGAAACACAGTGAAAAATACCAACAACAGCATGACTTACAAACACCATTAGGACATTAAGAGATGGGTGAGGTTTCACTCAACATAGAGAGCAAGATGATAGAGAATAGAGAGAAAGGGAGGCAGACAGGAGAGAGAGAGAGAAGGTAAATTGTCACGCGATATTATTATTATTAATTACAGGCAAATCCAGTAGCATGGGAAGAGTGCAAGCACTATTACCACCCTAAGGTGGCCCCATGTACCGGAAGCGCCCAAAAGATACAGAGAGAAAGAGAGTTCGAAAAGAAAAAAGTCTAGAAAGAGAGTTGGTAAGAAAATAATAAATAAATAACAATAAATAATAAACCATCATCCGATAACAATCCATAATGTCACTCCGCCCACGTTCCTCAATAAATAATAACAATCAACAATAAATATGTGATTCAGTAAATAACAACCATCAATAAATAAGAATAAATATTAATAAATAAGTAATAAATAACAATCAAGAACAATACATATGATTCAATAAGAAACATCCAACAATAAATAAAAATATGATTCAATAAGTAACAACAACACCAATAAATATGATTCAATAAACAACAACAACAACAATAAATATGATTCAATAAACAACAACAACAATAATAAATATGATTCAATAAGTAACAACAACACCAATAAATATGATTCAATAAACAGCAACACCAATAAATATGATTCAATAAACAACAACAACAATAATAAATATGATTCAATAAGTAACAACAACACCAATAAATATGATTCAATAAACAACAACAATAAATATGATTCAATAAACAACAACAATAAATATGATTCAATAAGTAACAACAACAACAATAAATATGATTCAATAAACAACAACAACACCAATAAATATGATTCAATAAACAACAACAACAATAAATATGATTCAATAAACAGCAACAACAATAAATATGATTCAATAAACAACAACAACAATAAATATGATTCAATAAACAACAACAACACCAATAAATATGATTCAATAAACACGCACCTGATCCAGTCGTTCGATATCGGCCAGCAGCTGAGAACGCAGGGCCGCCAGTGAGCTGAGTGGCAGTTGAGACAAGTCAGAAGATGACGCCGACGGAGCCAATACGTGCAACTCAGACCTAACACCACACACACACGTATATACACTGACACACTGACACACACACGTATATATATACAGACACACAAACACACAGACACATATACACACACTGACACACACACGTATATATACAGACACTGATACACACTCAAATACTCACACGTACTGAAACACACACTGACACACACACACACACACACACACACTGACATATAAATAGATACACACTGACACACACACACACACACACACACACACATTGACACACACAGGCACACACACTAACATATAAATTGACACACACTGACACACACACACACACACACACACACACACACACACACACAGAGACATATACACAGTGGTCCGATGCGGCCTGCACATAAGCTAACAGTGAAGTCAAACATGACAGAACCAAGCGAAATGTGTGGGGCAACTCACCAAGAATACAGAGTCTGGGGTAACTCAGCAAGAATAACAGAGTCTGGGGTAACTCAGCAAGAATAACAGTGTCTGGGGCAACTCAGCAAGAGGTAAACAAGGAAACAGATACACACACACACATACTGACACACACACACACACACATTTGCCACCTTGGTTTGTTCGTATTTTATTATTATTGTATTGTTTGTGTGTGACAATACACTTACAATTTACAATTTACACACAGACTGACACACACACACAATGACATTTGATTGTGTGTCATAGAAAACACACACTGACACACACACACACACAGACACTGACACACACACACACACACAGACTGACACACACAATGACATTTGATTGTGTGTCATAAACAACAGATACACAGACTAACACACACACACACACACACACACACACACACACACACACACACACACACACACACACTGACATTTGATTGTGTGTCATAAAAAACAAACACTGACTGACACACACACACACACACACACACACACACATACACAGACTGAAACACACACACTTGCCTGAACAGTTGGTGTTGTCGTTGCAGAGATGCCAGTTGTCGTTGTAGCTCACCGCAGGTCAGTTCCAGACGGCTGGCGTGACGGCGACATTCGGCTGTCTGATTGCGCCACGCGTCACACAGTGCGTGACACTGTGTCAGCGCCGCGCGACACTGCGCCGCCTCGTCACGCGTGCGTCGCAACTGTCTCACACACAAACAAATACAGGCACATACACACACAAATACAGGCACATACAGGCACATACACACAAACAAATACAGACACATACACATACACACGCGCGCGCACAAATACAGCCACATACACACAAACAAATACAGACACATACACATACACACGCGCGCGCACAAATACAGCCACATACACACACAAATACAGACACATACACACAAACAAATACAGACACATACACATACACACGCGCGCGCACAAATACAGCCACATACACACACAAATACAGACACACACACACACAAACACACACAAATACAGACACATACACACACACACACAAATACATACACACACACACACACACACACACACGTGTGGCATATTTCACCTCGGCATCCTTGTCCACCACACCAATAGCGGCCGTTTGACTCTGTGACGTCACGACTACAGATGGCGTTGGTGTTTGTGGCGGCGGAGGCGGTGGCAGTGACGTCATAAATCCCACTTGTGTTTGTGTCGGAGGCTTGGACGCACCGCCGCTGCCAGTCGCCACTTGCGACGGCAGCAGTTCAAACAGAGCAGAATCGCCGGCATCACAGTCGTCGTTGGCTGAGGTAAGAGGACGAGTGCCGGCGCTGAATGAGAACGCAGAAGAGCTGCAGCCCAACACACCCTGTCAGCCGCGAGCCAACCGTGCCACGACACCCCCGTCATAAGAAAACAAAACACCAGTCGTTGAGATACTCTTGTGTCGGTTTATTACAAAAACATGATAAATACCGTATATTTCGGCGTATAAGACGACCCTTAAAGTAAAAAAATCACCCTTAAAAATTGTGGGTCGTCTTATACAACCGATATAAAAGTCAGACCTTGAATTCTGCGTACAGAATTTTTCATTCTACATGAAAAAATCAGTATCATTTTGGTTGTAAATAAAAATGGTTGATTACAAACACCTTTATTTCTCAATAAGAGTAGGTATTACAGTACAACATCATCAATATCAAAAATCAAACCTGCTCCATATGTATATCTAAAACTCATCGAATTCATCTCCATTATCACTGTCTGTTTCGAAATTTAGCAGTCGTCTTATACAACCGATATATGATAAATACATACAAATTTGCTCTAATTTTGTACCTCGTCTTATCTGACGGTCGCCTTATACGCCGAAATATACGGTAATAAACAATAAACAAAGTTCAACAAGACAAATTACAACTTCACTTCACACTCATCACGCTTCACCACTACAACTCATTCTGGTCTCTCCAACGTTGATTTCTCTTGCGTTGTCATGGCAACGCAATAACATTAATAATTGCACTATTAATAAATATTCACTCATCGCACACACAATTCTAACACACATCCACATATATATATATATACACAGGCATCCATAATAATTACATGACAAATATTAGTTATTGCTTGCTAATAAATTGTTCATTCAACCAACAATTGTCATATCAGATAATCTCTTGAAATGTAAATCAATCCACAATATCTTGGCAAATAAATGCATTAGCAGGGACTTATGTAGTGATTTTCTGTGTGTGAAATTATACTCATCTAGAAAACACAACAATAAATTCTACTATTCAAATAAATAAACCGTTATTTTCATTTAAATCTTCAGTATTGCATTTTCTACATGAGAGAACAAACAACATAATTATCATGCATGTGAAAAAACTGTGATCAAACTCCAAGCAGTACGAACAATAAGAATATATTATATACGAAACAATATTACAAGAACAATAACGGTTAAAAGTCTACGATTATTCTGTCTCTGACTTCCTATCACTTCCTCTCTCTGTCTTTTCCACTGATTTTCAAATTCCTAACGGTCCATCAGTCTTCAATCACTTTGGCATAAAATCTACAACACACGTGACAAGTATTACAGCGCACTACACATAACAATTATACAACAAAAACACACACAGAGACTTGGTGTGTTTTGCTACAACACATTGCCACACAAAACGGCACCAGTCAAACGTGTCATCATACAACTCCCCCCCCCCCCCAACACGTGCCCCCCTCCCACCTCATCCAAGCTGGCGGTGCGATGTCCCAACATGCCGAGAAGAGAGGAGCCGGCGGGCGTATCGACCGCCGCCGCTAGTGACATCTGCCGCTCCTCCAGCTCAGTCTGGCGGTCGATACGCGTCATCACATCGTCCGAGTCCGAGTCAGCCGCCACCGCCGCCGCCGAGCGCAACGATACATCGTCGTTGTCAATACAGGCGAGCTGTGTGGACGAGGCAGGCGCCGGTAAGTTGGACGACAACGGCACTCCGGCCGACGCAAATAAACCGTTCTTGCGTCGCAACTTCTCCATGGTGTCTGTCGCCACACAAATACACACACAAACATACACAACTGAGACCACTCAATTATGAGCAGAGACTCCGAAAAATTGACTTGCCAACGCCGCAAGAAAGAAGATGCAAGAGATGTCAAAATGATATACAAATGTTCAAGTAGAAAAGATACAATTCAACATGAGGGAATGAAAATAAAATATCAAAATCTACCAGAGGACATGACAAGAATCTATTACAAAAATAAAAATAAAACGGGAACTGAAAGCATATAGTTTTCCATATATAGGGCTATAACACATTGGAATAAGTTACCGGCCAATATCACAAACAAAAATACCATCAAATAATTCAAGCACTCATTTGATCAATGAAAGACGGGACAGACGAGCTGAATCAGTCCTGCCCACACTATAATTCGGGGAGAACATAAACACACACACACACACACTCTTCGTGTGTGAGTGTATATACTGCAAATATAGTATGTACTGAGAACTAAGCATAAAACATACCCACCTATAATAAAAACACGAGCTTCAAAGCAAGAAGCAAAGCAATAGAACCGAGTGTAAAGCCAATTTCAGTGCGCTGCGAGAAGGCACATTGAACGTGGAGAAACACACAGATGAAGAGAAAAAGTGAAGATCGAGGTTCAAACAAAAAACTACACGACAAAAAGAGAATGTGACAGACAGACAGATAGAGAGAGAGAGAGAAATTATTGTGGTGATAATATAGTGTGGTGGTGAATAATAGCCGACACTCACCCAAATCAGGATCAAGATCAATTTCAATCAGCCTTCTGCGCAACATTTCCGCCTGAAACACACATACACATACACACACACAAACACACACACACACACACACGTTACCTATAATAAAAATACACAGACAAATTGAAAATTGGACACAAGACAACACTGTGACGTAATAAAACAAGTGTATGAGATAGATGATATAAAAACGCATAATATACTGGAAAAATATGGCGAAATGAAGAGGCAATAACACATGAATATTTAGTGAAATATGTACACGTAATACAAAAGCTCATAGCACACACACGTGAGAACGTAATAATACAAGTGTATGAGACATATGATATAAAAACGCATAATATAATGGAAAAATATGGCGAAATGAAGAGGCAATAACACATGAATATTTAGTGAAATATGTACACGTAATACAAGCTCACATCACACACACGTGAGGACGTAATAATACAAGTGTATGAGACAGATGATATAGAAACGCATAATATAATGGAAAATTATGGCGAAATGAAGAGGCAATAACACATGAATATTTAGTGAAATATGTACACGTAATACAAAAGCCCACAGCACACACACGTGAGGACGTAATAAAACAAGTGTATGCGATAGATGATATAAAAACGCATAATACTGGAAAAATATGGCGAAATGAAGAGGCAATAACACATGACGATTTAGTGAAATATATACACGTAATACAAAAGCTCATAGCACACACACGTGAGGACGTAATAAAACAAGTGTATGAGATAGATGATATATACACGCATAATACTGGAAAAATATGGCGAAATGAAGAGGCAATAACACATGACGATTTAGTGAAATATATACACGTAATACAAAAGCTCATAGCACACACACGTGAGGACGTAATAATACAAGTATATGAGATAGATGATATAGACACGCATAATACTGGAAAATTATGGCGAAATGAAGAAGCAATAACACACGAATATTTAGTGAAATATATACACGTAACACAAAAGCTGACAACACACACACGTGAGGACGTAATAATACAAAAGCACGTGACGTAGTGGCACGTACCTCGCTGTCTCGCTCACAGCCTGGCGCTCGGCCGCTGAACGTGGGAAAGACGGCGTCGGGCCACTTGTCATCGAAGCGGCGCGGGTACGGCACCGAGTTATTATAGGGGGCGCCACCACCGCCACACAAGGACCCTCCAGCACCGGCCATCAGAACACCGGACGTGGCTGGACCGCTGAGAGTGCGAGACTTGATCCCAGGGGCCCCCGGGGCGCCGGCACTGTGCTGGGACATACACACGCTAACCTCCGACTACACACACACACACACACACACACACATACACACACACACACACACGTACAAGACTTAGTATAAATTATTAGAAATAATTCACAGATAGACCCGTGAAGTTAAAGAGACAACAAAGTTTCTCTCTGTGTGTTTATTCTCTGTCTATCTCAGTGAGTGTGTGTGTGTGTATATATTCTGTCTGTCTGTATCTTTGTGTATGTATGTTTAGTCCCTCTATCTCTGTGTGCATGTCTCTTTCTCTCTCTCTGTGTCTATTCTGTTTGACTATCTATGTGTGTGTGTGTGTGTGTGTATATATTATCTCTCTTCCTCTCTCTGTGTCTATGGTGTCTGTCAATCTGTGTGAGTATGTTTATTCTCTCTCCATATCTCTTTCTGTGTGTGAGTATGTGTGTGGAAGAGGTTGAACAGACCAGAGATGCGCGGGCATTCAGCAGCGGTCTAGTATTATCGGTCAGCAGAACGTCCAGGCCGTTATTGGAGCCATTATTGTTGTTACTGGCGGCCGCGGCGGCGGCGTGTCTGGCATCAAGCATCAACGCCGAACTGACTATGTCGGCCAGGTTGGTGAGCGCTGGCGCCCCACCAGCACCGCCGCCAACGCCACCTATATCGCGGTAGGTCATAATCTCCTCTGAACACCAAACACACATACACAAACACAGATAACTGTCAAATGCCACGACAAAAGCCAAGCTTTTGCGACACATAGTGCCACGCCTATGAGCACGTTTCTTTGTGGAAAACGACAGAGCACGGACAATAATCAGTAAATGAACAGAAAACATGCAAGAGAAAGAGAGAGAGGGAGAGAAACGAGTTGCTCTCACGCTCAACATGAGCGAAGGCGCAGAAGGCGGCCCGCGGACAGTAGCCCGACTGTTGAATATCGTTGCAGCGGGTCGACTTGTAGATTTCCGGGTGAAACTGTTGTTCGGTGCGTGAGTGACAGTACTGGCAGGCAGCACCAGTCTCACAATTGGCCGGGTCTCCCCACTCGTCACCCACCTTCACACTGGGACACGGCGTCGACCTGATCACACACACACACACACACATATATATATAGATAGATAGATAATTTATTCTGACCACAGTGCACAAAATACAACATACAACACTTCAAAGCATACATACTCAAACGTACTGCAGTCCATATACACACACAGACTGGTGAGAGACATTCACTCATACGTTGATTCATACATATAAACTCAAAATATCATACACACACACATACACACGCGCTTTTCGCATTCGGACGAAATTTGTATGGCGCACTATTGCAGCCAAGTCTCTGAGGCGCTCAATGGACATAGTGCATACATGAGAGAAACATTGTTTAAGTCAACCAAGCAGTGCCTGAAGCCCCCAAATTATTCCAAGCCCCCCCTAAGCCCCCCAAAATCATAATAAAGGACATTAAAATATATTACCACTGTAAATGAAGTCCTTTAATTATGGTTCAAGTTCAAGGACTGAATCAGTGTGCCCCATTCTCTTAGTATCATATCATGTAGTCAGCGTTAGAGTGTAGATCTTCATGCTTCGTCAAGCCCCCTCAACTTTTTCCTTAGCCCCCTATCGGAAAAATCCTGGCGCCGCCACTGCACGCAAGAGAGAGTCGCATTCTCTCTTTTACTAGAGAAAGAGAGAGTTAGAGAGAGCCGGTTTAAATTAGATTATTTCGCAGCAGAAGCCACTGAATACAAAACGCCTAATGGTAATACGCAATAAGCTCAATAACAAATATAACATAATTTACACGCAAGAACACCGAAATAATACATGATACACATAACATATAATCTAATGGACAAAGAAAACACACACACACATACATGCACATTACATTACATCATGTATATATTTATATAGCGCCCTACACCTAGAGGATCTAGGAAATTACACCTTATATTCATCGCTAGTATAAACAATGTTATCTAAGATATAATAGGACTTCAACAAGAGAAATTTCTTAGAGTGTTTTTTGAAAACAGGGATAGAATTGATAGAACGTAGTGTTGGGGAGAGCTTATTGTAAATACGGGGTCCTAAGATAGATAGACAGCGATTATAGTGAGAACGTCTAGAAGGAAAAGCAGGTTCCAGTAAGAGACGAGAATCATCAGTTGACCTAAGTGTACGGGTAGATTTCTTAAAAGACAGAAGATCGAATAAATACGAGGGCTTACGGAGAATTAGAGTGGAATGTATGTCACACACAAAGAGAGGGGGAGAAAGGGAGAGAGAGAGGGGACGTACCTGTACTTGTATTTGATGGGCGAGCGACGTTTATCCTTGGGGTTGTGATAATGTGGGCAAGCGTAGCCTTGTCGACACAAACGCGGCGGCTTCCTGCACGGCTCCGTTTTATAGTTGGCCAGAACGTAGCTGGAGTCTGCTCGCAAACAAGACATACAGACACACACACAGGCATACACATGTTGTTGTGGGTCAACGCAAACACTGTAGACGACCGAAAAACAGTGCAAAGAAGTGCTCAAATAAAACTAATGACTGGCAAGCGTGTGTTATTAGTACACAACATCAAAGAAACAATGCATATACACTCGCTACACACACACAAACATATAGACAGATACACACACACAGATAGACAGATACACAAACAGACAGGTAGATAAACAGACAGTCAGACAGACACACACACACACACACACGTATCGGACAATTTAAGCGTAGATTAGACAATAGTGGGTTTGGAGACAGCACAGTCTGAGCCTTGCTCATCTCCTGTACACAACAACTAGTGAGTACAACTAGTGAGTGAGTACACACAGACAGACAGACAGAGAGAAACCGAGAGACAGACAGACAAACACACATACATATAGGCATATAAACAGACAGACAGACAGACAGAGAGAGAGAGAGACAGACAGACACAGAGACAGAGGCAGACAGACCCTGCCACTTGGGGTCCTCGCTGATGAGACTGTGTTCTCTATCGAGACTGTTGGGAGCATTGCTGACACCGCCGCTGACCCCATTACCCATGACACCAGCAGAGGCGCACCCAGCCTCCCCACTGGCGACGCTAGCTGCCTCCATCTGCTGCTCCAACTGCTCACGACGATCAAACACTGGCATCCTGACACACACAAACACGCTAGTTAATAGATGTCTTACGGGGAAGGATAAAATGGAAAATCGGAAGTTGTTTCAATTATCAAAATCTAATAGAAATCACAATTTTGGCCCAGAAAAACGCAGGATTAAAAGGACATCCAAAAATATAGTTTCCCAAATAGAGTAGTAGATAGATGGAATAGGTTGTCAAGCGACGTAGTACACCAGCCAACGACACAACTGTTTAAGAAGACATATGACAGCTGGAAGGCGGGAGTCACGAGCCTCTGACTCATTCCTACGAAGTCAACTTGTAAGAACAACTAGTAAGAACATGTCTGGAATCAGTTAGTGGAGGATATTGTAGGAACTAACAGCGTAGGAACATTTATAGAAAGACTGGATAGTGTGAACTACTGGGAATTTCAAGGAAGATAGGTTTATAGAGGGTTGGTTGGAGACAGGACAGCTCGAGCTCAACTCATTTTCTGTAGCTACACATATGTGAGTACACATACACACACTGCATATATGCACTCCACACACAAGCAAACACTCCTCCTATTACCCCCACTAGAACCCGTCCCCCTCCCCGGCTGACCTGAGGTCATCGGTGCCGTGAGCGAAGGCGCAATGCGCGCCATTTTTCACGCACAACCCGCGAGAGTCGGTCTCGTGCACGCACATGCCGGTCTTGTAGTAGCGCAGATGATAGCGCCGCTCCGTGTCTCCGGCAGTTCGGTGCAGCAACACGCACCTGCACACACACACACACACACACATTACATTACATTAGGACATATATATCGCGCTTCTCACCCGAAGGTCTCAAAAGCGCTCACAAACATGTACACACTCAAGTAAAAGAGTTATACACATGCACAATCGCACACAAACACACACAAATTTAAAACAGACAATCACACATACGCACAAACACAAATTCAAACTCACACACACACACACACAAACTCACATACATATTGAAAATGACAGCACAGCAGACATACAGCACGGAAGACAAGACACACACACACACACACACACACACAAACACACACACACAAGCACAGACACAAATGATAAAAAATAGTGAGAAAAGATTAAAAATGTGAGAGAGACGAACTATGGATGATACAAAAAAGAATGAATGCACAGAAAAAATGAATTACACACAAAAATAAATGAAAGATGTGTGAGACATAAGAATGATAAACAATTATTCAAGAATTAATGCACAAACAAGTGGAGGAAACAAGCAGTAGCCGATCCAGAGTGCAATTTTTGGGGGGATAATTGATTTAGGGGGGACTGCACATTTTTTCACTGATAGATACACACATTTACAAACGCATTATGCGCGAATATGCTTTGAGATAATGTTTATATCAACAAACTCTACAAAAATATACTTTTCCTTCACCAATTTTAGTGAATCTCTTAGTTATGAGGAGTTGATGGAAACATTTGGGGGGGGGGCTTCAGCCCCCTGAGTCCCCTGGATCCGCCAGTGAAAATAAGTAACCGACAATAAACACGACACATGCGAAACACGGATAAGATAAATGACAGATAGATGAGGGATAAGCGATGGGCAGGTGAAGAAGTCAAAAGTAGCAAAAAATGAGCTCACTCCTCGCCGTCGGCACATTCGCCGGTCGACTCGTCGTATTTGCCGCAGTATTCGTCGGCCGAGTAGTTGAAGCCGCCGTCGGGCAGCAGAGCGGGCCGGCGGCGCTTCTGGTTCTTGAAGTGCCAGTGAAAGCAAGTGTACGGCCGGTGCTGGCTGCATTTGTGCTGCTGAAACAGTGAGCACTGTTCCACGCGGAAGTCACGCAAGTAACTGTCGCCAGTGCGCCAACACACCCACCGTGTGTGTGTGTGTGTTTGTATGTCCAGACATACAAACACACACACGCAAAGCATACAGACATACACATTGTAATGTTACTGAAGTCATACAAGGAAAAACACAAGGCTAAAAGGCATGACAAAATTAGATTAAAACTATAATATTCGCATAGTAGCCGCCAGTTTTATGAATATATACAAGAATGAGTATTCTTCCAACATTTATATGACTTGTTTCCACTTAGAATGAAACTGTTAGGCAAGAGTAGAAATGCAATGCCGTCCTACCATCGGAACATAAAAATAAATCAAAAGCATAAATGTGACAATTTTTGTTCAGCTGGGCATAAACACACATGAATGAAAAAACACAAAGCATGACAGTAAGGCAATGGCTTGTTTGCGAGTCCTTCAATTGAAGAGAAAACAAAAAAAGAACACATAATGCAGAATATACAACAAATATAGCTATATCAAGTTATACTCACGATAAATGAGAATTTGACTCGGTGAGCCTCATCGTCTTCATATCAGGTCTCATATCAAGAAAATCACCAAAATATATACCAATAAGCAACCAACTCGAGAGCGCGTTGGAAGCACAATGGCACATCCACGCCGTATAAATCTCTGTTGCGCATCAATATGCTCAGATTTATTTACAATCTCAATATTTTAAAAATACTACCATCTAAAATATTTGGTATTTCCTCGAATAAATATAATTCTAAAATATATTCTGAAATATATTTCTAATCCCCGCTGATGGATTTCATCTAACAAATTATAATCATCAACTATCATCAAATTGCTTTTACGACTTTTGTCGTCTTTGCGAATGTGTTTGCAAACAAAAAGTATATCAAGTGACCATTATTATTCAAAAAATGTCCAATTTAACATATTTGAACAGATACTTGTAATTTTTTGCGCTCATATTTGGTCAACTCATGCGGATCCCAAACATATAGAGTGTATTATACATCCGTAAAAACTAATTCAACATTGCATTACGATGTAGTTTTGCTGCCTCGGCAAACGCACGCATCCAAATTCCGACCGCATGCGCTCCCGGGTCCGCCATTGCCTGTCGCTGACTCGCAGCGGCAAAACTGGCGCGGCCCACACGCGCCACCATCGTCGTTGTAGCGGCTGCCGCAGCTTCAGCCGCCTCGGCAGCCGCTACCATCTGCTCTGTGGAGTCTGCTAGGTCACAACCGGCCGATTCCGCCGCCAAAAGGGCATCCAGCAAGGTACGGTCGCCGACCTTAGCTCCTCCATAGCGACGCACTGTCTCACACGCGACAGCCAGGCATTGCCTCCATCCGTCACTGTTTGCCGCCGCTGCAGCCGCCAATGCTGCACTGTAGAGGGCACCACTGGTACCACCCACCGAATCCCACACAATACTGAGCTGAAGCAGCAGCTGGGAGCGGTGTCCGACGCTAAGTCTACCAGAGGACAGTGCCTGTAGAGAAAGAGAAGCGCCCGACGCCAGCGTGGAGCCGCAGTCACCGTCGCCTCCGGCATCACTGCCGTCCAGAATGTCCAGCTGGCGCCGGCAGGACACCAGCGCACGAGCGGCGAACTCAAGACAACGCGTCGACAGTGCAGGGTCAATATCCTGCATCGTGTCGTGACCAACAGGACGGGAGGCAAGTGCCTCAATAGACCAGGGAGTCTCAGCACCTTGGCACTGATGAGTCGCTATTGTGGCAGGAACGAACACACCGGGCCATGCTGGAGCCGAAGTGGGCGCTTCCAGAAGCGCAATCAAGCCCTCCACCGACCAATTATTCATTGTGAGTGTGTGTTGGGACTGCTGGAGACGTGTTGTGGTTGACTGGCGACATTCTCCCTGTTCTTCTTGCTGTTGGCGTTGCAGAACTGGCGTCCGTATTGACTCATCCGACACGGCCTGCTGCTGATGTTCTTGAAGCTTACGAACAGGCAGTTCAGGCGGACTCAATCGTTCGTCGTGTTCGAGATCCATACTTGTCGGCTGTTGACATTCGGTCGAGCCATGTTGTTGTTGTAGTTCTTGACATTGGCGCTCCTGCGGCGTTTGGCGATGCTGCATCATTTCTTGCAGCTGTTGCGAGGTGCGTGAGAGGTTGAGTAATGTGAGTGAACCGCCCGGCCCATTCAGCGAGCTCATAAGCGTGCCATAAACGACGCGCTCCACACGAATGCGCCAAACTTCAGCCAGCTGACGAAGGCTCTCGGCTAAGAATATTTGCATTTGCAGACCGCTCAGAGCTCCCAGATTGTTGACCAACAACACGAACCGGCTCGCCGACGGATTGGCAACGGCCGGAAAACAGTCTGGCCCCGACAACATGTGTTCGAGCATGGACGACACAAGAGAAGAGGTGGACTTCACGCCGCACAAACAACACACGCCAGCTTCACCGTGAATACCTTCGTGATAACACAAAAATAAACAACTATTTGGTACTTATTATAAGCAATACAATATTCCATGCTACAATGTACAATATTCCATGCTTCCATGTACAATATTCCATGTAGCAATACAATATTCCATTTTCATAAGCCAGGGATTCTCAGCCGGGGGCGTTCGATCCTAGGAGTTCGAGCATTCCTGATTTTTTTCCAAAGAAATTACATGTTTAACCTGTGCATTATATTATTCTTACAAAATGAAATTTTACTTAAATCTCTTAAAGGAGTTGTATGAATGAATATTAAATAAAAACGTTTTATTACCTCGTTTTTATTTTAATATTTTCGTATAAATATCAAGGATCCAGGGAGTGCGAGCAATTAGATAGGTTAAGAATCACTGGTATAATTATTAATGAACAGGTCAACTGTAGCGTAGTATAATGCATAGCAAGTCGAATTACTGCATTTTATTAGTAAAACGCGACAACAGCAAACTCACTGATGCTGCAGCGATTAAACGTGATGATCACATATTTATTGTTGATTGTTATTATTTATTGAGGAACGTGGGCGGAGTGACATTATGGATTGTTATCGGATGATGGTTTATTATTTATTGTTATTTATTTATTATTTTCTTTCCAACTCTCTTTCATGACTTTTTTCTCTTCGAACTCTTTCTCTCTGAATCTTTTGGGCGCTTCCGGTACATGGGGCCACCTTAGGGTGGTAATAGTGCTTGCACTCTTCCCCCATGCTACTGGATTTGCCTGTAATTAATAATAATAATAATAATAATTACTCGAGCCACAAACCATGCTCAATATTTCAGTACAAGTCCAAGTCATGGATTGAATAATTAACGAGCGCTGTGTGACAATCTGAATTAATAATACCCTGAGTTCCCATAATATTATATTACTATATTATAAATATATAATATTACATCATACTTATAATAATTTATAGCATTTAAATGTACAATATTTATACAATATTTGTCAAGAAATGTAAGTAAATTCTGAGTTACGAAAGTTTCTATTTCATGTGTTGCACCCATATGGTAATTTAAACGAGCCTCAAGATTAAATACTGTTCAATTAATTTGTGTGAAATTGAATTGCTACGCCTATCCGACCAGCATAATACAATAATACCTTTTCCTAGTTGTATATCGACTCCATCACCAGATTGGGTTTCATCCACGCTTCTGTCGTCAGATGTCGATATGATCGTACCGACGGAAGACGACGAGAAGCAGAAAGATATCGACACCAAATTGTCGGCCAACTTTTGCGCCAAATTCGTCACTTGCGACAAATCGTAGCCGGCCGCGGCCGCAGCTCCCGCCATCTTGTGAACCAACACAGTGCCGGCCACTCCACGACGAGCCCGTCTAGTTGCAGCGTCGCCCGCATAGGGGGCAGCACTAGCAGGAACAGGCACCGTGGCGCAATCGTCGGCCACCACGACCATCTGCACGCGCTCGCCTCGCGCACGCAACCGCTCCATGGCAGCGCAAAAGTTCAGGCGGTCCCCGGTGTAGTTTTTGACGATGAGCAGAGCGGAGCGTGGCGGGGGAGATTGTGGAAGCGGTTGAGAACCGCGGCGGGTGAACTCCAGTTGCTGTAGAGCGGCCTCGACTGCCGAAACAACAGCCGATGCCGAAGGAGAGGCGAACACGTCGCCGGATACGGCCGCACTCAACATTCCCGCACCGACAAAACCGCCGTGCGCTGGTTCGTGACCGGCACCGCCGCCCGACACTAGCGCCACACTGCGGCAGCTGGACGAAGCTTCACTGCAGCACGCCACCAGTACACGACGACCGTGCACGCGCATCATAGAGGCGTGCACGGCGCCGACAGCAGCCACCGCCTGATCCACACATAACTGAGACTCGGGCAGTAGCTCGCCGGGCATAATACAAATCTGAATTGCGGAAGCATATTCGGGTACAAGGCACGAGAACAAAAACGAGTTTCTCCAAATCCAAGTTTTTGCTTCATTGGGTTTCGATTACATCTTGTGAACAATATGTGTTTATTTTCAGATAAGGAAACCAGCTTGGTAGCATTAGTCAAGTGACTAACTGTCTCCGTGAACTAACAATCTCAATAAACCAGCACACACACACACAAATACCCATCAACCGTGATCAAAACTTTACTGACAAACACACACACACACATATCTGAACAGCACAATCACATTATCACACACACACGGTGTTGTCATGACCCAAAAGCCGAAGTTACTCGACCACTTGCTGCATGCGCTCATCATTGCTCCATTGTTCTGCCGTGTTGCTGTCGTGCGTGAAGTCGTAGTGCTCCAGTCCCTCATGCAGCTGGCATATCTGGCCATAAGCCTCGGCCACGCGCATCACTTGTTCCACGCTGAGATTCACAGGTCGCACGTCGCACGAGCGCCACTCGATGCCGGCCAAGTTGAGCGTATCGGCGGCCAGCTGAGCTCGGTAGGCAGACGGGTAGAGATTGCCGACGCCACGCACCACGCGCTTGCCGCGCACGTTGAACAAACAGCGAGCCACCTTTTCCAAGCGGTCGAACGGCACGCGCGTCGTGTCGAGAAGCGGGTGGACGCGTGGACGCAGCACCACCACCCCCACGTCAACCTCTGGACGCGGCACGAACACGCGCGAAGGCACAGTGAACTTGTGACGCACATGACACACAGCCTGAGCCATCACCGACAATCTACATCGCTGTCGCTGACCCTCCAGGGCCGCCAGCCTCTCGGCCACCTCGTGCTGAAACGTCAGTGCCAGTGGCACGCGCGCGTGTTGCCACACACTGCGTCGTTCTGCCATTTGTCTCAACCAGCGCAGCAGCAGTGGAGTGCTGATGTTGAACGGCAGGTTGCCGACGATGACTGCGTCACGCACCGGCTCCTCCCACTCTCGCTGCTGCAGCGACTCAAACGCACGCTGTACGTCGTAGCTGAGAATATCGCCGGCCACAATGTGCATGGCGGTCGGCGGCGTATCTGACGCACCGGCGACGATAGTGGCGCACTTGCGCAAATGCAGCAGGCCGGGCAGAAAGCGGGTATCACGCTCGACAACAGTCAGCGATCGCGGTCGTTGCAGAAGCAGAGGTCGTGTCAAATTGCCCGGTCCTGGACCCACCTCACATACGTGCGAGCCACGCACCCCGCCGGCCGCCAGCGCCACGCGACTACACCAACCCGCGTGCATCAGGAAGTTCTGCGACAGACGCTTGGTCGCCTGCACGTGGTACAAATGCATCAGATCTGACACGCTTGGCATGTTGGGAAGAATGCGACCCACATGTCGCAGCTCTTGTGACGGCTGAGTGGCCGCACTAGCACGTGGCACAGTGCACGTGGCATGCACGTGACAGTACTGGCGTCGGAGAATCGAGCAGCACGCGCTTGTGATAGAACAGTGAGACATGACACGACTCAACACTGGTTATCTTGTGAGGTCACTAGACGACTCACTGGCTGTTACGCAAGTTCTCTCACACACACACAAAAACACGCCGACAGCAACGGTCAAATATAATTCGTCAGCAGCATGTGATACAAGCAATCTTGAGCAACACGCATTGCACACACAGTCATTCCTAGACAGAACAAACAACACAACACAACACTACATGAAACCAGATCCTAGATAATCCGACACACGCACACACACACACAAATTCTCGCTGACGTCACTATTTATCATCCTTGGAGCGACTGGCGTTGACAATGCGTTTGTCCAGTTCTGACAGAAAGGTCTCTTGCTTGAACGAAGTGATGGTGTACACGTAGATGCCGATCACACTGAGACCAATGGCCCAGCCGACAAATCGACTGCGCCGACGCAGTAAACGCTGTTGTTTCGCCTCGCTCTGCCATGCCATCTCGGTGTTGCGCACCAGACGCGCCATTTTCGGGTCGAGCTTGCCTTTCTCGAGCGGCTGCATAATTTCCAAGTCGGACATGTCTCCACCGGTGCCCTCACACACAAACACACTGATAGCGGCACGGAAAATCGACGCTAACATGCGCACACACACATATACATACAATTTAAATCTAGCGCGCACGCACACAAGACAGTATGCTGACTAAACGAGACATACACAATAAACTTACATGCAGCAACAAACTTGATGGTATTCTCGATACAACAAAATACTCCAAAAGCACAATGTTTATTAGCCAATCTACAGTAGGAATTCAATTAATTCAAATCATATACATTAGCAATTTCATCTTTTGTCATTAACCTATAGAACATTAATTCAATACGAGGACCAACTACAAATGGAACATCCGGATATTAATAAAATGAAAACCAATTAAAATGGAATTCACATGTATAAATCTACAAATGACCAAATACTCACAACACTGCTAAGCGCAAGTTCTCGGAAACAAACGCCTAGCAGGAATTGTCGCTGAATGCCCCTGCTGGCAACTTGACATGCCCCATTACGGGACCAATTTGAACGACCACTCTCGGTAGACTCATGAGGAAGAATAAATGAAGTATTATAATCAAGCTTCGAACCCGCAACCTTTCTATGGAAATCAAAGCCTGAGCAGCTCGGAGAGCTCGGAGAATTATGTAATAATGTGTCATATAATTCTTAGCAATGAATAAAAGAGCGAAAGAGAAATCCAATGAGATATATAAAAATATAAACTCTACACAGTTTGTAAAAAAATATGTTTAATAATTTAAAATGACAATTATGTCATTGCGAAGTGCAAATACGGAGCGCCATGTATTGTTTTCGTGGTCATCGGTTAAATAGAAATATCCTGGAGGGGGCTTAGGAGGTTAGGAGGTTATTTCATATATTAATATCTGTCCACTCGATAATCTGACAGTTTGTTAAAATTAGTCAGATTCTCATTTTTAAGCTCTGTACCAGAAATCAGAAATGTTTTGCCACTTTATACAACAAAGTATTGGCATAGATGAAATTATACATACAAATCAAACAATATACAAACAAATCAAAACATGACAAAACAAATACAAATCAAACCATGTACACACAAATGAGAATGCATCATGAAAACCTTGGGCTCACAGCGGAATAAGACACACAAAAACACACTACAGAATAACGATTAATATCGGTGTGGGCTCAAGAATCCATGACACATCCAAAAGATATTTATATAATTTGCTGCTGAAAGATTTATAGGAGCTGGAAGATATAATCTGGAAGCTGGAAGATCATACATCGTCCGTGTCTCAATCACACGCAAGAAATAACAAAAGATAACAAATATAGCCAAATGTAAGATTAATTGGATCTAGCAAAGCTCCGGACTTGAAAATAATGCAATGAACTTGCAGGAAATATCCGCCATTAATAATGGGAATATTCCCGATGAACAAAACGCCTAATTGAAAATCAAAATATAACTTTAAATCAAATATAATGATCAAACAACTGAAATATTACTCAATGAACACTCAGCGTTTGAAAAAAGGCAGGATCTGTTTCGATGGATGTTTCGCCATATGTTTTAATCGACGTTATTTTGTTTGCTTGTTTTGTTGACGTCAGATTGTGTATGCCATGATTTATTTTTGTTAACTTGCTTGTTTGCAGTTGGCACTATGAATCCTGCCAGTGACAGCGATGCGCAAGAGTCGGCCTCGTACAATCAGATGGAACCCGCTCGGGTTGTCATCAACACCGCCAATATACAAACGACCACAATTGACTCGGGCGTACGTTATTTCTTATTTTTTCTGCTCCGCGCATATATAATTTTCTTCCTTTCCATCTGACATAGAGTCGCTCTTGTTCCTCCTCCTCCGCTTCCACTCAAGTTTTTCCTTCTTCAATGTGATAATTAACCCACAACCTTCTGTTAGGCCAGTACAGGTTATATTTTATTGTCCATACGTTTCGTTATATGCATATATCCTGTTTTTCTGTTGTCTGTCACATGTCTCTGTTATTTCCCTTTGCTATTTACTATAGTGGAAATGTTTTTATTTTCATCGGTTCTCGCGCGTCTGTTTTATTACGCCTTTGTTCTATACCAAATACATGTTTGTTAGTTTGTATTGTCACAAGCCTTAGTCTTAACCTGCGCTGTATATCCGTATATTTCTGCATATTTTGAAGTTGTTTTGACATACAAAACTGTACGAACCATATTATTTACGGCTGTGTATGTCTGGATATTGAAAATATACGCTCACATACGAGCGTTATGAAATGATAAAAGATATACATGCTAAAAGACAGCATGGTAAAAACCAGTAAAAATGGTAACAGACAGTATGGTAACAATCAACATGGTAACATTTCTACGGTTGATGCTTGCTTCATAATTGATATTGCTATTCTGATATATAGTCCTGTTTAGATAGTGTATAGTTCTGTATAGTTCTGTTTAGTTGTCCATACAGTTCTGATATATATATTCAGGAAAACCCACAGTGAAAAATTCTACATTGTCCCACTTGGCACCTGTTTGTGTGTTTGTGTTAGGAGTGTGGCGAATTATCGGCATGTTTGGGAGTGCGCGCGTACGATCAGCACGTGCTGGAGCGCGCCATCAACAATCAGCTGAGCGCGGCAATTTCACGCGAGCAGCAGCGTCGACAGCTCAACAAGCTGCTAGATAAAATACGGTCGGTCACGACCAAACATGATGTTTTCGCTGGTGTAGGGATGAATGATGGATGTTTCGCTCAGGTGTAGGGAAGAAAGAGTTTGAGATCATGCATTACAGATGATAAGAGCAGCGCTCTCTCATTCACTTTTGCTAGATTAGGTTATGTTAGATTATAGCTGCCAAGTTGACTCTACTGACATTATATGCCGTGTATCTAGAGGACTCGGTGGTGTAGTGGTAGCACACCCGCCTCACATGCAGGAGGTCCGTGGTTCGAAACCCGGCGTAGAAGACTTCCACTGGACGAATTCTACAATCCCACAGCCCCTGTCCACCCAGCAGTAAATGGTACCATATATCAGTCATGTGTTGTGTCATGCATTCTGGGGAAGTGGTCCTCTCTAATACGTCTTCCGTTCTTGTGGCGTCATAGCGTGGAGAGGGTCGGTTCTGCGGTGGCAGCGAGCTGCACGGGACACACCTGTGTGTGTTTATAAGCTTCGGCTTCTTCCCGTGTAGCAGCTGCCACTTAGGCATTTAACCTTTAATCTTCCAATTTCCCATCTTGTCCACGTGCAAAGTGAGCGTAGGGTCTGCATGATAATCATAGTTAATAATTCTGATATGCATGATAATAATAATTTATATGTGCCCGCAGAATCACCGAACGGCAATTGAACAAGCTAGAGACAAACTCGACGCAGCAGTCAGCAGCGGCCGCCGCGCCAAAAAACTACCGCCAGCTGATTCGCTGGCAGCTCGTCGAGCAGGAGCGCGTGCAACTCAAGTCTCAACTGCGCGTGCTGCGACAGCAGAAGGACGAATTGCTGGCGTCCGAGTGCGAGTCCTCTGATACAGTCACTGCAGTTCCGACTGATTCCGTACAGATGGCAGCACCAAGTGTGAGGTCGGTTTTGGCTGGCTTGTCTCGTGACAAGTGTGATTATGATACCCTCTGTGAGGGAAATTATAATAGTTCAGTATCATATCGCTTTTGAAGTTTTTTGTATTGCGAAATTGACCAATATACACTGTTTTTTTCCAAAAATAATTATGGATTGTGCATTTTTTTCATAGCGTCGGTGATTATTTGTTGGAGGACAAGGCAAGATGCGATTCGTCGGCTTCTGACCAATCACAGCCCGAGTCTGCCGTCGTCGACCAATCACATTCGAGCAATGAATCAACCGACTACTTCAGTAGCCAATCAGAAGACGACAGCGAATCTCCGAAGCGCAGCAAGAAGCGACGAACTAAAATTGGCTGCAAATCCGCCACATCCAGTGCTGAAACCAAGCAGAAAACTCCTAAAAAAGGTAATTTATAATTAACTAACATTGTGTCTTTGAATAATAAAACATTTTTTGTCATTTCCTTGTTTAATTTTCAATATATCTTGCTTTATCATCAAGTTTGCATCATTTATTATATTATTTCATTATTATTTATTGATTTTGTGTGTGTTATTTTTGGCAGCGTTTCGAGATGACGGCAATTTCAAGTTGTACGCCGAACGTGTGAAAAGATGGCGCTGTCGTCGTCGTCTCGAGGTCATTGACCGAGGCGATTATGGCGCATCAACATCTTCATTGTCTTGCGAGTCTGATATTATGCCCCGCTGCGTACAAGTGGATGGTCTGAGCTGTCCTGAAGATCTGTGGAATAAATTGTACAAGTCAGTCACTGTACCGTCTCTGTTTTTCACTGTACCGTCTCTGTTTTTCATTGTACCGTCTCTGTTTTTCACTGTACCGTCTCTGTTTTTCATTGTACCGTCTCTGTTTTTCACTGTACCGTATCTGTTTTTCACTGTACTGTATCTGTTTTTCACTGTACTGTATCTGTTTATAACTACTGTATCTGTTTTTCACTGTACTGTATCTGTTTTTCACTGTACCGTATCTGTTTTCAACAGAAACTAGGGGAAAACTGAAAAAACACACATCTTATCATGATTGTGTCAAAAAAGATAGTTTGTAAATATATTGATTGAATGGAATGTGATTATATTGGATATAATTGATAGTTTGAATATAATTGAGAAAATCCGCTATAGAATTTAGTTTTGCTATGAAAATATATTGTTTTGTGTTATATTTATTTACATTTATCTTTATTATTAATATCTGTCTGCCTTTTATATTTTTATATATCAAATATATCATTTAATTATAATTTCAAATGGAAAATTATCGCAGAAAGTGGTCGTGAAAAGGTTGAAAAACCTTGAAAACTATAAAGTCATTGATGAAGTAACTACACAGTGAATTACGTGTGTCTTTTATGAGGATTATACGGATTGTGAGCACTGTGGATTATGCCTTACTGTTTGTAAACAATTAATATATTTTTGTTTCTTTAGAAACATAAACAGAAAACTGTATTTATAGACAGGCACGTGTGGCCATGACGGCTCCTACAAGACGTCACAACACTGCCACACTTCGAACACGACTCACACACGATACATACATCCTCACCGTCACACACACACACGATACACACATCCTCACCGTCACACACACACACACACACACACACACACACACACAC
>OU696584.1:8515443-8540443 GCA_916048095.2 Sacculina carcini
TAAGCAGTGTTGTATGTGTCTCGCAGACTAATCTGCTTAACCAGCACAACTTAACAACTGTTTAACCACTGTTTAACCACTGTTTAACCACTGCTTAACCACTGCTTAACCACTGCTTAACCACTGCTTAACCACTGCTTAACTACTGCTTAACCACTGCTTAACCACTGCTTAACCACTGCTTAACCACTGCTTAACCACTGCTTAACCACTGCTTAACCACTGCTTAACCACTGCTTAACCACTGCTTAACCACTGCTTAACCACTGCTTAACCACTGCTTAACCACTGCTTAACCACTGCTTAACCACTGCTTAACCACTGCTTAACTACTGCTTAACCACTGCTTAACCACTGCTTAACCACTGCTTAACCACTGCTTAACTACTGCTTAACCACTGCTTAACCACTGCTTAACCTTAGACAGACAAGCGATGGACTAGCGAAACACTGGCGCAAAATGCTCCTCTGCAAAAAAACTTGTAGAAAATAATTGAAATTTTCATTTATAACTTTGTACGATCATTTAGAAAAATTGTCTTTTTTCAGTCGTGTGTGTGCATGTATGTGTGTTTGTGTGTGTCTGTATGTGTCTGTGTTTGTGTGTCTGTATGTGTCTGTGTTTGTGTGTCTGTATGCATCTGTATGTTTGTGTGTCTGTCTGTATGTGTTTGTGTGTGTCTGTATGTATTTGTGTGTGTATATCTGTGTGTGTGTGTTTATGTTTATGTGTGTCTGTATATGTGTGTCTGTATGTGTGTGTGTGTGTGTGTGTGTATATATATATTTGTATGTATTTGTATATGTTAGCTACCAGAAGACGGGTGTGCGGTGGTTGTGGGAGTTACATCAGCAGCGATGTGGTGGTATTTTGGCCGACGAAATGGGCCTCGGAAAAACCGTGCAACTGGTGGCTTTCATAGCGGCTCTCTGTCACACCGACAGGCAAGTGCCAAACTGCCACTAGCTTGTCTTTTTTACAATATATATCTAGGCTTATTTGTGGCTAACGCCCATACTTTCTGTAGCACAACAAGCACAGTCAAAATTTCCATGTTTCCATGCATGTGTGTGTTTTTGCGAGCAGAAGCGCTGGTGGCGTGTCTGGTGGCGTGTCTGGTGGCGTGTCTGGTGGCGTGTTAGTGGTGGCGCCTGCTACAGTGCTACATCAGTGGGTGTCGGAGTTTCATCGCTGGTGGCCTCCGCTAAGAGTGGCCGTCTTCCATGAATCCACCACTTTTACCGGTGATTATTCGTTCATTCATTCATACATTCATACATTCACTCATTCAATCAATCACTCAGATTCACTCATTCACTCACATTCATTCATTCACTCACTTACATTCATTCATTCACTCACATTCATTCATTCATTCATACATTCATACATTCACTCACTTACATTCATTCATTCAATCACTCACTCAGATTCAATCATTCATTCAATCACATTCGATCATTCATTCACTCAGATTCACTCACATTCATTCACATTCATTCAATCACATTCAATCATTCATTCACTATCTAATACGTATTTTCCTATTCAACTATTTATCTTTGTCTGTGTGTGTGTTCTTGTTTTTTGTTTTATTTCACATTTCGCGTGATTATTGGTTCATGCGTCCACCACGTTGCTCCATATTCTCTCAGCAATATTCACTCTCTTCTTATATACACATTATACTCTTTCTCTCATTTAATAATCGCTTGCTTTCTTGTTTACTTTTATCCACCTCATTGATAGGACAGAAACTGTTCTGTTGCACTGTTCTCTGTTGTTTACGCTGCTTCTGTTATCGGTTATGCGCTCTGTTTTTCTGTTATCCTCTGTGTCTCATACTGTTGTCGTGTCTTCTTGCTTTCATCATTCCTTCTCTGTGCATCTCTGTGTTTGTCTCCGTGTTTGTATGTATACCTGTCTGTTTGTCTGTATGCCTGTGTGTTCGTCTGTATGTCTGTGTGTTTGTCTCTGTGATTGTCTGTGTGCCTGTGTGTTTGTATGTATGCCTGTCTGTTTGTCTGTATGCCTGTCTGTTTGTCTGTGTTTATGTGTGTGATTGTATGTTTGTCTGTGTGTTTGTCTGTGTGTTTGTCTGTGTGTTTGTCTGTGTTTATGTGTGTGATTGTATGTTTGTCTGTATGCGTGTCTGTTTGTGTGTGTTTCTGTGTGTGCTTGTATGTTTGTCTGTGTGTATGTCTGTGTGTTTGTCTGTGTTTGTCTGTGTTTGTATGTGTGTTTGTCTGTGTGTTTGTCTGTGTGTTTGTCTGTGTGTTCGTCTGTATGTCTGTGTGTTTGTCTGTGTGCCTGTCTGTGTGTTTGTCTGTTTGTTTGTCTGTGTGTTTGTCTGTGTGTTTGTCTGTGTGCTTGTCTGTGTTTGTCTGTGTGTTTGTCTGTGTGTTTGTCTGTGTGTTTGTCTGTGTGTTTGTCTGTGTGCTTGTCTGTGTGCTTGTCTGTGTTTATGTGTTTGTCTGTGTATTTGTCTGTATTTATGCCTGTGTGTGTTTGTGTGTATGCTTGTGTGTTTGTATGTATGTCTGTGTGTTTGTCTGTATGTCTGTATGTCTGTGTGTTTGTCTGTTTGTCTGTGTTTATGTGTGTGCTTGTATTTATGCCTGTGTGTTTGTGTGTTTGTATGTATGCCTGTGTGTGTTTGTCTGTGTATTTGTCTGTATTTATGCCTGTGTGTTTTGTAGGCAATCGTGGCTCGCTAGCGCGTCAGATGAGCGCCTGCGGCGGTGTTCTGGTGACGTCATACACTAGCATGACGTCACACAGCTGTCTGATGACGTCACTTGGCTGGCACTATGTGGTGTTGGATGAAGGTCACAAGATCCGCACTCCAGACGCGCAAATCACCCTGGCCGTCAAACAGGTGCTACAGAGCAGACAGAGAGAGAGAGAGGATGGGATAGAGGGGAAGAGGTTGAGATTAAACGTGGATCATCATCATCATCATCATCATATATTTGCCAAACCCAACATAACACAAACATTCACTCATAAAATACCAGATAATTTGCAATGTCAGGATGGCTGGGCATAAGAAGCCTGGAGGCTTGTACTGCCCTTTTTCAACATACAATAAACTTTAACATATATAACATATATACAACTAATAATAAAAATGAAAGCTTTTTCATCATGCCACACTGTTAAAATGTTCCCATACGCATAAGCAACATGTGTATCAATAATAAGTTTGAATATATTGTGTTCTTACTATTTTCTTGAAAGCTGACATCTATTAGGACATTTTGATTGGACTTGCTAATTGGTTCCAAAGTCGGATTCTTTGATGAAAAAGTGTCAGGTCTCTTGTTTTTGTGCGTGCAAAAGGAACCGCAAATTTGTCCACATGCCTGGGATTTACTTTGAAGTTATTTTGTATATTCTTCGGAAGACGAGTTTTGGATGCATTGAACATTTTCATTAAAGTATTGTATTTGATCAGGTCGTCAAGTTTCATAATGTTCAGTTGTTTGAACAATGGAGTAGAACGCTCATGTAAGTGTTTATTCATTATTATTCTCAATGCTCTTCTTTGGGCGATTCTTATTGGTGCCAAGTTTGTTTTGAACGTATTTCCCCATGTTTCGCAACAGTATTGCATATGTGGTTTAAACAGCGTGTTGTATAACTGTATATTTATTTTTTTATCGAATATATTCCTAGTTTTACTCAATATAAAATTAATTTTGCTCAGATTGGAAGACACTTTATGTATTTGTTCTTTCCAGTTCAGACAGCTGTCAAGGATGACTCCTAGAAATTTTGTTTTTTCACTCTTTTCGATAACTGAGCTCCCTAATTTTACGGTACCGACTTGACAGCGAGCCCTTCTATTGAATAATACATGACAGGATTTTGCAATGTTCACTGTGAGTTTGTTGGAGATGAACCAATTGTGTATGCTTGCTACTTCTGAATTGATTTTTCCGTACAAATTATTGGCACATTTGTCCTTGAAAAACAAATTTGTATCGTCAGCGAATACTATTATTTTGTAATTTTTTGCCGCACTGAAGATATCATTTATATATATCAAGAAGAGAGTAGGACCTAATACAGAACCCTGGGGCACTCCATATTGTATTGTTCGCAGTGCTGGATATATCTTATTTGTGTATATTTTAACACATCAGGTTATATTCTATATCATATTGGCTTTAATATTATTATATTTAATTTATATATTTATATTTTTTCAATATTATATTTTCATAGTTGATTTTTCTTGTGTTTCTTCAATTTATTAACAACAACAACAACAACAAGAAAACAAACGTTGCTTCACATATGTATTTTCAATATCAACAAGATGTAGAAGATTAGAAGATGTTATAAATTAGCAGATTTTGATAGAAAATTTAATTGAATTAGGTTAGGTTTTGTTTTTTTGGCATAGAATCTTATCCAGTTTGTTTCTGCTGTATCGGTGCCAATTTCAAATGTTCTTGAGTGGTCGCCGTTTCTGCTTACACACACACACACACAGACACACACACACAGACACATATACATATATTATTGTATTTATGAACTGCGCAAAATCTGAAAAATATCTGGAGAAAATTGTGAAGATGTTTATATACATTGTGAAGACACAGATATATTTATATATACACGGATATGTTGACTTTTCTTTGCTTTTCCGTCTTTTGTTTGTGTTCGGTCTTTTTGAAATTGCATTGTGTTCAATTTTATGTGGCCTGCATAAGTATTCAAGCTTCGAACAGCCCAGCATTGCCTCTGTGTGTGTGTGGTAGTTTAATTGAATTTTCATGTCAATATTACTATAACTATTATTTTTATCATTATCATCCGCCCGCTTATATATGAAGTTGGCTGGTTTGTGTGGTCGACATATTGCTGTTATGATTTTGTCCACATTCAGCTCAATTGCTACTGCTTTTTCAGTCAGAACTTACATTTTACCAGCAGCGCACACCACCCAAACGTCACAGCGTCAACCCGAAGAGTGTAGTATTGGTACGGGTCGGTGCTGTTTTCCGTAACCTCCATGTCCGTAGCCTCCATGTCCGTAGCCTCCGTGTCCGTAGCCTCCTTGTCCGTAGTTTCCTTGTCCGTAGATTCCTCGTCCATGGCCCCTGTGGACGGGAAGTGCGTATTGTTGTCCGTGGTAGCCTCGTGACGGGGAGGCTACCACCAGACCCACCATCAGTGCCGCGACAGAAAGCAGAACTACTGCGAGATATCGCATCTTGTATGGCGTGTCGGGGACAGTTGAGATGCACACGAGCAAGAGCTAGGACTGAATGTGTCCGCGTGTTTGTGTCATGGTTCTCACCGAGCATCGCTTTTATACTTGATGGTGACTCATTCAGCTGATTGCAATATTGCACACTGTTGCATGACACTGGCAGATTTATTGCACGGCGAGTGACTGCATCAACATATTTGTCTGCTTTCAAATCAGCCAGGCACAAAATAACCGCTCAGAAATGTGGATGAACTTTTCTTGAATGTTGATTGCTTGAGCGTTTCGCTCAACACAATTATACTCTTTGTGTCTGAATGTCTGTGCTTTATATTGTTCATGAAATATTACAATATTCTTGGAGTTCTTGGGTTCTTGGTTCTTATTCTTGGAGTTCTTGGTGTTTCTGCTGTTCACTGTTTTCACCGCGTACTTGTGGCCAAGCTACCATGATGTTATGCCTCTGGGTACGTTTGGTCTCGCTTCAGTCCCATCTCTCTTTCTCTCTCCTTGCTAGGTTAGTTGGGAGAGAGAAAGAGAGAGCAAGACCAAACATCTGAGACGTAATATCCCTAGCTCCGTGGCGATTGATAAACTCATGTGCTGGTCTCGTATGTTGTTTGTTTTTCTGCGCGTGGAAAAACCCGACATTGAGTGAACAACGTGTGTTTGTGTGTGTGGCTTGCACTGGCTTGTGGTGATGTCGTTGAGGTCGACTCTTTCTGTCAACATCAAATAAGAGGATCGTTCGCGGCTTAATCACGTGCGTCCTTCTGTGTCACTATCGATACTTTTTTGTTTTTACCTCAACATTTTTCCTCTCAATTTTCTTTCTTCACATTCTAATGGAATTTGTCAGTTTTATTATTATTTTTATTAATATTAATTACAGGCAAATCCAGTAGCATGGGGGAAGAGTGCAAGTGCGCTATTACCACCCTGCGATGGCCCCATTTACCAGAAACACCTAAAATATATAGATAAAAAGAGAGTTGAAAAAGTGAAGAATTCTAGTCGGAAAGAAAGCTTGAAAACAAAATAATAGACAAATAACAATAAACAATACATCCGATAACACTGCATAATGTCACACTCCGCCTGTTTGACCAATAAAGTAAAGGATATTTCATGGCGTAGTAATGTAGTGTTAGAATTATCAGATGTAGGATGTTCGGGGGCATAATGTCGTGTCGACACATTTGCCCCATGTGGAGACATTAATAAAAGAGAACCAGTGCTGCTGAGTTATTATTATCATTATTATTAATTACAGGCAAATCCAGTAGCATGGGAAGAGTGCAAGCACTATTACCACCCTAAGGTGGCCCTATGTACCGGAAGCGCCCAAAAGATTCAGAGAGAAAGAGCGTTCGAAGAGAAAAAAGTCTAGAAAGAGAGTTGGAAAGAAAATAATAAATAAATAACAATAAATAATAAACCATCATCCGATAACAATCCATAATGTCACTCCGCCCACGTTCCTCAATAAATAATAACAATCAACAATAAATATGTGATTCAGTAAATAACAGCCATCAATAAATAAGAATAAATATTAATAAATAAGTAATAAATAACAATCAAGAACAATACATATGATTCAATAAGAAACATCCAACAATAAATATAAATACGATTCAATAAGTAACAACAACACAAATAAATATGATTCAATAAACAATAACACCAATAAATATGATTCAATAAACAACAACAACAATAAATATGATTCAATAAACAGAGTGAGTTTGATCTGTTTCTCTCTCTGTGTGTATGCATTATGTGTGTGAAAGAAAGAAAGAAAGAAAAATATATTTGGCGCTCAGACAGATGTATGGAGCGCTGCGGCTGACATGTTTAATTACCACATATAATTAACACATACACATTACATATAATTAACACATACGCATCATCACAAGTTCACCAGTTTTCAATTATACAGTCTAAGACATTCTGATATGAATTTGGACAAGAGTGTGTGTGTGTTTGTGTTCGTGTGTATGCTTGTGTGTGTGTGTGTTTGTGATCTTGTGCGGCGTGGCATTATTTGTGTTTTAGTTACTTCTGTCAATGACGGAAATTGCACCAGTCTATTCGCTAGTTGTTCCATTACAGGGGTTATTCATCTGGGTGCTCACAATTCTAGGCAGTGTGAGGATTCCTGTATTTTTTTCGAAAGGAATTATATGTTTAACATCTGCATTATTATATTTTCCCTGAAAAAACGTAGTTTTTCTTGATCCTCTCAAAAGGAGTTGTGTGAGTGAATATTGAATAAAAAAGTTGTTAGTACTTTGTATGAATTGTATATTCTCGCATAGCTGTCAAGATTCGAGGGGGTGTGAGAAGTTATTGCTGATATGAAAGAGGTGCCTGAACACTTAGACAGGTTAAGAAACACTGCTCTATTATGTGCGTTGTGTGTTGTGCCTGTTATATAAAGCTTTTTCAAGAGCCACCAAGTTGGTATTTTGTTTGTTTGTCTATCTTTCTTCTTCACGCTTCCCTTTCTCTCCGTCTTATCATTATTGCTTTTTTGCTGCCGTGTTATTAGCGTGTTTCATTATAGCAACATCAAACTCAAGTGGAGAGATTGAGGCCATTTTTATATAAAATACGAATATATATGTATATAAAAATTGTGTTGAATATATGTCGTTATTAGGGTGACATTTTGGTGCGCTAAAAATCAAGAAAAGTTGCGCTAAAAAGCTGCATTTAATTTTTTTTCATAAACTTCACTAAAACCCGTAAAAGGGTAGTGAAAATTGTGAAAAATTTGTACTTTTTACATTTCATAACTATTACTACAATACGTTTTGAGTATTCGCGTGTGTGCTAGGATTACATGATTCATGAGCTTCAACTGTCACCTCACTGGCGATTTGGAAGCGCTAAAAATCGCAGATATTTGCGCTAATAAGTTTAGCTCATTGTTCGCTAAAATATCACCAATTTTAAATAATAGGGTAATAAAATGTAAACACTGAAATCAATCCTTAACATTACACTTTGGGAGTTTCACGTTTCTGTTTCTACTTAATGCATTTTGAGCATTCGCGGTTGCGTTAAGATTGTATTTCACATGCTTGTCTAGTCTGTCGAGTCTGTCGCACTGATGCCTGATAATTTCATATAAATATACAATATAATTTGACAGACTCAATGGATTTTGCAGATAAAACATCATCTGATTATGCGGTAATTATAGTCAATTGCTCTTGATCTGACTATTTGCTCTAAAGTTGCTCGAAAAGTATAAACATTAAAGTTGAATTTTATTGTCTATATCAGAGCATGGGCGTAGATCTTGAGGGTATAAGGGTATATATACCCCCCGACAAATTGGCTGAGGGTATGAATATGCAATTATATCCCCCGATAATTCCGTTGAGTTCAGTTCATTGGCAGTATATTGTCATCAAAATCAGCATAGCAAAAAATTAAAAATACACGAAAAATGTACAAATTATAAATATGCGAAAAAGTATACTTCACGCAATATATTTTTCATTGAGGTGTGTGTGTTGTAATTGAATAGGCTGAAAATAGTTGAGGATCTCATGTAATTGACCAACTGAGTCACTACTTGAACATTAATGCATGATGGCTGTCATCCCCCCGAGCCTCGACACTAATATGCCCCCTGTATCAGAGTGTTATGTCTATATTATATTTTCTATGTCTGTATTTTGTCTATGTATGTGTCCATATGCAGTGCTATGCACACGCAGAATGTCTAGCACCACACACGGACACAATGTTCACAAGTCTTCCAGATACATGTTTACCGAGTTTATGTTGACAATACATGAACATATGCTGCATTGTACACCTTTACAACTGAAAATTTTCCTTATCGTCTAAAATATTTGTTCTAAATGTTCAAAAATTGTTCTAAATCCAAATAGTTGCTCTTAAAAATGAAAAAGTTGCGCTAAAACAAAAAGTTGCAAAAAGTTGCATATGTAACTTATTTAATATTTACCTCAGATCAATATAATATTGATTTTTGGGCTCCTTATGATGAACAGATTCTATGATAAAAAAGTTTCATTTGCAACAAAAGGTCACCCTAGTCATTATGTAATGCGTGTGAATTCATATGTGCCTCATGTATATGTGTGCTTGGTTTCTTAGTTATATTTGGCGATTGTAAGCCATGTCATATAAGCCATTATTCGCCCACTCGAGTGTCGCATGGGACGTTATATTATACCCAAGTAATTTTTGCGAAGTACTGGCAAAAATGGCGCATTGTCAGATAGTCCCAATAAATTGGTAATAAATATTTATTGCATACATTTGAAATCTTGCTCTGCTGTTTATTGTGCGCCCTTATTTACAATTAATTTTAACTACCAACAGTGATTATTCCGGTCGATCTGATGAATATGTGTGTGGTCGATAGCCAAGTAACCTGTTTTTGTTGTGTAAATTTATATAATTCATGTTTTAAACGCATTTTCTTATTTTAATCATTTATTTTTCTATTATTTCATTTTTTCTATTTCTTTGCAGTGTTTTTGGTCGTTGGCGGGTGGTTTCAACGTATATTACTCACGTGAACTGATGTTTTTGGAGCAAAAAAAACGTGCGTTTTTCTTGTTTTATTCAAATATCGTCCATGCACATACACATCATATGCATTTCTGTGTGAAATGCTCATGCACGTGTTTTATTTTTAATACAATTTGTTAGTACAATTTGTATGTTTCGTCTGTCGTATTTCTGCTCCGTATTCCATGCGTTTTTCATGATGTATCTGCCAACATACACACACACACACACATACAAATTATTACAGACATCCATTACTTGTAGTGTTAATTGTATTGAGACTTGAATTGTGAATTGTGTTTGTTTTATGTGTGGCTAATATGAATTATGTGTTTTGTGTGTTATCACTTTCACGTGCTGTTGGTGTCTATCGCTTTGTGTCAGATCCCATTCTCTATTCATCAACGTTTTCGTTTGTATAAACTGACGAAACCTAGGGTGTCTTCACTCGGGAGCCAAATGTTTTTTTTGTCACAACTTACAATGTTTGCATGTTTTGTGTGTGTATGTGTGTAGTGAATTGTTGTTGAAGCAATTGGTCTTACGTTCATATGGTCAATCCGTCTCGTTCCATGTTTTCATCCGTAATAGTGGCCGTGACCTCGTCCGTAACCGTATCCGTAACCACGTCCGTAACCTCCATATCCGTGTCCGTAGCCACGTCCGTAACCTCCGTATCCTCCTCCGTAACCTCCGTATCCTCCTCCGTAACCTCCTCCATATCCTCCGTAGGATCGATGTGCCATGGTTACAGCCACCAACGCCACCAGGACCAGAAGAAAGGCTAGTCTGTACATGTTGCTGCTAGAGTACTGCTGTGAGAGAACTTGAACGGTGCGAGTTTCTGCTCTTCTGTGCCTGTTGCCCGCTAATAATGCGCTTATATACTGCTCACCTGTGTGGTCAACCAGCTCCCATGCTCTGCTTCTGTGCTGCCCCTTGTTTCTTGCTCTCTCTCTGTCTGCTTCTATCCTCTGACCCCGTCTAATCAAACCTGCAGGAATCAACAGTGTATGTGTGTGTGTGTGTGTGTGTTGGGTGTGTTGTTTTGTTTGTTTTGTTATTTGGCCTTGAGTGTGGATATCAGTGAATCTTGTGTTGATGGTGTCATTTGATGTGTACTATATCGCTGCCACATATCATTCTTCTATCTGCAGTTAATTATTTTCCACCACCATTTTCCTGGCTGCAGGTGCTGCTGTATACTTGGCTCGCGATTTGTCACTGCTTTTTCTCTCTATCATAGTTGTGTTATTCGTTTGTTGGCCTAGCAGGCATCGCTGTGGTTGATAATTTCATAGTTAGTGGAGGAGCCTATGAATTAGAAGCCCGTGAAAATGCTTGCGACAGTGTCGATTTTTTATTTTCATCGTCTTTTTAATGTAATTTTTAATTTATATCGTCTTTTTAATGCAATTTTTTAACTTGATATTTAATTTCTAGTTTGATTTTCTTATTGTCTTATATAATACGCGTATTTAATTGTTCTTCAACTTATCGTCGCCATCTTATCGTTGTGGTTGGCTCTTATAAGATTGTGCGGCCAGAAGCAATGTGACCTTGGATTTATCTCTTCTGCCTTCATATTGTCTGTTCGTCCTGGCCTCCTGTTCTTCATGTGAGTCATACAGTCTGTGTTTTCCACTTCCTTCGTCGCTGGCACTCACATGTTGGCCTAACCACAGAGTTCTGTCATTACTAGTTTGTCCTTAATCTCGCTAGCTTATCTCTGTGCTCAGGTTTTCTGTCTGTCTGTCTGTCTGTCTGTCTGTCTGCACGCATTGTAAGGTCACGCTTGCAGAAACCGCGAATTAAGCAAAAGATTGTGTGTGTGTGTGTGTGTGATTGTGAATTGTGTGCGGTGAAATTGAAAGTACCTAGTCATATTTGTCACGCGAGTTGTGGATTTATGTAGAATTTGATATTTGTCGTTGTGGTTTGATTTGTGTGTTGTTTGATGGATAATTAATTATTGATCAAACAAGCAGTTGGGTTGAGTGTTTTATTGTTGCATTGCAGGAGAGTTGTTGTGTTGTGTCTGTGTGTTGTTTTGTGTGTGCGCGTGCAGCAGTAATACCTCCGCGCGCCCGTCTGTTAATATACATGTTCACTTTTTAGTCTTCAATTTTTAATCTTATTTCAGAATTGTCAACACAAACACACCCACACACATACACACACACACACACACACACACACACACACACACACACACACACAATATTATAATCAATGTATATATATCTTTTTCCCGAGTGGTGTTTTTTCTTCGTATTTGCGTCTTTCTCTATCTCTCTATATGTGTGTGTCGTGTTTCGCATGATGCTAGCTAACTGGGCGATATACAGCAATCACGACACACACACACACACACACACACACACACACACACACACACACACACACACACACACACACACACATACACACACACTGCACAAGTACGTCGTGTCCTTCAGCGTTGTGTTGACCATACACCATACAACTCTATGACACCATACACCATACACCTCTATGACACCATACACCATACACCTCTATGACACCATACACCTCTATGACACCATACACCATACACCTCTATGACACCATACACCATACACCTCTATGACGTTATCCATACTGTCCCACGTGAACTTGTTTGTCTGTGTGTGTGTGTGTGTGTGCGCGTGTGTATGTGTTCAGGTGGAAAAAATGAGGCTGCTTTATGAGGTTTTAAAATTATCATATACACTGATATGGCTTTCAGGCTGTTCATGTGTCATTACACTATCACCCCCCGTTTCACATTGCTCACATTGATTTTAATAATGTCGGTTTATTATAGAAACAGTGTAATAATAAACAATAAACAAAGTTCAACAAGACAAATTACAACTTCACTTCACACTCATCACGCTTCACTACAACTCATTCCAGTCTCCAACGTTGTTTATTATTGCGTTGCCATGGCAACACAATACCATTAACAATTGCTCTATTAATAAATATTCACTCAAGATAATAATTACATAACAAATATCAATAAATGGCAAATGGTAGCTGCTGGCTAATTAATTGTTCATTCAGTCAACAAATCATAATAATAATTAATATTAATATCTCTATTTGGTATGTATCACTCAAAACACATTGTGTATTAGCATTCAGTGGAGTGTAGAATATGTTGTTTCTGTGTGACGTTTTTGTTTGTATGTATGTATGCGTGTGTGTGTGTGTATGTTTTGACCCGATTAGCGAGGTGTCATGTTGTGAACTCTTCTAGTGTGAATAAGTCGGGTGTTTACCGACCTAGTACCGCGGCGTTTATGACTAGAAGGAGGTTGTCATAACCACACATCACGTTTATTGCGCTGTTTTTTGTCAAACACGTTAAAGCGTTGGCATATTTCACGTCTGGAAAGTCTGATTGAAATATTGTCTATTTGCATGGTTGTGTGTTTGTGAAGTGGGTGTTTTCTATTTGCCCTTGATTTAGTAGACCTGTTTGTTTGTTGTGATTTCTTGCGGCGGCTGGTCTGTATGTCTTTCTGTTCTGCCGACGAACAGACAACCAGTGAACTGGTCGAGAAACCACACACACACACACACACACACACACACACACTGGATTTTTGTGCTGTTTTCTCATTATCTTCGTGTTCAATTTCAGTGTGCGGCGAATATTGCGCACTACACTGACTGACTGACTGGTTGTCACTGCTGGCGTGTTATCATGTTGATTACTATCTGGGCCGGTTCTATCGTGTCTTTCCTCCCAACTTGTTTTGCTGTGCTGTTTTTTCATCTGAATCGCTGTGTGTATCTGATATTTTTTACACACACACACACACACACACACACACACACACACACACACACACACACACACACACACACACACACACACATTGCTTCATCCAATGTCCGTTTATCGTACACATCAGCTCACAGGTGTTGGTTGACAATAACAACTGCTTTTATTACAATTTATTGTAAATACACAAGTACAACTATACATTCCCAATTGTGAAAACAATGTGTCCCCTATACAATAAATGTACGATGTACTTAAGTTTTTCTAAAGTGAGTGGTTTATTTTGAACATTTTCTGAATATTTTATTAGGCAGATTTCTCTCTTTCTGTCTCGTCATTAAATTGTATTTTCATTTGTGTGTACATTGTGTGTAAGTTGTATGTTTAATCCATGCCAATACTTTATTGTATGAAACCGACTATACATTGAAATATTTACATACATTTGTTATATTTATTACATTTTATGCATTCTATATTTGTTACATTTTATACATTATACATTTGTTAAATTTTATACATTCTATATTTGTTGCATTTTATACATTATATAATTGTTTCATATATTTGTTATATTTATTGCATTTTATACATTATACATTTTATACATTGAAATTTGTTACACACATATGATACATTTATTACATTTTATACATTTTATATTTGTCACAATACATTTATAATATGAGAGTGGCGATGCTATATGAATATGACAAAACGTAAATTTCTGGTGTTGTGAATGTGTGCAATTGTCAGATATCGACTGCGCATCGTCTGATTCTCAGTGGATCGCCGTTGCAGAATAATTTACGAGAGTTGTGGTCGCTGTTCGACTTTGTCTTCCCCGGTAAACTGGGCACATTGCCCGTTTTCATGGCTGAACTGGCTGTACCCATCACGCAAGCAGGATATGCCAACGCCTCTGATATTCAGGCACGACATTGACATCAGCCAACACCGAACACCACACACTATCATGACGCATGATTGAATTGTTAACGGGGTTGATTGGATTGTTAACGGTGGATGATTGATGTATAATAAGATTGGTAATTGTGGATGCTTGTATTGGTAATTAATTATGATTGGATTGCTAATAAATGATGATTGGATTGGTGATGAATGATGATTGGATTGGTAATAAGATTGAGATATGATATATGAATGAGACAATTAGATTGGTAATTTTGTATGATTGGATTGATAATGAATGATGATTGGATTAGTAATAAGATTAAGATATGATATGTGAATGAGACAATTAGATTGGCAATTTTGGATGATTGGACTGTTAGCAGATGATGATTGGATTCTTAACGGATGATGATTGAGCAATGATTGGATTGTTAATGTTGGATGATTGCGTAATGAATAATTGACAATGGAAGCTGATTGGATTGATAATTGTGATTGATTTGTTTGCTATTGGGAGGTTGATTGTGGACGATTGGAGGTAGTTATGTTCAAGATAGTTGTATGTGTGTGTGTGTGTGTGTGTGTGTGTGTGTGTGTGTGTGTGCAGGTAGCGACTGGTCACAGATGTGCGCAGGCACTTCGTGATACAATAGCACCGTACATGTTACGCAGACTCAAATGTGAAGTACAGAAGACACTGCAGTTGCCCGCCAAAACTGAGCAGGTTTTTTTTATCAGCAGAACATTTGGAAAATGTTTCAAAATTCAATTGAATTTATTGCCGTTTTCATCGTTTTATTTCATCTTGTCAGTTTTTACTTGTGAATTATTTGTATGTCAGCTAAATTTATCGTAAATGTCACAATTCGTTCCGTCTAGTTCTTATTATAAATCCTAGTTTTATTACTGTTATTAAAACTATCTAAAAAAATGAAATTGGAAAATCGTGAACGTTATATATAAATTTCTTGCAACTGCAATCTCCATGCATCTTGATCATCAACAAATACATACAGACAGACAGACATACACACAGACAAAGAGAAGAGTAATAATATTAGAAAATGAAAAAGCACACACACTGTGGAAATTTAATAGTTTTATGTTTTAATATATTTATATTTGATAGTTTTTGTAATTATATATCGTTTAATTTTTTATTTCTTCTTGTTGTTCGCACTGTTCTCAATTCGCTTGTCGTATGTCTGCATGTGTGTGTGTGTTGGTGTGTGTGTGTGTGTGCTTGTGTATGTGTCTGAGTGTATGTGCTGGTGTGTGTATGTTTGTTGGTGTGTGTGTGTGTATGTTGGAGTATGTGTGTCGGTGTGTGTGTGTATTTGTGTATGTGTTGTTGTGTGTTGATATGTACGAGGTTCACTCCAGAAGTTTTGAGACGTTTTCATTAGATATTTATTTATTTCAGAGAAGCATGCAACTTCAGTCACCCTCGAAATAGGACCCCCCGAATTCAATGCACTTGTTGTAGCGCTCCAGTCATTTCTTGAAGGCCCGCTGGTATTCCTCCAAAGTGAAGGTGTCCAGGACCTCTGTCACAGCCTTATTCATCTCTTCTACATTCTCGAAACGGCGGCCCCTGAGCTCCTCTTTCAGTCTGGGAAACATCCAGAAATCACTGGGGGCCAGATCTGGACTGTAGGGAGGGTGAGGGACAGTTTTGATGCCCATCCTTGTCAGATAGCTCGTCACCATGATGCACTTGTGGGTATCGTATGTGTGTTCATGTGTGTGTGTATATCTGCATGGTTATGTGTTTGTGTGTATGTGTGTGTGTTGGTGTATGTGTGTGTATGTTGGTGTGTATGTTGGTGTATGTGTTGGTATATGTGTTGGTGTATGAGTTGGTGTATGTATGCTGGTGTGTATGCTGGTGTATGTGTTGGTATATGTGTTGGTGTATGTGTTAGGGTATGTGTTGTGTGTGTATGTATGTTGGTGTGTATGTTGGTGTGTTTTTATGTGTATATGTGTTGGTGTGTATGTACAGGTGTTGTTTTGCAAGTTAACCGATCATCAACGAGAGTTGTACATGCAGTTTCTGTGTTCACATCGACTGGCGCAAATTCTCAAAGGTCACATCAAGGTCAGATTCGATGCGCTTTCAAACGATCATACTCAAATATCGCAAATAACACGTTTTTTAATTTAAATATATTGCATTATTTTTTCGTTGTGTTTTTTATTCGATCAAAAATTGTGTTCATTTTGTATTTTCATATGTTTTCATTATTATATAATAGTATATTATTATTATGATAGTTATTTGTTCAGTTTTCGCTATATTTAATATAAAAATACACAATGAATAACGACAACTATCTCCTAATACAACAAATTACAGCGACAATCATTCCATACTCCACACTCCACTCTCTTACTTCAGCCAACTAAACTCGCTCATCTCGCGACATTGTTAATTGCTGGTTGCTATGGCAACCATCATACACGCAGCAAATCCATACATACAATGAAACAAATATGAACGCACAAACAATTGGAAGCGATTAATTGAACAGTTAACAATACAAGAAATAGTAAATACATATATTATAAATTGTGTTGTTTTTTCGGCAGTTGTGTATGTACATATTGTGTGTGTGTGTGTGTTTTGTGGCATGTTTGTGTGTGTGTGTTTGTGTGTGTGTGTCTCGTTGGCGCCAGGTTTTCATGGGTCTGATAGCACTGCGAAAGCTGTGTAATCACCCACATCTGTTTGAAATGAACTCTGCAGTCGAGTCTACGCAGGTTGATCACGCCGGCTGTACGCGGGTTGATCCGGACGACAGCCACTTTGGTGATTGGCAATTGTCTGGCAAAATGATCGTCGTTGATTCGCTGCTGAAAATGTGGCAGCGACAACAACACAAAGTACTGCTGTTCTCGCAAAGTAGACAAGTACGTGTCTGTAAAGTAAAGTAAATGGCATGTATTGCACTCCTTGTAAAAGGCTTTTCAGTACAAAAATAGAATAAATAAACCACATCACGTATACACACACACACACTCACACACACACACACACACACACACACACACACACACAAAATCGAACAAACACTAAATATACCACCGCACGCATACACACACTAACACACACACACACACACACACACACACACATACACCACTCAAGCACACACATACATACATACAATCATTCAAACACATTGTAACACATTCATACATACATACAATCATTCAAACCCATTGTAACACATTCATGTCGCACAGAGTAATGAGGAAAACATTATAACATTGCGATCTTGTAATTAAAACGTTTCTTGCCGGCGTCAGTTTTCATTGCTGGTATTTCGAATCGGCCTTCAGTTCGTAGCTCTCGTCTTTCTTTTCTTATGAAGGTGTTGTAAATTGCGGCTGGTTGTTGTTGCTGTTTGATGGTTGTGATGAGTCGTCTTGTGTTATTTTCAATGAGCTGTTCGATTGTTGGAAGTGCTAGTTTTTCGTATGTGTCAGAAATGCTGTCGAATTTTCGTTTGTTGCCAAGAATTCTTGCACAAAAGTTCAAAATTTTCTGTAATTTTCTTGTTTGTGTGATTCCAGTGTTGCCGTAAACTGATAAACAATATGAAATTCTTGAAAGGATGAATGCGTTTATCAGAGGTTTATGAAAAAAATTAGGCAATGATGAAATTGCTTTATTCACGGATAACAGTGTTCCTATTGATTTCCTCACAATATAGTCTATATGCGTGTCGAATTGTAGATGTTTGTCCAGTTGTATTCCTAACAGTTTGATTGTCTTTTGTTCTTCTATGTCTCTGTTCATTAAGTGTATATGTTTCGGCGTCGTTCCTTTTAAAAGATATTTCGTTCCGAAAATTATCATCTGCGTTTTTTCTGCATTCATTTTGAGGCCATTGAATCGGTAATAATTTTCCAGTCGAGCCAGATGTCCTTCCAGTGTTCGCAGGCAAGTGTCGAGCTTCATCATTGACGTTCTAGTAATGATAGATGTATCATCAGCATATTGTATAATTTGTAGACCTGTATCAGTGGGACAAAAATGAGAAGTGAGATCGTTGGAAAATATTAAAAACAAGATGCAACTCAAACTACCGCCTTGGAATATTGATAAATTGTCTGTTGTTGGTATGATATCCGATACATCACAGCTGCTGTCAGGTTGTCTAATTCGTACTTGTTGGGTGTGCTGCGCCAAATAGCTGCCGAACCACCGCTCGTCAATATTGTATGATGATATTTTATCAAGGAGCTTGTCATGTCGCACAACATCAAAGCATTTGCTAAGGTCAACACTCAACATGATGACAGCTTTCCGCTCGTCCATGGCTTGGTAAACGTTGTCTGTTACAACTGATAATGCTGTTTCGCAAGAATGACCGGCCCTGTATCCGTGGTGACTATCACTTATTAGGTGTTGCTTGTGAACGTACTCCAGCAACTGTACCTGTACTGCCTTCTCCAGCAATTTCATAATAGGAGGCAGGATGGATATTGGCCTTGTTTCATTACTTGCGTTGCCTTTCGGTATTGGTATTATGACAGCGTGTTTGAGTCTCGCAGGTACTTGACAGTGCAAGATACTAGTGTTGATGATGTCCAGTAATATATGCGCTATACCGTCAAAACACATCTTTATCAGCTTGATGCTGATTCCGTCGGTATCCTCAGTGGCGCTCATTTTCATTGTTGCAACAATTTTGTATAATTGACGCATACTGATTGGCGCAAGTACGAGTCTGTCTGTGTTCACGCGCGGTAGCAGATTCGCAAATGTTACGTCACTTTCTTGGAGGTGCGATATTGCATCCATTCCAGTGTTTATATACTTTCTGTTTAATTGGTCAGCACTCACCATAATAGGTTTTGTTGATCTTTTTGTGCCCAGCACTGATTCACAATGCTTCCAAATTCGACTGAAGGGCTGTCCATTCATTTTGTTCGAGATCTGGTTCCTAGTGTGATTCCTAATTGCAGTTCTGCATTGACTGTTCAGAGCCTTATATTCAGTCCTGAGCTGAAGTTTGTAAGCTCGCCTTCTCAAATGTAGAAGTTGCCGTATATCATTTGGAAGTGGCGTCCGATGCGTGTTGCGTATTTTAACTGTTCTAAGTGGACACTGTGTGTCAAGCACCTTGATAAATTCGTCAACAAAACAATCATATTTTTCAGTGACATTTTTCGCTGCATAAACTGGGATCCAGTTAGCATTTCTCATCAAAGTGTTGAGAGTCTTCATATCAGTGTTGTTAAAGTTTCTGATAAGCTTCATGTTGTTTTGTTTCGGCCTTCGTTTGTGTGTGGTAACATGCATTCTGACAGTTGTTATTCGATGAGGTGTGCCGTAAAAACAGTGAGTAACATCGGTGTCGATGAGTGCATTCTTGTCATTGATTGCGACTATGTCCAAGAGTGTGTTGGCAGGCTCGTATGTCGGCTGTACAGTATTACAAACATGCAGGTTGTAGGTGTGAAACAAGTTAATCAGCTTGCTACCTTCATTTCGATCATAGTTTTTGAGCAAGCAACAATTCATGTCTCCACCAATTAATACTCTATCATCAGGAAATCGGCTGATCATATCTTGAATACACGATTCCAAATGATCCAAATCTGCATCAATTTGTCTCAGTGTATATGCTGGTGGCCTATAAACACTCGCTACTATCATTTTGTTGTAGTTTCCAATTACAACTCTCACCCAAAGAATCTCCAGGTCACTCTGCGATTGAGTGATGCGTGCTTCGAAGACTTCGTATTTGTATTGATTTTTCAGCAGTATAGCCACGCCACCATAGCCAGCGGGATGAGTTGACGAGTTAGGTCTATCATGGCGTATAAGAGTGTACCCCGGTACCGTGAGAAATCTACTAGGAGTTTCGGCCTTCAGCAATGTTTCACTCAATAGCATAATGTCGCACTTGAAAACATACTCAAGATCGAATCTTATGTCCGGCAGTTTTCCAACCAGTGATTGTACATTTAATTGCATAACTGTGAAATTGATGTTGTGTTTCTCTGATGAGCTCTTAGTCACACTCGCATCATCGCGTGTTTTCACACATGCACAACATAGTGTAGATTCGTATGTTTCATGTTCAGCTAGTAGTTTTTTGTGGTCTCATTTGTCTCAGTTCTTTCGATTATGGTTGTTCTGATCGCCATGAAAATTGGGCACTGCGTAGAAAATGCTGAATGTGAGACGTTTTGTTTTCCCGCGCTGACACAATTTATGCACCTGTGGTTTTCTTTGTTTGTGCAATCGGAGGTTTTGTGTTGTCCGGCACAGAAACCGCACACGTTTGGTGCTCTGCAGCTGTGAGTCTTGTGACTGTATGACTGGCACCCACTGCAGCGATTGACCCAATAGCGGTCGTATACATTACATCTTCTGACTCCAATGTCTGTCTGTCTGTGTGTCTGTGTGTCTATCTGTGTGTTTGTCTGTGTGTCTATCTTTGTGTCTGTGTGTCTATCTGTGTGTTTGTCTGTGTGTCTGTCTGTCTGTGTGTCTGTGTGTCTATCTGTGTGTCTGTCTGTGTGTCTATCTGTGTGTGTGTGTCTGTGTCTATCTATCTGTGTGTCTGTCTGTGTGTCTATCTGTGTGTCTGTCTGTGTGTCTATCTGTGTGTGTGTGTCTGTGTGTGTATATGTGTGTCTATTTGTGTGTCTGTCTGTGTGTCTGTCTGTGTGTCTGTCTGTGTGTCTATCTGTGTGTCTATCTGTGTGTCTGTCTGTGTGTGTGTGTCTGTCTGTGTGTCTGTCTGTGTGTCTATCTGTGTGTCTATCTGTGTGTCTATCTGTGTGTGTGTCTGTGTGTCTATCTGTGTGTGTGTCTGTGTGTGTGTCTGTGTGTCTGTCTGTGTGTCTGTCTGTGTGTCTGTCTGTGTGTCTATCTGTGTGTCTGTCTGTGTGTCTGTCTGTGTGTCTGTTTGTGTGTCTGTCTGTGTGTGTGTCTCTGTGTGTGTCTGTGTGTGTATTTGTGTGTCTATCTGTGTGTCTGTCTGTGTGTCTATCTGTGTGTCTATCTGTGTGTCTGTCTGTGTGTCTGTCTGTGTGTATGTGTGTGTCTGTGTGTGTGTGTGTGTGTCTATCTGTGTGTCTATCTGTGTGTGTGTGTGTGTCTGTGTGTCTATTTGTGTGTCTATCTGTGTGTCTATCTGTGTGTCTATCTGTGTGTCTGTCTGTGTGTCTGTCTGTGTGTATGTGTGTCTATCTGTGTGTCTATCTGTGTGTCTATCTGTGTGTCTGTCTGTGTGTCTGTCTGTGTGTATGTGTGTCTGTCTGTGTGTCTATCTGTGTGTCTATCTGTGTGTCTATCTGTGTGTCTGTCTGTCTGTCTGTGTGTCTATCTGTGTGTCTATCTATATATATATATGTGTGTGTGTGTGTGTGTCTGTCTGTGTGTGTGTGTGTGTCTATCTGTGTGTGTGTCTGTGTGTATGTGTGTCTGTCTGTGTGTCTATCTGTGTGTGTGTCTGTCTGTGTGTCTATCTGTGTGTCTGTCTGTGTGTATGTGTGTCTGTCTGTGTGTCTATCTGTGTGTATATCTGTGTGTCTATCTGTGTGTCTATCTGTGTGTGGGTGTGTGTGTCTGTCTGTGTGTCTATTTGTGTGTCTGTCTGTGTGTCTGTCTGTGTGTGTGTCTGTGTGTCTGTCGGTATCAAAGTATGTGTTGTAGGTTTTGTGTGTGATTCTCTTATTCAGAGTTAGATATCATTTCAAACTAAATGTCATTAATTTACACGCCAAACATAATTGTACAATACTTTTTCTAAACATCTACAACTTCAATTTCAATTTCAAATTTTATTTTTACAAAGCGTTTCATTAATAGTTCTGTATATCTGTATCTGTTGTATGTATTAGTATTATGATATTTACTTATTGTGTGCATTTGTATGAATGAAAGAGCGTTGCGTATGAAAGCACGTGATATATAATTATGCTGTAGAATTGTGTATTGTGAGTTTTGACTAATGTTTGATGTTGTCATGGCAACGGATGAGGGAATTTCATATTCTCACAATGTTGTTGTTCGGAGTTGAAATCATAGTTACGTGTTTTGTGAATAAATAGTTTTCCTTACAGTATCAACAAGGATATGTTTAATTTTATATTATCTGTTTTTGTTTTTTTGAACGTTGTTAATTGCGCGTATTTGCTAGATGCTGTGTTCTCAAATTTTGTATTTGTATTTGTATTTCGAAAGGACACAGTAAACATATAATAACACCAAACAACATATTTTCATGTGTCATGTCATATTTTCATGTGTCATGTCATATTTTCATGTCAAATTCAAATTCAAATGTATTTTGCCATTCAGAACGGAACAGAAAACATATTGACAAAATTTCGTGATTGGCGAGGCATAAGAAGCTTTAAGGGCTTGTGCTGCCTCAAAAACAAAAACATTTAAACAATACAAGAAACACATGTGTACAGGGAAACAAACAAGATTCATCCGAGAATGTGGCGGTGAGATGAGGCTAGATGCTGTATTCTGACGCTAGACTCGATTATGTGTTGTACAGATGTTGGACGTGCTGGAGCGTCATGTGCGCATGCGCCAGTACAGCTATGTGCGCATGGACGGCGCTACTTCTGTATCCACCAGGAGCCGACTCGTGCACGAGTTCAACTCCGATCGCCGGATTTTTGTGTTTCTGTTGAGCACTCGAGTTGGAGGATTGGGGGTGAATTTGACAGGTGGCTGGGTCAATCTCATTCTCTCTCTCTTTCTCTCTCTGTCTGTCTCTCTCTCTTTTTTTTCTCTCTCTCTCTGTCTCTCTCTCTGTCTCTCTGTCTTGTTCCATTCGCTCTTTATTGTTTATTCGTTTGTGATTATCCTAGTTCCACTCGTCCGGAGAAGCTCGCAAAGCTACAAATTTATATAAAGCACATAGCAACAACTTGTAGACATACACTCACACACACACACACACACATACACACATATACACACTCACACATACTCATATATGTATATATATGCACACAGACATACAAATTAATTATTATTATTATTATTATTATTATTATTGTTTGCTTTTCGCTTCTGTTTCAGTTTGAATTTTTCTTGCATATTTATTTTCAACATTTTTTTTTCGTTGATTTTTTTGTGTGTGTGGCATTTTTTCGCCCACATTCGTGCTTTGTGCTTCATCGTTTCATCTTCACAACCACATCCGAGTGTCTTTCTCAATACAATAATATCTTCAGTTGTTCAATATGAATAGCTACACACGTGAAATATGCGTGTTTATGTATATATGTGTGTGTGTTTTTTGTGTTTTTATGTGTTTGTGTGTGTATGTGTGTGTGTGTTTATGTGTGTTTATGTGTGTGTATGTGTGTGTTGTTTGTGTGTGTTAGGTGCGAATCGTGTGTTGATCTATGATCCCGACTGGAATCCGTCGACCGACGTGCAGGCTCGAGAACGCGCCTGGAGAATTGGCCAAAACAACAGTGTCACCATCTATCGGTGGCTTTTTCGCTCCATCTCGCTGTCACTGCTATCTCTATTATGACTGTATCAAATTATCATTTATCAAGTATAAATATTAACTCCTATATATTATATCTACTGCAATCGTAAACTATTTATATATGGCTTCCAATATAAATGTGGGTTTTGATGTGTTTATTTGCCTTAAATTGGCTTAAATTTGTGTGTTTTCAAGTGTTTTTGTTTATGTGAAGACTTTTGACTGCCGGTACAATTGAGGAGAAAATCTATCATCGTCAGATCTTCAAGCAATTTCTCACCAATCGAGTATTGACGGCAGCCAAACAGGAAAGGTAATTCTACTCAGAAATTATCTTTTTTTCGGTTCACTCAGTCGTAGCCTACGTGATTTGTGGTTTTTCTTATAATGAATACTTTAAGCACGAAGGGTTCGAATGATGTCTGGATTGGAACTGCAGGGGTTCAGTACCTCCAACAAGATTTAGAACCACTGAATTAGACAGACTGTGGAAAGTTGTTAGATCAAGTGTTCCTGTCTGTGTGTCTGTCTGTCTGTGTTTGTAGATTATTCAAGACATCAGACTTGTACGAGCTGTTTACACTGACTGATGACGGATGCGATCAAGATGGTAATTCTGTCGGGCAGGCTGGTAAAGCGGCTGCATCAGGTGGTAAAAACAGCCGTTCTTGCGATACCACCCTGCCCACCGAAACTGGCCATTTCTTCTCGAATTGCGAGGTCCAATAAGAACACAACAACAACAACAACAACAACATATATTTAATATAGCGCACGATAAAATGCAAAGGCGCGAAAAACATGATAAAAGATAAAAGCTTGCGGAGAAAACAAACGTAAAACAGCACGCACAAGGAATACCGTGCACAACATGAGAAAAACAAGAAAAATCAAAGGTAACAACATAAAAAACAACAAAGTGTACAAGAAACGCATTTATTCAGAAAAAGAAGCAAGAAGATGTTTTTGTAGAGCAGATGAAAAGGAAGCAAAGGGACGAATTTGATGAA